>JAABNY020000002.1:1928808-1939421 GCA_015164015.2 Brevimyrus niger | reverse complement strand
GCCTTGTGCCCTGTGGTGGACTGGCATTCTGTTTGGGGTTGGCCCAAGGTGCCCTGAGACCCTGACCAGGGTAAACAGTTGGAAGATGGATTTTAATTCTGGTATAGGAATGAAATTAATACTTTAATAAAACGTTTCACTTCTTGGAAGGCGCAGCATATTAAAGTACAGTGTAGAGTTTTTAATGTACGGTTTTCTGCACCTGTTGTGTGCCTCATCAGATGTTTTGGACCAAAATACAGCTGAATACATACAAGGTTCACTTTATTAGTTGGCACTTTATTAGGTACACCTGCCAAGTGCTGGGTTGGACCCCCTTTTGCCTACACAGCAATCTGACTACTTCAAGGCATGGATTCAACAAGGTTCTGGAAACTTCTCTTCTGGATATTTGTCTAAGATGTGTTTGCACTTGTTGCCATTGCCTCTTGGCTTTAAGGAATCTAGCCATTTCTTTCTGAGCGCTCTCCTTAACAGCAACTTATTATGGGATGGTAACTGAACCTGTTTCTGCTTGCTTTATGTGCTCAGTTGAAGCCGCTGTTCAGAGGACCTAGCTGTTAGCTTAAATCAGCAGGTTTACCTGGTAAAGTGGTTTTATGTTGTTTATGGATTTAGCATTGTTATCTTATGTAAGTGCTTATTTATTCTTACCATTGTTATTGACTTTGGAAATACAGGCATTTGTTTGGACGATGTAGGACTGTGGATCTTGGACTGGAGCTACAAACCCTCTGGTCCTACAGGCTGGTTTGGCATAACTCCTGTTGCTAGGTGACTTAACTGGTTGTCCTTGCTCACTTCAGAGTGTGACCCCTTGATGGTCATGGTGGCTTGTGGACCATATACACCCTCCGACAGCCTGAGCTACGACCCCCTGATCGACCTCATCGGCATCATTGTCCGGGACCAGCCGGACATGTGCATCCTGGTGAGCATTCGGCGGGTGGCAGACTGCTCCAGATGTGTGCACCCCTTCTGTGCAGCTTAGCATTTCTACCTGGATTCTTCTCACCTCTTTCCTGCTCTTTCCTGCAGTTCGGCCCCTTTGTGGACTCTAAACATGAGCAGATCGAGGTAAGAGCCATTCCAGGTGTGAGAAGACATAGGAGTTGTGACTGTTTCATTATAGACATGTGGCTTGTACTTTGTGGCTGAATTGTGATTTTCTGCTTGGTGTTGGTATCTGGTGTTATTTTCGAAAATTAGGTGTTGGTCAAGCTGGGGTCCACATACGTTTGGCCATATAGTGCAATTTGCACTTCCTCCTCTCTTTTTGGGCAAGTTTACCTTTCAGGAATATGCTTATCTCTCTCTGTGTGAAGACATGCAGGTGGGACTAACTAGATTAGTGATTAATAAAAGCAGTGGATCGATGTATGGTCTGGCTCTTTGTGACTGCATGCTGTCCAGGAATTTGACTTCATTGGTTGTTACTTTATAACTTCATTCTGCCCATTCATCTACACATATTTCATGACTGCTTATCCAGTGTAGGCCTGCATTGAGCCGGGAGCTGAACCAAAAAAGCAGGGGCACCTTGAGTAGCGTACCAGTCCTGGTTTCAGGGACTCCCAGACAGTTGACATTTTTGGAAAATGTGGACTGTATGGCAGGGAGCTGGGAGGGAGCACAGACATTGAGGTGCTGGGGGTCACCGGGGGCCGGTTTGAGAAACACTGAAACAAACAACCCTATTGTTGCAAACATAGCAACAGTCATTTTTAAAGATTGTTGCCATCTGATCATTTACAGCAGGTGTTGCATAGGACATAACAGGCTCACGCTCATGTTTCTGCATCTGGGGGAGGAATCCCCCCTCTCTGCCCCACATGTCAGTGCTCTTTGTCATTTAGGCATGTGTTCATGTATCTTTTAATGCTAATATCCCAATCAGTACTTTACAGGATGTTTTTATTGAGGTTAAAACCAGAGGCACTTCCAGATTTTTTTTTTTTTACTAAAGCCACCGTAAAGCACCTTGTTTAGAATTTAATAATTTATTGGGAATCTTACTGTTTATGTATTTTGAGGTTTTCCAATATCGGCTTTTGTTTTTCTGTTTGTTTTTAAATGATTACGATCTCTGCTTCCCTGTGAATATAGCCCCGGTGGCATACATGGCGTGAAAACTAAATAGATCTGAATAAACAAAAGTTATTGTTTTAAGGGAATAATAGTAGCATTTTTCTCTCTTACAGAAATTCCAACTGACAGAGACATTTGAAGATTTATTCTCCAGATGTGTGAAGAGTATAATAGAGGGAACTAGAGGGTAGGCCTATGCTTAAGTTCATAGTTAAATGTAGCCTTTAAGCAGCATCAAGTCCACTACTGCAATTTTTTTTTTCCCTCTATCTGCTTTGGTTTTGCTTGTAACCCTTTTTCGTTCTTCTTTTCTCCCTTCCCTCTCCCTCCCTGGCCCCGCAGTTTGAGATGCCATTTTGTGTTTGTGCCGTCCCAGAGAGACGTCCACCACCTGTTTGTTTACCCCCAGCCACCTTTCACCTTGCCTGGTCTCAGCAAGGAGGACATGGAGGTGAGCCCCAGCAGTCCTGGGCGACAAGGACCTTTCCAGTGCCAGTTTTGTCTATGTCTGCTCTAATCGGGCAGACACATCGGTGGTATCCGACTGGACTGCCGCTCAGATGATGGATGTTTTCTGAGACAACTGGTTTATGGCTTATTAACACTGATGTTTCAGCTATGTATGTTTATCAGAGGTGAGGAGAGTGAGCTCATCCATTGTGTGTGTGTGTGTGTGTGTGTGTGTGTGTTTGGCCTTTAGCGCGTCTCCCTGGTGTCTGACCCCTGTACGGTGCTCATCGAGGGCGTGACCTTTGGCCTCACATCCACGGACATTCTCTTCCACATGGGGGCCGAGGAGATCAGCAGGTATGAGGCCTGGGGGGGGGGGGAATTTGGGCCACACCAGCCCTGTGTTTTAATTGACTTCCCAGGAGAGTAAAAACCCAAATAGTCACCCCCAACCTGTGCTTTTCAGTGTGTCTGGCTCCGACCGCTTCACACGCATCCTAAAGCACATGCTGACCCAAAGAAGGTGAGCAGGACATTTGTGGAGGGACGACAGCCTCATCTCTCAGGATGAGCAGTTCATGGCCGTGTTTCTCCTTACTTCCTGAGTCAGTTATGCCATCTTCTGCACTCTTTCTCCAGCTATTACCCCTTGTACCCTCCGGCAGAGGAGGTCAACCTGGACTATGAGAAGTTCCAGTATTATGGCCAGTTTCCCCTCACGCCTGATGTGTTGGTTGTACCCTCTGAGCTGCGCTACTTTGTCAAGGTATGACTCTCAAACTTGCTTGAATGATGCTTTCCCAAAACATATTAGCTGTAATACATGCTGCATTTAGGCTTAGTTTTCACTTTTTTGATGCCAAATTTAAATGAATCCACCTCTTAAAGCACAAAATAGCATTACAGAGTTGTTCGGAGTTAACCATTACTCCTGTCTGTCTTTCAGGATGTGATTGGCTGTGTGTGTGTCAATCCTGGCCGGCTGACTAAGGGGCAGGTGGGCGGGACTTATGGAAGGCTGCTCATAAAACGCTGTCCTCCAGTCGCTGATGGAAAGAGGCAGAGTCCCTGTTTGGCCTGTCAGGTGGTGAAGATCTGATCTGCATTCTCTCCTTAATCAAAATGATCTTCCTTGAAGAAGACCGTGTGCTCATATTGATATTGCTATCTATGGTTCATGTGAAGCATGTGTTGGTGTAATTTCTGCAGCCTCGATCACTGGCTGCAAGCTCACTGCACTTCCAGCAGTGCGGGTAAACAATGTTGGTAAATGTACTTGAAGCCCATCGGCACACCAGACAAAGTGTCTTAAATTTAGTTCTATAATGGCACGATGTAAAAAGATATCCATGTATTGTATTTAAACAAACTACTAACACACACATGCTCCTTCTGGCGGGGAATGGAAATGTATCAATCTTGTAATTCTCCTCTGGCTTATTCAATAAATTATTTTCCTCCTTTTGCATATTTTTACACAAGTGATTTCCCTACTTTTATTTTACATTTGTTTGGTGCCTTTTGAAAATGAAGTCCATGATGAAAATTGCAGCTAATGAACAAGTAATTAACTTATTCGAAACGCATTTTCAACATAAAATAAGTATATATACCAAAACTTAACTGTGTATCAGTTTCTTTTTCTTCTATGATTACAGTACTCGTGCCCTGAAAAAAACATAGATCTTGTTGAACAGATTTAACCAAAAAAATTTAAGCCAAGTGGACTGGACCATCGCGTCTAGATTTCCCATCACTAAATTCATAGCGATCGAAACTTGTTTGCGGAAAAATATCGTTCGCTCAGTATTACAATGGTGAAACATGGAGGTTAGTAGTTTCTGAGATTTCACTTAAATCGACTAATAACTGATAACAATATCCAGTCATAGTGAAGACTCCAGTCTGATATGCATTACTGATCTTCGATTAACGCTGAACTGTGTTCATTCCTTAGCTGTGAAGAAACTCCGCATTTGGGACATTTCTAATGTATTAAATCTGGCGTGTTGAAGCAGGGGGATTGGGAGGAGATCTATCAGAAGTGTTGTCCTGTGAAGTGAGGTCAGGTCCCTGGCAGTGGACACTGCCTATTCTGCAGGCTGCTCCAACATTTGTCCGTCATCTAGTAAATAAGAAAAATCATTTTATACTCCTTAACCATTCACAAAAGTTATAGTTGCTCCTTTTAGAACGTTCCTGTTCGCTTTCGGTTCTGTTTTTAATAAGTTCGCACAGTTGTTTTGTTGGACGCTGTAGTTATTTCCCTTTTAGTGACAAAGAAAGGCGGGTGGGAAATTAAAACGATTAGGTCACACTTGGCTGTCTATAGTTTCTCTTGTTCGGAGGGTTTATTCAGACACAACTAAAAAAAGGCTGAACTGTGCATTGGTATATCTTTTGACACATCCATTCCATAATACGTGAAGTATAAACAAGCGCATGTTGGACACCAAAAAAAAACGAATTGTTTGCATTAATAAAAGTGATCCCAGCCTGCACTGCCATCGGTGCAATCGTGGCAGTTTAGACAAAGCTATTGATCTTCGTTCTCTATGCCTAAAGCTCATTAACAATAGACTGTTACTAAGCGACCGTTTAAACGCGCTCGGAGGGAAGACTGGGCGGGGGGACTAGACGCTCGTCGAACTGTCGCATTCATCGGGTTCCCAGACAGGATAGTAGTCGGGAACAAGCAGCATGCAAGAGTGTACTATGGACAGAAGTAAAATGAAAGGTGAGTGTTGTCGTAATGTTATATTTATATAAACTGTTCTTTTCGAACAGCAGCAAACTTTCTTTTTGCAAGTTTCCATGACTAATACATCACGGTGAACATTAAACAGTAAACATTAAAATACGGACGTTTAAAATGCTAACTCGAAAAAAATGCAGAACATTGATATTCTGAATAGGCTGGAAACTCGTAGAATCTTTTATGAGAACTAAAGTTTTAGCCAGTATGCCTAACATAATTTTTCTTTATTCGTTTATTTTACATTTGTTTTATATTAGGATCGCCAGGGGTCAACACCATTGCGAATTCTAACGGACATTGTGATTATAATGCAATTCATACCACTGACATAGTATTTAAAAACGTAGTCTTTTCTCAAATCAAAATTTTTGGCCACGGACACAGACGAGTCTTCCCATGGACACATTTGCCATGTACGGACAGGTTGACGATCCTAAGGATCGCCCGACGTGCTTTTATTTACTCGCCTGGGAGGAAAATCCTGTAGCCTGTTTTACCGAAATATAGAGGCGTGGGTGCGAAATGACCCACTCGCGCTCCTCGCCTTTCCCTGCCCTCGTGCGTCATCGCTGTGACTGAAGCAGCAGCACGCAGATACTGCGCCCAGTCCAGCGCTGAAGTTAAAGCGTGAACGAGCGCGGTGGCCGAAACGTCCAGGGAAAGTTCCAGGGAAAGGCTCTGGGGAGGAGATCGTATTTAAGCCGCATTTTCTGTAGCCAGGACTATTTTACTGATTCTGTTACGCACTATACGTTCTAAAATTATGTTAACTCGGTTCATATTGTAAGCCGCATTGATTTTGAAACTTCTAAACGTTTTAAAGAAAGCCCAGTCTAAAGTACACCTGTTGTATTTTTTGTTAATAGTTTGGCAAAGTCTGATGTAGGCTTTTTTGTGGCTATAATGTATCAAAACACTGTGAACACAAGTATGGAATACATTGTCCCCTAACAATACTGTACCATCTGCATGTACGTCGATGGAGAAATTCGTTTTGCCCCAGTATTGCCGGTCAACTCATTCATTGACAAGGACGCCAAATTAATCTATTTGAGTTTGCTCGGAATCCGAATTTTGAAATACATGATGTTACTCACTGCTGTGAGCCAATAAGGTAACATTCCTCCTTATTTCTCAATGACTATAATTACTTAACACTCCAATATTTTTTGCTGGATAATTTCCATAACCTTTATTATGATTCCTGTAAGTAGGAATAAGCATATTCTCTTCCTTGTTACGTGAATCTTTTTAAGTTTTCGTTTTAAAACGTATAATCCAAATTAGAGGTGTTATGTTCCTATATTAGTAATATAAATTAGTCCTGGTCTCAACAAGGGAATTTAGTAAATTGTTAGGTTTCTGATCCCTGTAACTCCATCCATCCATGTTCTGTAACAACTTGTCATGTTCAGGGTTGCAGGGGGTCTGGAGCCTATGGGTTCAAGGCAGGGAACAACCCAGGATGAGGCGTCAAGCCATCGCTGGGCACACTCACTCCAGTCACTCACACATGCACATGAACTCTACTTATCGTAAATGTATTTTATGATCCCTTTACTCCTTTTGATGACTTCAGTGAAAAAGCTATTGAAGTATTTTATATGTCCACCCATCCATCTTCTGTAGCGTCTTATCTTATCCAGGGTTGCTGAGGGTCTGTAGTCTATCTCGGAGGCTAAGGGACACAAGGCAGGGAACAGCCCAGGACAAGGTGCCAAACTATGGAAGGGCACACTCACACACCACTCACCCACGCATGCACACCTACGGGCATTTTGGCGACTCCTATCAACCAGAGTATGATTTTGGATCAGGGGATGGGGGGGCGGGGGGAGCTGGAGCACCCCAGATTTTATATGTTATTGATCTAAATGATATATGAAGAACCCATCCATCTTCCAACCGCTTATCCTGAACAGGGTTAGGGAGAAGCTGGAGCCTTTCTCAAGAAGCACCGAGACAGAGACAGACTGGCACTCCATCACAGGTCACTCACGCATATCAGCCGTGTACGATTTAGAAACTCCAGCTGACCTATCTGTTTTTTTGGAATGTGGTAGGAAGCTCATATGATAAGGGACACACGATAAGACGTGACAGGAACACACACACTCCACGCACACAGACTGTGGGTGGGATTCAAACCCCCAGTCTGGCAGTCGCCTTCAAGATAGATCTGAGAAATAGAAATTGTGCTGTACGTTAATTTAATGCAAAGATTCACAAAAGCATATGAATACAAACGCTAACTTCACCATGGGAACAATAGTAACCAATTTTACAAGACAATTTTACAAGAGCTGAGAGTTCAGTTCTGTTTGCTTGTCATTTCTGCCCATGGATTGAAAGTTGTGCCCCAGGCTTTTACTCAAGACATTGTTGAAACCTCATATGAGAACTGGCAGAGCTGCCCAGTAAATCTGGTATTTCTTTTTACATAGCACTGACCTGAGTAATAAACAAAGTAGGCGTGAGATGAGGCCGTGAACCTTAATAAGTTTCATACCACAGTATTTCGGTAAACATTTCATATGAATAAGCTGGGTGTTTCCAGAAGGGATCTGGCCAATTACCACACAATGGAGTTACATTACTGCCAGAATTAACTGAATTTTGCATTAAGTAATTTTAATTAGTCATGTGGTTTGTTTTGAAATTCAGGAACCTTTTTTCAAATTCTGACTTTATGTTCTACTTAAAAGATAAATGTAACTTTTTTTTTTTTACTACAAGCAGACTGTTTTTTTTTAAATATGAAATGCAAATTAATAGCCCTATTCTAATTAACTGAACACTTTAGACACTTAGAAATTGTATTTTTAAAATCAGGATCAAAGTATATATATTTTGGGGGCTCACTCGGGGGGCGGAGGAACATGCATATTACAGACTAGTTACATGCCACATTTTGAATCCCACAAACTTGAACATCACAGAATCTACGGCTGACAGCACAACATAAAATGTGCTTGAGTGTTTTTTTTCCCAGATCTCACTTCCTGTTGTGTTTCAAGCGGTGCAGCATTTTCCAAACCATATACAGATGGAATATATCACAACTAAGCCTAAAGTTTTTACAACCTTATTATCCAGTTCCGAATGCCGTATGAAGGAAATGACCATAAAGTGTCATTTTCTTAATCGATTATGTATTACGGTACCATAGTCATGGATTTCCTGTCACGCACTGCAGTATCAGTGGACAGTGCAGGCCTGCAAGATGTGCAATATTAATATCGCCAATGCATATTATGCGAATATAAATGTCATGTTGCAAGGACCACGACAGTCGGCTGATTTAAGATTAGGTTTGGGTGGCACAAATAGCTTAGTTCCTCAGTTACTACTCAAAAACAAATCATGAGCTGATATAGTTCCTGCAATACTTGAACCATCATGATTGATTAACGATGAATGAACTTGGGATCAGTATGTAACTAATACTTAGTTACTGGTTAATTAATGCACCGAGTGTGGTACTACATTATATGTGCCCCCTTAAGTAAGATGTTACCGCTAATTTTCTTACTATAATACTGTCTGGACATTATACTGTGATATATGGCATTTTGACAGTATTTTTGAAAGCATCACTATTGCAGTTTTATCTTAGCGATAAACTTAGCTGAGCAGGGATACAGCTAATGGAGATCATTAATAAATAGGTTTTGCTAAGACTTTTCACTCTCTTATGGGAAACAAAACTTAGCGATGTTACTTTAATGATTGTTCTTTTTCAAAATGATCTAGTATGCCTATGTCATACGCTCTAAAATCAGTGTAAAAGTTTCCACTGCTTTTGCATAATCTCTACATGCACTCTTCAAGCCAGTCATAATCATTTTCTTTTTGGAATCACTCACAGTGTGGTACATCTGTGAGAGATTTTAAATAAATTAGTGAGGAGAAAAGCAAACAAGAAATGATCACCAAATCTTGCTTTATGGAAATATTCTGTATTCCATACAAACTGCTTGGCCATAGTGTATTTTGGGTAAATTTTGAACTTCTTTTTTTGCTTTAAAAATATTACAATATTTGAAAATGTTCAAATATCTTCCAGGTATTCTTCAGTAGAATCTGTAAATTGGAGTTATTTTAACTAAACTGAAAATAAGTATATGTTCAAAGAGTTTAATGAGCTAAAGTTGTAACATTCTGCTTTCTAAACCTGAGCTACAGGCATTTCAATTGCTACATTCTTTGGGTTGGATATAAAGTCTAAATCTGAAATAATGTACATTTTAAATGATCCCCAATACCTTTGCAGCACATTTTTCTCAATCACAGTGTAAATGTTAGGATTTCTCTTATGCGCATGTTGAGTGAGAACACTGTACTTGTTTTAATACTTTCATCTTTTTTTAAAGTCTTTAATTATATGCCAGACGTGTGCTCTTTGTACATCTGTATTCATGTATGTCATAGCATGATTATTACATTTCATTTCCATGAGTCAGCATGCACATTGCAGTTGGGATTCTGAGGGTCATTTTCAGGCTTTTTAGTTAAGTGCTATATCCATAGCAAACTTGGGATTGAGGCATTATAGCAGTCATCTGCATTTTATTAGAAGCCTGGAAGGAAAAACCTTACTCTGGAAAGTTTTTGGCTTCAATCAGGGACACAGAAAACCTTTTCCCCAAGGTTACCTCATACCAGCCCCTAACCCAGCATGCTCCAGCTGACATGGGATATTTCTTTCTGCACACGGTTCTCAATTGAAAGGATTGTTTATGTAGTTTAGGAAACTTTTAGCAACAATCTGCTTGTGCTGGCAAGAAAGTCATGAACTAAATATAGATCTTGAGGGGGTGTAATCGTAAAGATAACGGATGTTGCACAATGAAGAGGATTGTTTTTATTACACGTCTGTCACCATCATGTTGTTCTTGTAGGACACAAATAATTGGGTCATTCACATTTTTGAACATTAGTTATCCCTGTGGATAGTTGATGCGTGTCAAGAAGGCCAGTTGTGTTGCTTCGTTAACCCGAGGTCAGTACTGAATCCGACGTCTTCATTTTGCCAATAAAGTCAGAGTTTAAAAGTGCATAGTTATGTTGTTGGGTCTGTTTTTGCCACTTGTTGGATGGATTACCAGTAACTATTCAGCATTTCAGAAGGATCGGCAATCATTGTTCTTGCTTGTCAGTAGGTCTATTGTCATAGTGAAACTGACCAGCTGCATGCTTGATCAAACATTATTAATAGTGACAATTCACTGGTATGGTTTTGGTTTTGGGACTGGCTATATACTAACTGTTACCATATAATGCTCTAAACGAGTAAATTGTTAATGGTTATTAATAG
>JAABNY020000002.1:1908081-1924313 GCA_015164015.2 Brevimyrus niger | reverse complement strand
CTTCTTGGTTTGAGGGTCATTTGAGGCAGCCTCCCTTCTTGATTTGAGGGTCATTTGGGGCAGCCTCCCTTCTTGGTTTGTGATGACGCCCCGTAGGGAGGTCAGCCGGCTTAGTGTCCTGTTTCTGGTTCCATGTTGTGATGGCTTGTTTACTGATGACACTTTGGGGTGCGGAAATAAAGCAGCCGTTTGCTTATCCCTGTGCAGGCAGATTTTGTTCATCCCCACTTCTACCAATACTGGGCATGCAAAAAAAAAGATAAATGAACATGCAGCCTTCCCTTTTCTGTAAATTGAAATAAATTAAAGCAATAATGGTGTATTTTCTATTAGTTTTACTTAATGAAGTTAAATTGGGGTGCTGACTGAGTACCTGTTTAACTTTGTGTGACACAATTTATAAGGATCTGCTTGAACATATAGTAATAAAAAAATGAAAAGTTTCTTCAATATGTATCTGTAACATGCATTTAATTGGAATCTGTAACTTATTCTTACAGTATGAGTGTGTGCTTGTATGTGTCCTACGATGGACTGACATCCTGTCCAGGTTTGTGCTGTATGTTGCCTGGGAAAAGATAAGGGGTTAGAAAACTGATGGATGGATGGATGGATGGAATTAACAGAGTAATCATATTTTTAAAATACATAATTGTTTCTACTATTTCATCTGCAGTACGTCGCCAAATAACTTACGGAGGACAGTTGAAACAAAGATGTTCCATCGACACTTAACAAACATATAACGTGCAATAATTCGTAGGTGGGGCATCTAAACTGGAATCATACAGCTGCCAGTGGATCAGAACCCAGTGCATATGGGATGGTTCCTGCTAACAGGACCGATAGAGACCAACCACCCAGACTCTGACCCAAAGTGCTGTCAGAGCTGGAAATGAGTTGCAGAAAGGGCCGTAAGATCTTTCATTTCGGGTATGTAGCTTGACATAATTATTACTTCTTAGCAAACTGTTGGAATGCGCGGAATCTATCCTTGTGTGTGGGGAAAGCGGGGTAACGCTGTGTCGGACAGAACACGCCGCGGTGCGTAAAGCCATCATTAGGCAACCACACCCCTGGCACTGCCCCCTACAGGCTCCTGACGGACACAGCGCTCATAATTAAGCTACCCCAGGCATGCCGGAGTGTCACTGAAGTTTACGGCCCATCAATGACAGTTATCAGTTCTGCCTGATGACTCCACTAAGGACCCCACTGATACGGGTGTCGCTGCCTCCGTAGCCACGACGTTGCCTTAATCTGTCACGCGAGGCATCGAGCCGGCGTTCTCGGCTTCGCCACATTCCTCCCTGAGTCAGATAAGCCGGGCGGCTGCTTCAGGCCGTTGGACAGCGGGCCCTCCGTATCACACAAGCACTCACTCACGCCTGTACACGACCTCCCTTCCAGCGAACACACACCCCGGCTCTTCCTTCGTGCTACAAAGGTCATGCTGGGCCCCAGCTCCGCGTCGGCTCGAGACGTTTTTCCTGAGAACCGCGTGTGCGTGACTGAGCTCCCCGCGAGCAAACGAATCGGACAAAAAGAATCACTTCCCAGCTGGACCCTCCCCCAGGCTGGTCTTGTCTTGGCCAAAACTTGAGGGGTGTGATGCAATCAATGAGGAATGTGACAAATTTATTCAGCGTTTCTGTGGTTTTCTGCTTGTCTGGCATGCCTGTCCATTCCTGGTGGATTAACCTGGGTATAAACACCAGGTACCGCTGCAGCATTTTGCCTATTATAGCTGCCTCACTCCGAATTGATACATTCTGTCCGCGGTCGGGGTGGGGGTTGTGTTCGTGCACTCTCTCTCTCTCTCTCTCTCTCCCTCCCTCTCTCTCTCTCTCTCTCTCTGAGGCTTCTTGAGTTCCCATTGTACCCCCCGAGGCCAAGGGTTCAAAAGCAGGACAGGTAGCGAGGTTGAGTAACTGCAGCACGCTGCCCGACACCTGAGCTGATGCCACCGTGTAACGTGGATCTGAGTCACTCCTATTGGCTGGGAGAAGGGAGAGGGGTGTGTCTGTGTGACCGTTTGGCTGTTAGACCACAGACCGGCAGTTGTGCATCTTTTCCTGGTAGTCTTGGCGGGGCGGACGGTGTCTTCACAGGAAAAGTGAAGGGCAGAGAGACAGAAGCGGGCTTATTGTTCAGTGGGCATGATGACTATGCACATTTTCATCACAGCCCAGGGAGCGAAGGAACCTATCGCGAAGAATTAGTAATGTTGCAATGTAAGTTTGTGTTGCACTTTGGCACAATGAATTCAGGTAATTCACTGCAAGAATGCAACCAATAACTATATAAAGGTCATAACTGTTTGTCCTTTCTATTAGTTTAGCTCTTTTCTGCATTCAGTTCAGGATTTTTGCAGCAAAATTATAATCTGTTGCCAAAGTGAAGTGTTGTTTTTGATTCACTTTTCTTCTTTTAGGAAGTTCCCATGGTAGGAAGGGATTGAAACCTGACCATGTCATGCAGCCCCGTCATTGATTCTTCACAGAAGTTACCTTCTACAGCTCTATGACTGTCTAGACTTAGATTCTCATTACTGGACGCCTGAAAGTTTGACGCTTTCCTGCTGCGGCCTTATCCTTGCTCCTTGCATGGCGGGTGCAATGGTACAACCGGCCCTTTGAATTTGAGCCTCCACCGGTCCTCACCCCGCCGTGGCCTTTAATCGCGAGGTGAAAACGGGCCCCGGCTGAATCGAGGTGCCCTGCCGTCGCTCAGATACGCCAACCGAGGACGCCGCCCCCTTCTGGCCCGACATGTCCGCCAAGGCGCCTATCTACTTGAAGCGTAGCAGCCGCAAAGGGAAGAAGGAGAGACTGAGGGACATCCTGTCCTCGGATATGATCAGCCCCCCGCTGGGGGATTTCCGCCACACCATCCACATCGGCAGCGGCGGCGGGGACAGCGACTTGTTCGGCGACCTATCCTTCCTGCAGGGTAAGTTCCACCTACTGCCCGGGCAGGGCCAGCCGGGGAGCGAGTGCAGCGAGCCCTTTCAGTTCACACGCACCGCCAGCGTGTGCAGCCACCCGCCACCCTCAGAGAACTCGCCCCTGCTCAAGAACGCCATCTCCCTGCCCGTCATCGGCGGGGTGCAGGCCCTCACGCTGCCCGCCTCAGCCCCTGCGCCCGCCCATGCCCAGCCCCAGACATCCTCCCAGGCACCTCCTCCCAAACCACCCAGGCTACACCTGGATGACAAGGCTCCGCCGCCGACCCAGGATCCCTCGCTGCCCTCTGCCTCGCCCTCTATAGCAGCCCCCCCTGCTTCACCCACCTCCTGGGCTTCAATGAACCAAGACAGCGACCTCCAAGACCTCGACAATCCCTTAGAAGAACCCTACTTATCCCACACCAGCTCCCTGCTCTCCCTCCACCTAGACCTGGGGCCCTCCATCTTGGACGACGTGCTCCAGATCATGGATAAGCACAGGGCGAGCAGCCTGAATAGTTCCTGTGTGCAGGGAGGACTGCAGGAGCTCTTCACTTGAGGACCAGCATTTCTGTTGTAAATTCTGAAGTATCTTTGAGAAACTTTTTATATATATATCATGCACATTACCAGGGAGAACCAACAATGCATCTTGGACTATCCCATGGTATAGACTTTATCTGATGTTCCTCAATTGTTAAGCTCTTGCTCCTGTTGCTCATATTCAAAGAAAGCGCCAGTTCTGCCGGGAAGCAGTCCAGTAAATTTCCACTGTGGGTTTAAGGAAACGGGGGTTCCAGCTCTCTGCCACCACAGCAGAACTTCCTCATAAACTAGAGGTTCTGGGCAAGGGAGAAACACAGTGGAACAGAGTGTGACTTCCCTGCCCTTTGAAATACTACTCTGCGTTGTCTTAGAACTGCAAAGATAAACCTTCTGTTTTGCTTTCTGCAAAAATTGTGCAATATGTCATAAGGCACTAAGGAGCTTGGCCCGAGAAAGCAGCCTTTGCTTCCAAGCCTTGTCCAAATATTTGCTACCACTCATGGACACTGGACATTGAGAGAAATGGACCCTGGCTCTGTTAAGGTACTCGGTCCTGTCATACTTTACCTCGCTCTTTGCCATCAGAATACTCCAACACTGAGAACTGAGAGTCATGTGACCTGGCACGATCTGATGGTGCTGATCGGAATGGCTTAACAAGGCCCATGCAGAACCCATGTCTTTATACTGCAGCAAACCTGGGCACAGGGTACTTAGGCTTGCCGGTGTGGGCCTGTATTACTCTGCTGTGTTTCTATATTAAAATGAAATGAAGTTCTCAGCGAAGCCATTCCTCAGTGACTGGCACTTCCTGCGGGCAGAGTCTTTTAAGTGCTTAAGTGGGTTTCCTCATGTACCTGCACCAATCCAAAAAACACATGGTTTGGCTGAATTGCACATATTGCGTGTGAGTGTTTGTGTGCATGTGAGTGTGCGCCCTGTGATGGACTGAAATTCCATCCAAGGAAAAGACGGACATCCAGCCTTGTGCCCTGTACTTCCTGGGACAGTCTAAGTATGAAACTGAAATGGATTATATTAGATTATAATAGACATGACATAAAAACGTTATATGTAAGAAACTGTAATTAAGAAACATGATTCCCGTAGATAGTTTATACATAATCCACATTGCAAGTAAGTGCTGAACTGTGCTGAAAATCACCATGCAAAAATAATGCTGCCTGTATTTTACTCTGGAAAAGTATGTAGCATATTAACTAGAACAGTGTGGTGATAAAATAGCTTTACTGTGTACAACAGAGAAACAACACAGAGACACAATGTAAAGTTTTCAATGGGAATGAACGATGTGTGATAGAATTCTTGTGTTTAATGTTCTTGAGAATTTCAAGTTAAATCCAACACCAAGTCTAGAGAACTGGGTCGGAATTGTCCCGCGTTTCTTCACAATGTGAATTCACAAAAATGAGAATTTTGTGAGTGTGAAATTCCTTTGTTCCAAGGCTTCATGATATAATACAATATTCCACTGCATTATTAATTACAGGGCACCAGTATAAGCAGTGCAGCTACTGGCCTAACATGTCCCTTCACTCAGTCATCCACGTGGATGCGTAACAGTCGAAGCAGGAGAGAGTCATGAATGTCCTTGATGAATGTCCGACTGTAAGAAGCTGAGTCTTTCTATTTGTTATTGCCGCTATGAATGCTACTGTAAAGCTTTGCGACAGTGTGGATGTAAATGTAAAATGCTGGTTGATATATATTGTAATTCCACTGATGTACATGTCACATAACCAGGATTGTGATCCTAAGCATCGGGAATCCAAAAATCTGACATATGAAGTGGTAGATAGAAGAGAACACAACTAAATGTGACTTAGACTAGCAGGGAGGATGGTAGCACTTAGCAGATAACTGACTTTTTTTCGAGACTTGACCTCCCAGGTCCCCTACCTTGCTTATGCTAAACACTCAGACGGCTGATTGTCGAGCTACACGTCCTGGTCATCATGTGATGGATCGACGCACGCTGGAAACATGGCAGGTCCACTCTTATAAAGCTAAAACTCAGATAGAGCTAAAACAAAAGTGGGTCCAGCTCCACATAAACAGTTTTTGTTTGTTATATTTTTAGTTAGTCGTTTTTGAGAAGTTGGGTTTTCAGAAGCATGAAGCAAGAGAAAACTTTGCATTTTGTATAAGCTTGATTTTGTTTGGTTTTGCAAAGCCTTGCTACTGGAATAATGTCATAGAACGTAGTGACCTTTACTGACTTGTGGGACTGAATGGCAGTTTTAACACAGTTTAACGTAAAAAGTCGGCCGTTTTGTCCCTCGGCAGTAGGCTGAGTAGGTTTTCTAACAAGCTGCAAACTTGGTCAGAACAATGTGTTGAGCCTTAGCTATAAATGGTGATTGTAATAAAACACTTTCCTTTGTCCATTAAAAAATGGTGTGAAGTCATTCTTATGCTGTATGAATGGGGAGGGTGGCGCCAATGACCGGTACGTTGTGCTGGTTGCTCACCATGCTGATTCATAACGGTTTACTCTCCTTTTCATATAGGTTGCTGTACACTGCATGGACACTGCATACTCACTGCATGGTCACTGCATGGTCGCTGCTTTCCTATATGGTCGCTGCTCGCCTCACTGCTGCTTTAAATTGTGTCACCTCTCCTTATAGACTCTGTTTGCACACACAACACCATTGCCTCGCGTGCTGTGGACAGACGAGTGAAGTACATTCAGAGTGGCATTTCCCATTCCTTTCATCCAGCAAGACAAGAGTGACTGAGGGCATGTGTAAAACAAGGTGGTTTAGTCTTTGAGTGGCGCTTTAGAGTATGTGGGGATTTTATGAAGGGGAGGTTAAGTGTGTCGAGCCAAACGGCTGTACTGCTGCCCCCGCCCCGGCAGGATCCATGTGTCCGTGCCTCTGGGTAGATTCTTGCCCCTGCTCTTGTTTGCCTTGACTTGCCCACTTTTTAAATGGTCCTGGGAATCACTCCAACTGGCTTTGTTAACACACAGGCTCCGGAAAGCACGGCCGTTGACCCCGAGAGCACGGAGCCCTGGGAACAGGAGGAGCGACCAGGGTGGAGGCCATGGTGATGGGATTACTAGAATAGCTGAATCAACAATTGAATGTGCACATTAACTAGGCAACTCGGGTCTCATCTGGAAATTTGTCCAGAATAAAATATGGCACTTCAAGCTGTGACAAAGAAATGCCTCTGAGTGTGTTGATGCTCCGGGGGGCCAACATCTGTTCAGATAATTACATGGAGATGAAACTTCAGAGTAGCGTTATGTTTGTAGTAATTTGATGTCTATGAGAATGAGAACTAACATCAATATTAATGACGGGAGTTTGGATTCGCACCCATGACAATCAGATGACAAATTCTGCCCATTCTTCGGCACTGATAATTGAAGAGCAAATTTTCAAAAGTCACTCAGTTCATCTTCTGTTGTTTTTGAGATGAAACTGCCAATAAACTAGTCATTCTTCCTCATGTCTTGCTTATCCTACATAGTCGTACGTCATATATTACAGTTTTGGAAACCGAATCTCACTCAGTCCTTTTGTTAGCAAACGTTTGTTAAATTTCCAAAATATTTCTGATTTAAACAGATTTGAAGAATCAGTATTTCAACATTTATTTAGAACTTATAAACTACCAAAAACGTACAAAATAAAATGTAAATCATGCAATTAATATTGATCTGGCGGTTATTTTGTTTGAAACCTCTTAGTCTCTATTAAATTTTCTCTATCATACAAAAAATCAGTGGTGCTAAAAGATGAGGAAAAACAAGGCGAGCTTGTTTCTTCTAATAAAAACATTGATAATGTAAAGACTTTGGCAAATGGAAGCATATATTCTGCCTCCAAGCAATGTGCTCACTCAGATGTCATTGGGCCAATGTGTCAGTCTACCTTCAGGTTTCCCAGCATGCTCAGCAAACTCCATTCATCCATTTCCTGGGCCTGTTTATCCTATGCAGAGCCGTGGAGGTGCAGGGCCTGCCCTGGGGGCTACAAGTACAAGGCAAGGAATAACCCAGGATGGGGCACCAACCCATCGCAGTGCACACTCACACACCATTCACAGCTTTGGATAATCTGGTAACAGGACATTTACCTTGTTCTTGGGCTGTGGGGGGAAGCAGAGTACCTTGAAGTAACTGCATGATAATAAGGAGAAGATGTAAACTCTATACACAGGAGGCCATGACAGAGACTCAAACCCTGGTCCCTGAGGTATGAGGCAACAGTACTAACAACTGCAGCACCATGCCACTCCTAGTCTGTGGCGTCATTCCCCAAAATGATCTTAGACCATTCCCCATTAAGTCTAATAAACCAGGGGTCCCCAAACTTTTCAGCTCGCGACCCCCAAAATAACTGTGCCAGTGAGTCGTGACCCCCACTATTCTCGGAAGTGGTAAAAAATATACAAATGTTGCGCGCAACGGTGCACACTTCACTACTATTAACTACAAATTTTTATCTTTTGTTAGTTATGGATAAAATGTTAATATAAAATGTTAAAATGTTGATAAAATGTTATTTCTAATAGTTTTTTAAAAATATTTGATTTCTTGGAAATCATCTCGTGACCCCCCCCTCAATGTCTCACGACCCCCCAGAGGGTCGCGACCCCTACTTTGGGAACCACTGTAATAAACTACATATATCATTAGAGTGAGCTTTCTGGGTCTGGACAATTAGATTTTTTGTGCGAGTGAGTGTGTCTATGTGTGTCTTGTGCTGCTTGAAACCAGGCTCCAGGCTGCCTTGTAGCTGTGGCAAGAAGAAGGGGTTGAAGATGGATGGATGCATTATATATATATATATATATATTTTTTTTTTTTTTTTTGGGGGGGGGGTTCAAACCCATTTCTTTAATACATGACTAATTACCTGGAATAAGTTATTTTTAATATACACCTCTCATCTATACATGGGGGCAACTACTAGGACACCCTGACCCTAACTGTTATATAGCCTTTCAACACAGTTCAGTTATTAGGCTAGTGAGGAATGGCAACCATTTGCCCCACAGAAGACTGTCTGCTGTACAGCACCTGCAATGTACAGAGCTGTAGCCCTCCCACTCCATTATAAAAATAATCTTTTTATGCCAAGATTATTACATTGACGGCTCCCTGTGTGGCTAACACAAGCCAGAGACCAAACTCGCAGACGCTAACAAAAGGGATTCCCAGTTGGCGATGCAGCTGGACAACTGAGTCAGTGTTGCTCTCCATGCCTGAAAGACTAGGGACAGAAGCGGGAAGTCGGTGAGCAGGGAGCCTCTGGTTACATCTCACTCACACACAGCTCAATTAAACATGCAGTAATAGCAAGGAACAGACATTTGCAATGTCGAGTAATATCCACATTCGACAAACTAAATAGTATCTTTATATGTTGCGCTCTCACTGTACTTCTCTGTTGTTTGCGGACTTGTACTTCTTTGAATTAGGGACGACTGAGTGAATCACCCGTGATAAATTTGGACCTTAATCAGTGGGAGATCCATTTAGCACCCAACGCTCCTTGTGGAAAATCACAAAGGGGGAGGGGGGAAGTATGACAATTCCCTATTGCCAGTTTCCTCCGCAACAGCTCGGTCGTCAAGGTTTCGGCACTACAGCACTTCATTGATCTATGTCTCGGAGGTGGGAGAGGGCTCAAATAAGTAAATTTCTCTTTTATTGCTTTTCTGTAAGTTTGCGTTTCCTATGGTGCCAATGTCTCCTGGATCTGCTGATATCAAGAATGCCACTAATCTCAAAGGTAAACATAATGAAAAGATTTCAGAATTCCAAGATTCCCCAGCCTTTACTGTTTTCACTTGATGTGCTTTTAAGAATAATTTTCATATTCTTGCCTGCGACATATATGTGATTATTTATAAACTTATATATACACAGATAAGTATCACTACGCCATCCGAAACAGAGTGAGCCAGGTATCCTGCGGAAAAAGCTAATTTCGGCGGCTAGCACTCCAGACTTTTTCCCCATAGCTAGTGATCATACGTGAAAATAAGTACATAGAATTGTGCGTAATGGTGAACGGGTGTAATATCCCCATCTGCTGGACGATTGAGGTAATGAATGAAAATATCTCTTTTACTGGGTTGACCCGAGCAATCGTTATAAAGTGTATCTGCTTTTCTGGTTACGTGTTTAATTACAAAATTCATAAGGAAACTGAGAAACGTATGATAAATACCAATACTAATGGTAAACAACAAAGGATTCCATTACGGAAACAGTGACACCAACACGTAAATGTGCCCTGCTGAACTGGCTTGGAAAATAACGTTTCAAAAAAATCGCATGACGCAAGTTCCGGTTCTCGTAGAAGCGGTTCCGGCCCAATTCAGGTCCCATCCCAGCCCGCCGTCCGGCGTAGTGGAGCCAAGATGGCGGCTGCCGTAGATAGTGTGGTTAATGTGTGAGTATTTCTTCTTTATTCATTATAAGTGATGTGGATTTTTTGGCATACATTTCTGAAGCGGATTCGATTTGGATTATAAAACAGCCTGTGTGTATTGCGTAGTCCACACGACACCGCTAAGTGCTTTAAAAAGCAACTAACCTATACTGTTCAGCTCATTCATTGTTCAAACATACTTAAACTTTAGGTCACTAGCTTGCAAGCTGTTTACGAGGTAAATAATAAAGAAAAAGATCGAAATCCTTGATTTACATAAGAGATATATCACGGATGTGAAAACTAATGAAACGTAAATTTGCCTCTATTTGTATTTCTTGGGAATCACAGTTGGATATTTTTCTCCTCGATAAAGACGTTAATGCCTGTTGGCTTCTCATTCCCGGGTCGTTTCAGCCCTATTTTTAAAAGGGGTTTACTGGGTGAGCATCCGTGTGTATTAGCAGCAGAATGCTGAAGGCAGCTGACTGAAAGCCACGGGCTTTGTTCTTCGGTGAGCTGCCTGTCTAGACGTTCATTAACGAATCGTAAATACCATTATAAAATGCATTGTATAGGAGACTCGTATTTTCTTCAGGCGCTTAAATGGTAAAGAAAATACTCCGTATGAACTACTATGAACTAAACGGACGATACTAGTAATGTTTCATTTTTTTTGCGTTCAACCAATTAATGATCTTCAGTATAAACTATTGTCATAATATTCCGTCGTTTAATCAATTGACCGTGTGGTTATAAATAAAACATAAAGACTGAAATCAAACTTCAAAGATATAAACAAACATTATAAACACATATTCTGCAGTGGGCGACCTATAAACGTGGTTTCTGTTACATTAACCTTTAATATCTGGGGGGAAATGCTTCAATCCTGTTTCCTGGATGATCTTATACCTGTGATCTTATACATTGTACCTGGCGATGCTACCACCTAGGAAAAAGTCATTTGTCCCAAAAAATGAATGTGGTATCCTCCATGATCAAATAATGTCCTGTGTTCAGTTAAGAATGAATCTTAAACGCCGGTGTCTTTAGTCCGGAATGCCCCGTGTTTTATATCTGATCGGTGTGCAGTTTTGACACGCGTAGAAAGTCTGTGTTCGGCGACTTCGGCCAATGTGCCCTCTGTGTGCGCGTGTCACAGCCTCGGGGAGCAGTACTACAGGGACGCCATGGAGCAGTGTCACAGTTACAATGCCCGGCTGTGTGCGGAGAGGAGCGTCCACATGCCCTTCCTGGACTCTCAGACTCGCGTGGCCCAGAGCAACTGCTACATTTGGATGGAAAAGAGACACAGGAGCCCAGGTTGGGAAAGGCCAGGCACCGACACTGCCTGTCGTTGGATATGAAGGAACAGCTTATTTTAGGCTGTAATGTTTCGAAGTAATGAGCCATTGTATGTATGGGGTGTACTGGATGTGCAACATAATAAATATGCAGAATAGCCAAGACAGATGGCTGTTTCCTACTCTGGATCTAGCAGGTTTTTGTTACAGCTGGTGATTAATGTCAACAAATTAGACTCAATCCAGCTGCTGATTTGGCAGCCTTGGTAGGATGATATATTGAGCTTCTGACTTAAACGATGGGCTAAACTTTAAAGATTTTTCTGAAAATCATTGAAAACTTGTCTTCCGATTGTGCTAAACCAAATGTTCTGCATATATCCGAGTATCTTGGGTATTCTGCATTATTTTTTAAAACAAATGTGTACCTCTTGAAGAATCACCTAGGATTACCTGATTTATAAATCTTAATTATATTTATAACACTTCTCTTAAAGTGACATTTTGACAGTTGTCTATAAGACACTTCAGTAAGCGGAACTAAATTCCTTTGTGTCAAATGGAATGAACTCTGCAGCAAGTCTTTTCCTTTTTTTCTTTTGCTCAATTCTCCGCACTCATATTCTTATTTCTGTCTTTCCAGCGATGAACCCTGGACAGCTTTATTCATACCCCGCTCGTCGCTGGAGGAAGAAGCGGAGGGCACACCCATCTGAGGACCCCTGCCTCGCTTTATCTCCTCTTAAGTCAGGTACCAATCCCTAGGCTTGGTCTCCAACAGCCAGATGTGTGTATCTCCGGCGAAACAAGTAGCCTGGGCCGGTGGTTTGCTTTTAAAAGCCGCATGAAACTCGAGCACAGTACTGTATGCGTGCTGAGCATTTAGCTGGCTTCAGCCTTTCTATGTGCTAATCTCCTTTATGACATCGGCATCGTGAATTTCTCATGCTCCACACTGGTGTCCCACAGCGGAGCTGGACCTGGGGCTAAAGAAAGATAGCAGTAGCCTGGAGGCCCTTCTGAAGGCGGAGCCCCTGGACAAGCGTGGGCCGCCTGAGCTGCGGGCCCCTGAGGAGGAGCCCAACCTGGCTGAGCTCACGCCCGCATCCCACAGCGCCACCACCCGCATCCGCAAGGTTTGGGGGTCCTGCTGCCGTCACGCCGCTTTCGGGGGAAATGGTGGTTTAGACTCGGTTTCGTAAACTTGCTTTATGACAGTGGAAGAAATGAGTGAGATTGGCCTGTGTGTGTCATTCCGCCGAAACTCTTCATGCACCTGAAAGAACAGATGAAAAGCACAGCTCTGCTGCAGCGGCCGCCCCGATCTCGGCCGTCTTACTTTCCGGTCTCTCGCGCAGAGGATCTTGGAACCCGAGGACTACCTGGATGACCTGGATGACGAAGACTATGAGGAAGACACCCCCAAGAAACGAGGGAAGAGCAAGGGGAAGGTGAATCCCCAGCCTGATGTGTAGAATTGCATTAGCCGTGTCGCGTGTTTTGCTTGAGGGTAATAATTCTGTTCAATGTGAGCGATTTGTCAGGATTTCATCAGCGTTGCATTAGTTGACTTACTGCACAGCTGCATGTGTACCTAAGGTGAGCTTGTTGGGTACCTTTTGTGAAGGGTAAAACTGCATTTGAGCCGGGAATGAGATGGTTGCCAGATCATTCCATGAAGAGGAGTTGCACCTATTTACCGGACGCTGCTGTAGAGAATGTGTTCACCAGCACCCAGTTATGCCAGTGACTCTTATTCCCCCCCCCCAATAGAGCCGGGCAGTGACCAGCACCCGAAAAAAGGCAGAAGCAGCGGCTCTGGAGGAGCGGGACAAGCCGTTCTGCTGTGACAGTGAGTGTGTGCGGTTTGGTGGGGGTGGGGGGGGTGTGGAAGTCCCATCGCCACTCGTCGCGTGCTGTGCAAGGCTTTTAAATCCAGGTGCAGTAATCCAGCGAAACACACTGGCTGGCCAAAAAAGAAGTCACCGTTTGAATCGGATCGTTATTACAGCTCAGCAACGTTATGCAGTAATAAAGTAAAGTCGGCTGGGCACGTGAATCTCCTGAATGGCCAGGTTATCCCATCGGTGGATTTTTTTTCCCTTCCTAATGGCACGGACATATCCCAGGACGATAATGCCCAGATTCATTAAGCTCGAATCGTCAGAGTGGTTCCAGGAGGACGAGAGATCGTTATCATACATGAATGGGCCGACAAACCTTAACCTTACATCTTTGAGATGTGCTAAAGAAGTCTTTACGGAGTGGTTCAACTCGCCTATCAGTACAAGATCCTAGCAAGAGATGAATGCAAATCTGGGGGAAAAAATTATGTTGTGATGTTTCATAAGTACATGGAAACGATGCACGGACAAATATGTACCATAATCAAAGCCAAGCCGATCCAATGAAATATTAAAGTGCACGGTGCTTTTTTTGGCCAGGGCAGTGTATATTTAAAGATTTCACTGATCAAAGGTATTAAAATTGTGCTGCTCAGCTGTACTGAAATCCCATGTTTCTTTGAAAGTCAGTTTGTTTACTTGCGTGTTTTGCAGTCTGATAAGAGTGAATGTTGAGGCTGCAGAGTTATTTAGTGACTGATAACCTGCCCAGATAATCTTCTGGGATGTTAGCTGTCTTTTTTTTGGCTGTTCCTTTGAAAACACGATAAAATTTTTCTAAGTACATTGATCTGTAGAGTGTATAGATGGCTGTTCATGCCAAGAATGGTAATCAGGATTCTCCGGATGCAATTCTAAAAAGTGATAAATGGCTTCATTCTAAACCCTGAATTTGAGGGATAGTTTTGGTTAGTTGATGAACTGCATTTTCTGGTTTGTGCCATGATCATTGACATTCTTCCCAGTGCTGAAGCTAATCCCTCTGTGATTCTCCTGCATTTTGTACTTCTGAACGCTAACTTAAGAGAGAAGCTCAAGATACTACAAGAAGTCAGTACAAAGCACTGAGGGACTCATTATCTGAGAAGTCTAAATTACTTTTTTCTTTACCGGAATCACAAATGTGATTTTAGTTTAATGTGAAATTAAATTTGCCCTGCTCTATTGAGAAGTTATGGATCAAAATTATATGCATACTAATTATGCTGGGGAAAAACGCATAAGGAGCCATTTCCTTTCGTAGTCTCCTAATTCTGTGGTGTTGGAGATCAATGATATTGGGTCCTAATGTCCATTTAAAGGCCTTTAATTGGCTGTCTCTGTGTTGTGACCTCAGTGACCTTTGTTGTAACTTCAGTCATTCACAAAACCTCTAGATTAACCAATTAGGTTTCAGTTTGACAGTTTTTTTCCTCTTTCAGTATTAATAATCACTGAGGGAAGATTCAGATTAATAGTAGTCTTCAGACTTTTTAATTGTAACGATGAGATCTTTCACTAAAGTTCAATTCGATGTACAAATTTTCTGTGTTGGGGGGGAAAAAATCTGTATCCACTTTTCCATGCACGTACAGCAAGAAATAATGATTGACCCAAAGGTGTTTAATTGAGGTGTTGACTTGGCCATCAGGAACATTGTATTTCTTGGATATGCATATTTGGTTTTGACTCCATTTCATAGGCATTATCACTAACTGTTTTTATTGCATATAGTCCTGTTTCTCTCTGTTTGATGCTTGCATGTGAGATTGGGCTCTGCCCCCCACCCAGGTGATTTCCCCGCCTCAGGCTTATGGTCTTGGGAGTAATATCTCAGTCTGTTATATTTTCCTATCAGATGCTTTTGTCCATTGTAAAGAAAGCTTGAGGTCAGAGAGCCAACCTGCTATTGCACTAGCTCCAGTCTGGGGCCTTTTTCCTGAGGCTTGAACCTCACTTGGGGTGGTCTGAAAGTCTCTCTGGCTGTGTGCGCATCCCTCTCTTGTCTGTCTGAGCCCCTAGTAGGATTTTCCTTGATCATTTCCTCAAAGCTCTGAATGCTGAGTCCTCCTGTCTCTCTTTTTTCCCCTCTCTCTCTCTCTCTCTTTCAGACTCTTACAAACAAAAGCACATTTCAAAACCTTCAGAAAGAGGTACATTTCAGTCATTCCTCTGTCCTGCCTTTCTCTCTGCTCATCAGCTATGAGTTTAATACACCCACGTGTGTCTATCTTTGTGTTAGCGTGTGCAAGTTTGTAACACTGTCTGGGGGCTTTTAATATGCTCTAAGAGTAGGAGGATATAGTTAAAGACCTAAGCAACTAGTTAAAACTGGCATGTGACGTGCAGTTGGACTAATACTCTTAATCTCTAAGTTTGTGCTACCCTCTTGGGTGTATTATTGTATCTCTCTTGTATCTGATGTACAGTTTCTATAATTTAGCGTAAATTATTGTGGAAATTGGTGGCAGAATCCGACCTCATGCACTGTGCTGCCTGGCATTGCCCTCGGAGCTTCCCATGACCCTGCTCGGGATGAAAGGTTGGGAGATGAATGGACAGGGAGTGCGGCAGCTGCATTTGACCGTCTGCTTCAGCGTAACAACGTGGCTCACTTTGCGTGGGGACTGGTCCATAGCAGCGAAGAGAACCTGGCGTGTCCTTTTCAGATGGTGCCGCATAGCAAAATGGCAGCCTGTCAGAATGAGAGCTTTCCTTTTCCATTTGAGCCCTGGAGCACACGTTCTGTATGTTTGGTTGTGGGGGCTCCGGCGCTGCTCCCTTGGTCATTCTAGCAGCGTGGGGGGGGGGGGGGTTAAGCCTTGCGAGGCGAAGCAAGCTTCCCTCCTGGCGGGGGAGTGACAAGGCCACCTTCACTGGACGAAGGGTAGGCGGTGGGTATTGGCATGGCTCCCTGCAGCTGGTTAAAAAGACGAAAGCTGCTTATGTGGAGATGTTGGGTAGAGTGGCAGGGGTGTGCAAAAGCATAGACTTCCAGGAAAGAAATGAATGCAGCTTTAGGGTGTGTGATTCTGCTGGGGTTTGACCCTCTGCCTGTGCATTGGATCTGTCGCTTTGTGAAAATGACCTTGTCCCCGGTCGGCTCTTATGGTCAGTGTGCATTGCTCTC
>JAABNY020000002.1:1879257-1907981 GCA_015164015.2 Brevimyrus niger | reverse complement strand
CCTGTGCATTGGATCTGTCGCTTTGTGAAAATGACCTTGTCCCCGGTCGGCTCTTATGGTCAGTGTGCATTGCTCTCCGTGCACGTGCGTGTGCGAGCGTGTGCGAGCGTGTGCGTGCGTGTGCGCCTGTGCGAGTCCCCATCCCCTCTCGCCGCCTCACCGTGTGCCCTTTGGATTCTGGCAGTTTGTGGGAAGCGTTACAAGAACCGGCCGGGCCTGAGCTACCACTACACCCACTCCCACCTGGCGGAGGAGGAGGCGGAGGATGCGGAGGATGAGGAGGACAGCGAAGGCCCCTTTCAGGCCAGGCCAGAGGAGCACAAAAGTGAGACGGCTGTCCAGCTCTGCAACCCCCCCCCCCCCGCACCCTCATTGCTCATTTACTTTGCTTCTAGTAATTCTGATCCAGTGACAGCAGCCAGCAGGGATTAGAACAAGCTTCCCCAATTCCAATCCTAGGGGGCCAGAATCAAACGCATTTTGCAGATTTCCCTGATCAAACACGCCTACCAATTAGCTGATTAAGTTGTATTTGAGCGGGAAGATCTGCAAACTGTGTCAGATTCTGGCCTTCTAGGACCTGAACTGGGGAACGCTGGGTTTGAGCACATTGAAATATTTGTAAATGTGGAGAAAGTTGCTGGGATTGTTGATTTCACTGAAGTTAAGGACGGTACAGCATTTTGGGGCATTCAGCAGCAGAGGATTTGTGGATTTTATTGATATAATGGATATAATTTCTGCTTTTCTGCTATGTATATTCCCAATTCCTGTTGTGAACTCCTCTCTTCCTAGCATTGTTACCATTCTGAGAACTTCTCAGTTAATGACCCCCACGCTTCCCCCCATGCTCTGATCAAGATGATCCACAGAGTCTTAAAGACTTGTATTTATAAACCAGGAATCGGTATCCACTCCCTGTCGTCGATACAGCATTTGCCCGTGAGTCAAAGATGAGAATAACTGTTCCGGCTCTTGTTCCTCTCAGCCCCCAAGAAGGGGCCCGATGGCCTGGCGTTGCCCAACAACTACTGCGACTTCTGCTTGGGAGACTCCAAGGTCAACCGCAAGACGGGCCAGTCCGAGGGCCTGGTGTCCTGCTCCGACTGCGGCCGCTCAGGTAGACGCCCGTACAGCATCACGTCTCGCGTGAACGTTCACCACCGTCCACTAGTCTTTTGTGGGGCTGTACATCTCCCGTGAAGATGCTGTAACATAATACTTTAGGTATGAATCTTGGAAAGAGAAGTTCAAACATTCCAGTAGTCCACATTCAGGGTTGTATGTCCTGGTTTCACATTTTGCATGTTTTTTTTTTTTTTGGTGTAAACATGATTTAATTTAATAAAGCCTCAGGGGCTTCTTTCTTCATTGTAGTCCAGTCATGTCTCTCTCCATGGCCATTGTTTGTGGCTGGTGCTGACTCCCCTGTCTTGTCCGCTGTAGGCCACCCGTCCTGCCTGCAGTTCACCCCGGTGATGATGGCCGCGGTGAAGACCTACCGGTGGCAATGCATCGAGTGCAAGTGCTGCAACGTCTGTGGGACCTCCGAGAATGACGTATGTACCTGACTGGCCCCGCCCCCCACATTCATTATGCGACATGGGTGGGGGGGGGATCTTTTCAGTGATGTGAGCAGGGCATCCCCAGGAAGTAGGCGTATGCAAATCCTACTCCGCTATGAGCGGTAGGAGCTCCTCACTGGGGACAGCACTGTCTTTCACAAAGTATCATAACTGCAGTATAAGAGTGTTGAATGAAGTACAATTGGCAGAAACGGTGATGCATGCAGATTGAGGGTTTCATGTGGTAGAACATGGAGAGAAGAAGTGCAGTTAGGCTGGAATCTTGTCTATCCTCCATGTGTGCTGCATCTAATGGTGTGTTTTGAAGCCTTTTCTTTGCTATTCAGCCATCGTACTATTCTTAGCATTCAAGTCATCCACGGTTGACAATTTTTTATTTGTCAAATTCCTCAGAAATCTGATTCAGATTCATTGTCATGTTCAATGTATAATTCACCTGCCCCAAAGAGTGCTTCTTGCAAGTAATCTGTTTTGCATATTTAATTTCCTTTACTCTGCCTGTTTGAAAATGTGCATTGCATCGCCAGCCCAATATTGTGATAGCTGTTTGGACTCGGAGTGCAATGATAATGATTTAAAATTATTTTAATAATAACATAATAGCGCTGGCTGCCTCGAAGCTATTTATATATTGCAATTTCAGCTATAGTAGCTAATATGTAGTTTCACGCCAGCGGCGACACCGGCTGTGTCAGCCTGGATATCTCTCCCTCCCGATCCCGCCAGATGCACATGCTCTGACAAAAGCTCAGGGTGCGTCTGTCTGGTGTGACGAGCGGCAACCCGGTTGCAGCTGAGCCCCGGGGATTTGATGAGCCACACTTAAGGCTCTTCTGGCCCCATGGATGTTTTCCCACAGACGTTTTCCATATTGAAAGTGGGTATTTAGCAATACCCACATGATTACATCACCTGAGTCCTGTCCCAGGCACACCGGTATAATTAAAATGCATCCTAGCCCCTACTTTGGGTGACATTTCTGTGGTGCATGTGCTTAAAATTGCATATATTTCACTGTCTCTGTGTTGGTGCGTCTAACCAACAACATATTATAATTTAGCCATTCCTGAGGCAATCTAAATTTTTTACAAGAACCATCCTGAAATGTGTCCATGTCTCTATGGCGATGCCGCCTTTGGTTCCCCATCTGTCAGATCCGCCCCGTCACACTCTTAATAAACTAGATCAGGTCAACTGAGATGTGTGAAAGTAAAGGCTCCCCCCCCCCCATGTGTTTCAGGATCAGCTGCTCTTCTGTGACGACTGTGACCGGGGATACCACATGTACTGCCTGCGCCCCCCCATGTCCGAGCCACCCGAAGGTACCGCTCCATTCCCGCCCTAATCTGGTGCTGCCCTTAATCCCACCCCTATTCCCCATCTAAGTCTGTTAGTCTCCCTGTATTAATTTACTAATAGATCTTTCTGCCCCCCCCCCCCCCCCATCGATAATTTCCAAACATTTAATCAAAATCATCCGGTGTTGCCTTAACACGAATCGTCGATTTTAGCAGCTGGTCTGTTGGTTTAGTCACATACAGCTTTGCTTTCTTGACTCTGCTGTTTATCTCTCTCTCTCACTCACTCACACACACACACCTTGTTTATTTCATTTGATTTGGCCTCAGGCAGCGCGCAGTCAGGCCAGTTGCGCTCAGATCGTTACATGGGCTTGGACCGTCCTGTAAACTCAAGTCCTGCCTAAATGACTCTTTTGTCCCCCCCTTCCAGGTTCCTGGAGCTGCCACTTGTGTTTGGACTTGCTGAAAGACAAGGCCTCCATATATCAGAACCAGAAGACAGCTGCGTAATCGGCGGTCGCTCGGCTCCCGGCTCGGGCGGGGGCCGCGCTGGGCTTCGGGGGGCGGGTCACCGGGGCGACGTCACAGCATGACCGCAGTTTAGTAGCAGTCACATTGTTGGGTATCCTAGCATGGAAGGGATGCCAGAAGTCATCCGCGAGTGACTCCTTTTCTTCCTTCTTGATGAGACGTTCTGACCTTTAAAACTTCACACATCCTTGGTGGAAAGTGATTTTGTAGAAAACAAGTAACACCTGAACAGTTTTCAAGAACTAAGGCGAAGTATGAGGCATGAAAACAGTTTTTGAAAAAATAAATTAACGGTTAGTCCGAGAGGGGGCCAGTGGGGGGCAGTGTTGCTCTACGAGATGTGAGATGGCCTCCGGAAGCTTCCGAACTGAAGCATGGCGAGTGGTATATCTGTTTGCTCGCTTCTTCAGAGTCCTTATAAACGTTGTGCTAGGAGTATGCTGACTCAAATCTAAATGGCAGTGTTCTGGAACGCATTTCAAGATTTTAGCCGCAGGAAAATGTAAAATCACCTTTTTGTGCTATTTACCCATACAAAACTAAAAAAAAAAAATAGCTTAATTTATTTTGCACGGCATTCACATTCACAATAAATATCACAGCATAGCGTAATGTCACAGCTAAAGAGATTCTACAAGATATGCTTGTGTCCTCATCAAACTTTAAACTGGTTTAAACCGGATTGCTATTGGCCTTCACTTGCCTTATGGTACATCTGTGATTAAGATGAAGGATGAGAAAAAGGCAGCAGAAAACTGCAAAGCTGTTTTTTAAATGTGGTACTTGTAAGCAACCATGTTTAATGCAACAAGTGCAGCTACACTACAGCTGTTGGGTTTAGTCTGTTAGGGTATGAGATTGTAATATTTAGCTAATCAAGTTATCAATAGCGATCTAACAAAATGATAGTAACCTTTGTATTTATTTACAAACTGACTTTTAAGGTTTCTGAGTCAGTTACTAGTATTTGGGTTTTTGTTTTATGATATATGTACTGCATTCTCTCAACGAAAATAAAATCAACTCCCCCCCGCCCCACCTTGCTGGCTTTTTAGAATGTAAAAGTATTTGGACTCTTCCTGGGCAAGCAGCGTCTGTGAGACGCCAGTTGAGCGTTCGTTCTTGCACAGGAGGTAGAGGGGCCCTGCTTGTCATTCTAAGCGGAACAGAAACATTAAAATCATGTTAGGGATTTGAATCGTCATCCTCCGGTCGTCTCGTCTGGCTTCGTACGAGTCCTGTGTCTCTCAGCCTTGGATACACTGAGCTAGTTTTTGTCCATGTTGGTTCCATCAGTCTGCCATTTGTGCAGAAATGTACACAAAGACAATGCGACTCAATAACTGGTATTTATTAATAGCCTCTTTGTAATTCCAACAAAACTGATCTCATAAGGCGGGAAAGATGAGCCAATGCATCCAGTATTAAATATTTGAATTTGCATTTGTGTTCAAATGCACCCTAATTTGTAATACTTGTATTCTGAACACCCTCGACGCTAGTCTGACTTCAGCTGTTAGGGGAGATTAATACTAAATTCACTTTCAGGAACAAAGAATTAGAATTAAAAACTGATGTTTAGCTAGAAATGACAGGCATGTTTGTGATGGTATAAACAGAACTCTGCTGTGCGGGGGAGGGGGGCTGGGGGGGGGGGGTGCAGCCCAGGGATCCAATCAGCCGTCAGTGGTGGGAGTAGGATGGTGCCCACACACAAAGCTGTGACAGTCGCACAATGTTCTTGCATCTAAAGAATCGGCACAAAATGTAGCCAGATTGTTTTGTTCTTATGTGCAGCGGTAGACCATAATGGAGGATGGGGGAGTGTACTTTTGTATTTTTACAGCTCGTAGTGGATAACGATTATGTTGAAACGTAACGTTCCATCAAAATGTATGTCTGCGCCTCAAAAACTTGGTTATTAGCGTAGCTGACAAAGCTCATCATCCCCCTCCTGTTCTTGAAAGTTCATCTGTCTGAAAACTACGAAGTGTTATTTAGCGATTCTGGACTAGCACAAGAGCAAGGCTGTGATGAAGACTAACGCCACACCAAATGGCAAGGAACTTTTTTCTTTTTTTTTTAAATCACGATAAAAATAGCAATGCGGCGCACTGTCTTTGACCAAATGTTCAGTTGTTTTCTGTGTGATTTGTTCCCTTGGCAGTGAGGTTAAAGTACCTCCTATGAGCACTGTTGATTTTCACAGCTAGGGTCACTCTCACCGTTCAATTACAAAAAAAATGTCAATTTTATTTTTCCGAAAACATGCATAAATTCTTGTAGTTCTCAGTACCAATGAACTTGTGGGCGTACTGGCCAGGATGAGACCAGCATGATGACTAATTCATATGAAAGATATTCTAAGTTTAATTTGACCTTTTTTCATCTAAAACAGGTCAAATCATGCTATTTAGTGTTTAGTGAGCAAACCTAAAACCATCAACATGATGAAGAATGAAATCGGCTCGATAAAAGCCTTTTTAACTACAAACTGAATACAGCCCCTCTGGACAATGTCGGCCTTAAATCCTGATGCTGAATATCTTGGTAATATTTAGGTAGGTTATTGCTCTATCTTCTGTTCCTGTTGTGCTAACTTCCAAACCAAATCGGAAAACTAACCAGAACCGGACATTTCTGAAAGGAGGGCCTGGAGGGTTTGGGACATCCTGGCACCTTCCCTCCCTAGCAGACGGTTTCAACAGAGCCTCAGGGAAAAGATTTATTTGGACAAATGAGACTGCTTAAGAGACACATTTGTAAATGTAGGGGAGGCACAGTTTAGTTGGTTTAGACTGTGATGTGAAAGAGTCTTTCCTGGAACTAGTGTGGAATATGACATTGATTAGTCACGCTGGATGCTTAATCCATATTTTCATCAGGCCTGAAGAAAGTATAATCTGCCACTGAGATATTTACCTTCGTTGGTACGTCTTAATCATTTCTGTTGACAATAGGATCAGCTGGCAATACACTGTGGAAACACACTGAAAATATAGAAAGCCATAAAATAAACGTGTATCTTATTACCGCGTGACAAATTTAACCTCACGAGTCTCACCATCACAACAAGTAAACGAAACAACCTGAGCTTAAAAAAAAAAAAAAAAAACACTGTCAGGTTTAAAACTTCCAGGTCCGGTGGCAACCAAGTTTCAGTTCTGTTTTTTTTGTTGTTTTATCTGTGGCATGAACGCACTGCACGGGGATGCTTGCACGCATTCATACCGAGACTCCAGCATGCTCCTGGTAGTTTCTTTCTGTGCCCTAAACACTTCTCCATGCTACTTGTATATTCAGTAGCAGCAAGGACCAGCTTTTCCAACGAGTGACGGGTATAGTGGTCGCGGGCTGAGGAAGCGATCGAACAACTATAGACGAAAGAAAAATCACTTCTTTACAGTTTGCTTGCCTGGCATCGTAGTTACGTGGACCTCCGACGCACAAGGGAGGGAGTGAATCATACGACGCTGCTGGACTTGTGAGGCCTGAGAGGTGAAGGCGCCCCCATGTGATGTTTGGTCCACTTCCGCCTGTCCCAACGGCACAGTAGCAGCATCTTGAAAGTGACCCGGAAGGATTTGTTGCACAGGGCGTAGCACATGGGGTTCACTGTGCTGTTGACGTAGCAGAGCCAGTAGCCCAGCTGCCAGAGCCTCTCGGGCACGCAGTGCTCGCAGAAGGTGGACACCAGCACCATGATGTTATAGGGAGTCCAGGTGAGGATGAAGGCCAGCAGGATGGCGCTGAGCGTGCGGGCCGCCTTCTTCTCCCTGATGACGGAGGTGTTTCGCCTCTTTTTAGTTTTGGGCCACTTCAGGGAGGAGGGCTTGGCTGGGCCTAAGGACGACTGGCTGTCGGACTGGTGAGTGTCGGAATCCCGCACCCCGGAGTCACAGCGGTCTTTGCTGCCTCCCAGGCCGTCGTTCACTGGGATTAGCGGGACACGTACCACCATAGCGCCCTTCTCGTCCTTTTCGTTCTCCTCTTCCTCCGACGAGGAGGACTCAGAGCCATTTTCGTCATCTATGTTCCAGCTCCCGTTGGTCTTCGATTGTAAATATCTCCTCCCGGTGTGTGATGGCGACGCCCCATCCTCCCCCTCCCCCATCAGCAGTTTTGGTACGCTCTGCTGGGTACTAAAGCAGCTGTCCCTGCACTCCTCGGCCTGGGTCTCTTCAGAGCTGGAGCTGCTGCTCTTGGTGCTGCTCGAGAGAGCCTGCTGTGGCCTGGACCTCTGGGAGACGCGGCCCATGCCCGGCGAGCCCAGTAATCCCGCAAGCTCCCGCGCTCGGTTCTCGGTTTCCCGGTAGATGCGCCAGTACAAGATGATCATGATGGTGACGGGGAGATAAAAGGCGGCGATGGCTGTCCCGAAGGTGATGATTGGCTCAGAAAGGAACTGGATGGAGCACTCGTTTTCCTCGACTGTCCGCTCACCCACTATGTACTGCCAAAACAGGATGGCGGGCGCCCAGAGGAAAAAGGAGATGGCCCAGGCCAAGCTGATCATTATGGCCGCTCGTCTGGGCGTGCGCTTCACCCTGTAGGTGAGGGGCCGGGTGACGGAGAAGAAGCGGTCAAAGCTGATCACTAGGAGGTTCATCACGGAGGCGTTGCTAGCTACATAGTCGATCGCCAGCCAGATATCGCATGCCAGGTCGCCCAGGGCCCAGCGGCCCATAATGACGTAGGTGGTGTAGAGGTTCATGGAGATGGTGCCCAGGATGAGGTCAGCCACAGCCAGGCTCAGCAGGAAGTAGTTATTGACAGTGCGCAGGTGACTGTTTAGCCGGAAAGCGATTATCACCAGTAGGTTTCCAATGATGGTTACTAGTGATAGGGGTCCGGTGATGAGGATGATCACAACAACCTCCCAGATGGTGTGACCGCCCAGGGGATCGGCTGGAGTGCTGGGGACCTGGGAGGTGTTGGGAGGGTTGGAGGTGATGTTCATAATGCTGATGGAAGAGAAGTGAGAGGCTACAGCAATGGATGGAGCAGGAGGGTGGAGCATTTACGTGGAGAAGAGCCAAGCTGAAGGGTCAAGCTCAATGGCTTTAAAACTGGTCCCATTCTTCAGACACTGGAAGTAAACTATGGTGAAGGGGAAGAAAGAAAGAACTTTTTTTAGGTTAGCAGTGGATTTTAATTGTAATTACTGTAACAGATGTTTACGGAGTCATTGACTGATGGTGACACACAGACATACAGTCGATTTCTGAGCGGCAGCTTTGTGACACTCACAATTTAAGTGCACCACACTTAGCTAGAAGTGCGCTGATATAAACTTTACCAGGAGGTGCTGATGCAAACACTTGGAGTTCTAAGTATTTTGCTAACAAAAACAGAAATGAGCAGATACACTCAAAAAAGTTAGAGAATAAGCCAAGGCATAACAATAAGGACAGATAAATACCCTACCTAAAAACACAAACAGCAAGCACACTTTATCTCTGATAACAGCCATTTATCCAGTCTACCTTCACACAGCCTATAAATGAGAAAATCTATATATACTGTATAGTGGTACCCGAGTTCTTGAACTCATTAAAACTTGAATTTCTTAAAAGTTGAATCAGCCAGAACTACCTAAAACTCGATCTGAATCTCAGAAATCAAACCGTGAATGCTGACCTAAGATAACTTGTAGGCATGGGGAAATGAGTCACGCAGCATGTCTCTCAGCGGAAACAAAGGGTAACGCTTCAGTCTCAGCCTCGCATTTGCTGTGATAGCTTTGTGCATGTTTACACTAACTGAATACATATATTTAGACAGTAAAAATACATTTAGACAATGATAGTAACAGTAATTATTATTATACAATAAAATACATTTAAAAATAGATTTCTTATAAATTATTTTTATATTAATAATGAACCATGAACATATTTAATTATAATAATATTGTCGTGCCTGACTGAACGGAATCGCAGGGTATCGGGGAATATGGGATTTAATTACAGGTAAGGCAGGCAAAACGCAGACGGACAATACAGTGACCGAACTGGGGAAACAAACTAAAACGCTGACTAAATACAGAGGACTAATGACAATAGCCAGAAATAGCTGATCACACGGGGATTCCAGACGGGGTTAAAGAGGGGGGAGTGGCATGCGGAAGGAGCGGGCGATCAGGGCAGGACACATTGTCCGGTTATTTTTCTGTTTAAATGCTAAAAAAAAAACATATTTAGGTGTAATTTTTGGGGGGCTGGGAACCAATTAATTGGTTTTCCATTATTTTTTTCTGGGGAGGATTCGATCCGGAGTTCTGAAAGAATTAAACTTGAGTTCTGATGTACCACTGTATCTATATCTTTCTCTATATATCTAAATCTATATCTATCTACCGCTTGTCCCTCAAAGCATTCTCTTCATTCAAAGGGTGGCAATAATCAAAACTGACCACTGCCAGTGTGCATGCAATGGAAATACCTTGGGCCACTCCTTCCAGCTGAGAATGTCAGGCAAAGTCAGATATCGAGGCAATGGGGGCGGGATCTCCCCTGCCATGTTTAGACTCAATCAAAATGCCTTGACCCACAGGCAAGCTTAATATTCATGAGTTCATTTGCATATCTTTTCAAATCCCTTGCAATGAATAACGGACAAATCCTCAAAATTATTATATTTATTTATATGCTAGAAATACATAACATGTTATCAGTGTTATGCATGTGACATCAAACATGCCTTTGTATAGAATTGCTCGCAAACTTTAATACTTTCCAGAACTGCACAAATATACACAAATCCTAACTGTAAAGCTACTGACACAAATGCAATTGAAGCGGCATAACATTTTTTTTTTTAAATAGCAATAGCACATCCAGATACAGTGTTTTCACGTGTGTTGTTTCAGCAGCGCAGTTAATGATGACAGGTAGCTAGCCAAGTTCAGGCGTGAGCTCTCGAATGAGACGGAAAAAGACAAATGACAAAACCCTCTTCCTGCAGGCACACCCGGCTCATGGAAACCTGTTGCTTTTGGCACTGCATTGTCTACAGTCACTTTGTCTTTCTGTCACAGACATAAAATGATTCCATTCATCGTCTTATGCCCTGAATCAATGATGACGTCAGTAATTGCTTATTTTTCATTGAGTCTGGGGAATTCCGCTTGTATCACTTTCAATTAAGATGAAACGTTGAAGTGTGCTTTGCGCAATAATGGCGACTCTCATCACTTCCGTTAAAAAAAAAACCCACAAAATGACCCCGAGTGCCTTAGAGATGGAGAGTTTCTTATGCTGCTCATTAATCAACATGGAAACCACAGAGACCAGCTGAGTCCTGGCGACCGCGCTCTGTGCATATTAATGAGAGTGCAGTGCATATTGGAAAAATATTTTAAAAAATGAAGCATCCATGGCTTTGATGGCTTTGATTTGTTTTTAGTTAAAGATTGCAAGGAATTAGCATTGTAATTTTGTTGAACTTTTTCTGGGTGTTTTTATTTTTTGTGTTTTGTAGACCCCCCCCCTGACCACACACTCATTTTGTCTCCTCCATTTTGTCCACACCTCAAAAATTATTGTGGACCTTTACCTGGAGCTGGTCACCTTCCACATTCCTTCTTGGAGGCTGCCATCCCCTGTGATCAACCAGTGGGCCACTCCTCCACAAACGTCACCCCTGCGAACAAACTAATCAAAAGTTGAGGCCGTTAGCAGACAGAATAAAATTTTGCATGCATTCCATTAGTTCACAGTCACAGTGACAACAAATGAGCCCAGCTACTGTGGGTAATTTAGCTGCATGTCAGCGCCAGTGTCATACAACTTAAGTCCAGCAGCCGATGTGTATTTTACAGGCACCATCCATGAGAGTCTAATGTCACGCATTATTTTTTAAATTCATACTCAAAAACAAGTTTAACAATATTAAGTTGGTGAGTTTCACAATGAATAAAACACATCACGAGATTGACACGGTAATTTGCCAACTAAGAATAATCTTAATTAGTAATTACTGAAAAAGTCTGACCTGTAATTGAGATGTTTTTAGGTAGAAATGTTGATGTGTTGGCGGACATAATTGACTTATATAAAACAAAAACAATATTTCATTTGCACATTCATTCAATGACTAATTTTGCCCTAGCTGTTTGTGCAAACTATAACCAGGGTAATGGGATACAAGCACATAGCTTAGTGTAATTACCTAACAAGCATGCTCCGTAAAGGGCAGCAAGGGTTAGGGTCACATGTCACACTATAACGATGCATGAGATAGTAAATGGCAGGGAGCTGGGTGCGTGCATAATGCTGCGGAGGGGGACTCATTTTCGTTGAATATACTGAGATGTTGGCTTTGGATGAGTAGCTGGGCTTTAAGGGGAGACAGTTGTTCAATTTCAATTTCTCTTTGGCTTTACTGCCACAGGATAATTCCTTCCTTGGTCTAATAAATATGTATGGCCAGTGCTTCATATCATCTACAAGGTGGCCAGATGCCATGACATCATGCCAAAAGAAGAGGAGCAGCAAGACGTTGCCATAGCAGCCAGGGCTACTGCAACCCACTATAGCCCCAAGGCTTACTGCAAAGTTCTGTGCTGACTTTGTGGAACGGGGGTAGTACAATTCCTAAAAAATAAACCGCGCAGTAACAAAGGCAGTGGCATTAACATTAGTGTTTCTGAATGCACATTGTTTGGCTCCTTAACTTATGATTATATTAAAATGCATAGGTAAGTAAATGAACCATTAGTTATTGAGCCTGTGTATTACAGGGAGAGTGGACAAAATAACAGAAACACCTAACGATGTATCATTATCAAGGACATAAAAAGAAGAGCTTCCCTTCAAGACTACTACAATCCATCTTAGAATGTTGACATACAAGTGCATTGTGGGATACAATTGTACATATTAGGACACTGGATCATTCCAAAGCTGGTAGAGTGATACAGGCCATAGGAATCTACTTAACATTGTGATTCAGCACTGCCAGTAAAAGTTCATTGATGCTTAGATGTGTCGATTGTAGGCTATTTAACTTAGCGTTCATGAAACTGCTCTTGAATTTATTTGAGAACCACATGAAGGAAACACTGTAAGAAACACATAGTTTTGTATAATGACCTGATTCCAGTACATGGCCTGATGCCAGTACATGACCAAGCAGAGTAATTCTCAGACCTAACGATTCCCACAAGATGGCTACCCACAATTTTTATTAGTTGCCGACAGACATTGTGGACCACTGCAGTCAATTCAGTATCTGTGTAACTCCAAATGCAAACCCATTCAGATGTAGGAAGAAAGGCGAAGGATGACACATCAGCATATTACGTTTCCTGTTACTAAGGGGTCTGGTCTTTCTGCTCCTACACAAGTTAATACATCTTTGTGTGTTGGCCTTGCTTAGAAGCAATTTCTGAGCGGCAGCCCTGCCATAAATTCCAGCTTTGTGGCACTCATAAAGCACAGCTTTTGATGAGAGAGGGGAATAGAGGTACTGATTCAGTTCTGATTCAGTTTTAAGGCTGAGTGATGTTTGCCAACAATCTCGTGTCCACCTATCCGTGTTGGTGAGAAACCATTGTCCTTCTTTGCCAATGTAATTTGCCACAGGCCGTTCTCCTCAACACATTAAATCAGGGGTCCCCAACTCCAGTCCTGGGGGACCAGAGCCCTGCACATTTTTGGGTTTCCCCTCAATTAACACACCTGATTCGACTCCTTGTGCTAATTACCACACAGCTCTTGAGCTGAACCATTTATGGTGGAACAGGGAAAGAACTAAGCTACACAGGGCTCCGGCCCCCCAGGACTGGAGTTGGGCACCCCTGCATTAAACGATTTTATAGTTCTTGTGACCAATTCATTTCAGGCGCCAACTGTTTTATCAACTCTGCTAGATGCCTCCTGTTGCTCTGACATATCACATATCAAAGTGCTGTATTTGTAATTACAATTCACCATTGCATGGGTCATATCAAAGTGCTATATTTGTAATTACAATTCAGCATTGCTTGGGTCATATCAAAGTGCTGTATTTGTAATTACAATTCACCATTGCTTGGGTCATATCAAAGTTCTGTATTTATAATTACAATTCACCATTGCTTGGGTGCTGTCTTACTTACACTATAATACTGGTTTCCCTAATTGATGTGCTGACACTACTATATACATATTTTTGAGCAGCGACACTGGCACTGCCAAGGGATTTTAACAGACAGAAACACAAACACATGAAACTAGACATGCAACTACACTTTCCAGTATTTTACAAGATTTACCATTTCTGAGCTTGGAGCAAACCCTGCAAGCTCACAAAAGGTTAATGTCATTAACCACCTAGTCCCTCCAAACAGACTATGATGATCTAATCAGCCACTACACTCCCCAGTTTCTGAAGCAGATGTCTGTTACATTAAACAAAGTTTGCAGTGGTCCAGCATTATTTCAAAGTGGGAGAGGCTTGCCCACTCCCCACCACTCATCTTAAATAAACAACATAGCATGATTATTATTTGCAAAGCTTTTATGGTGATCCATGCTAACATTTTTTTAAGGTATTCCTTCTAGGTGTTGAGCTCTCACAACCTGCATTCTCTTTGACATAACTCTTATGTGCAGAAGGAGATTGGTTAGAGTGCTAGAATAATTCCTGGGCAGTGCAGAAAAAAGGTCTAGTTACAGCAGGTCCACATTAGTGTCAGCCTATGACATCAATGATGGCCATTGCCACAGCAACCAGTCTTGCTCATGAACTGTAGGAGGATTCAAATCAGAAAAACGACATCACTCTTCTGTCCATAACATTATCATATTGTTCAGAATACTAAATATGCAGGGTCATCATGTTTCAAGACACTGATGCAAATGTCACCTATCTGACTGATCTTTGCTTGATCATAGATGGCCATACAGGTATATTCAGTGAAAAATGCACCCCCAGTATCTCAATGTAATTGACCTCACTAGTGATTAGGAAGGACTATGAAACCGACAGAAATCCAAACACTTATGAATCAGACATGTGATATAGCAAGCGATTCTGTAATATTGCATATGATAATGGAGGAAAATACAATATAGCTATGAAATAATGCAATGAGCAGATGTCCTGCACTGCTCATTAGACCCAGCTATGTTTTATTGGCATAATAAAAGACAAGTGCATGCACACAATAATCCTTAAGCAGTATATCACACTCACATGTAGGCCTCAGCACGAGAGACCAAGGGTCAGTTCTCACCATAAGGGTCAACGTAGTATAACACACTGTATATTTACTTATGGACAAATGATTCACTGTCTGTAGAACGATCGGAAGCATAATGGATAAGCACATGCGTTTACAAGTCAAGGGCTGGCAGTCCAGGACTTTAGAAACATTAGTGTTTCTGAATGCACATTGTTTGGCTCCTTAACTTATGATTATATTAAAATGCATAGGTAAGTAAATGAACCATTAGTTATTGAGCCTGTGTATTACAGGGAGAGTGGACAAAATAACAGAAACACCTAACGATGTATCATTATCAAGGACATAAAAAGAAGAGCTTCCCTTCAAGACTACTACAATCCATCTTAGAATGTTGACATACAAGTGCATTGTGGGATACAATTGTACATATTAGGACACTGGATCATTCCAAAGCTGGTAGAGTGATACAGGCCATAGAAATCTACTTAACATTGTGATTCAGCACTGCCAAAGTTAATTGATTCTTAGACGTGTCGATTGTAGGCTATTTAACTTAGCGTTCATGAAACTGCTCTTGAATTTATTTGAGAATCACATGAAGGAAACACTGTAAGAAACACATAGTTTTGTATAATGGCCTGATTCCTTTGCCAATACATAACCAAGCAGGGCAATCCTCAGACCTAACGACTCCCACATGATGGATAAGCACATGCGTTTACAAGTCAAAGGCTGGCAGTTCAGGACTTGGAAGATTCCAGATGAAGTTCACGCCAGTAAGTTCATCTGAGCTGCTCTGGTGAAACTTCATATAAACTGGTAAATACTAATACTTGGCAACAGAACAACAAAAACGACAAGATGAATGAGAAACCGAGTTAGCATGTGGACCTGTGTGCACATTCGCTGGGTCTTGCTGTGAGTTTCTCCAAGGGTGGTTCCTGTTTAAGCAGCTCAGACTCCCTAAGCTCCGTAAACAGCACTGCTTCTCTGGCTACGGATATGTATCCTCCTCTTCAGTCCGAGGATTAAGGCCATTGGAGGGGTACAACTTCCAGCCAAAGAGCTCCGACATTTTCATTCTCCCTCATCAATTTGAATGTCAACAGCTGCTAACATGCAGAAGCTTATCATTATACTGTTTAATTAACAATTCAGATATAAGATTATATAGATGTGCCTTCAAAGGTATGTGAACCAACAATCACCTTGGTCAAGCCTATGTCCCTATGTACTCGGTCTGGTTGACAGTTGACATCATTCTTCTACAAGTCCACACCTCCTCATGTTGGATGGCATCTAATTGATTGCTCCAATAATGAATTTGACAAAGTAGAATTCCAGCTTGTTAACTTTTCTTGTGCCATGGACCCCTATGGCAATCTAATCCAGGCTTTACCATAGTCCCCCCATATCTGCAGGTAATATGCTCCAAGACCGACCACCAACAGCCGAAACAGTACTGCACCGTGTTGCATGTTCTCTCTCTTGAATGGATGGAATTATGATGTTTTACCCTGATTCTCAAGACGTGATAGAGCAATGAAAAATATCATGTATCAAGGTATGACGGAGAAATGAAAATCACGCTTCTTATATCACTCAAAATGTTATTCTTTTTTTCAGACTGTGGTAAACAAACCTGAAACCACAGATATCGGGGGGGGGGGGGGGGGGTTCATCCCTTCATAAAATATAAAAACATCTTCTTTAACTACTTGTGTGCAGGTTTGGGGGGGGTCCAGAGGATCGGGGCACCGTTTTCTCAGGGTTCCTCAGGGTACTCTAGTTTACTCTAGTTTACTTCTGCCGACTGCTGTATCTGAATTGTTTTCTGTGTGCAAGAATGTGCCCCACAACGGATTTGCATGTCTCATTCCTCCACATTTTTATGAACAAACTTATATGTATCCCACTTCACAATGCGCTATATTGAGCTCAGATGCTGGAATTTCTAATTTAGCTGGAATTTTAATATTGTAAATGTAATGCAAAGTACAAAAAAAAAAACTGCTCACCTACAAGCAGAAGAATTCAGAGGTACAATAGATATAAATTTGCATGCTAAGCAAAGGCATATAAAGTCAGAATAATGCAATAGACTTAGACTTACAGAGGAAAACAGATTGGATGAGGACTAGATAACAGGTGTTGTGACAAAATGTTAACACTTCAGCAACATCCTGACATTTCAAACAGATTTGCAGGAACAGGAAGTACCGGGGAGTTATGTTTTGTTGCTTAGGCAACTGTGTTTTAACAGCAGAGGTTTTTCTTAGGAGCTAAATGAAATCTTCAACTTATACGTGATGAGGTCTATGTCTAGAATATATTACTAACTGGATGGGAGACCACAGAACCGCAAAATCAGAACATAATTTCAACAGATCCTTTTAACAGGAAACTTCATTACAAAAACATCCAGATAACGCCAAAGCTTTAGCTAGGATTGGGAATTAAGCTTGCCCACTCGCCTGAGGTGAGTAATTTAAACGAAGGGCAAGGATAAAACACTGAACTAGTGGGAAAAAAAGCATGTTGGACTACATTTTTTTACTGAACTAGCCTAGTTGGCTACTAGCAAAAATTCGTAAGATACAGTCCTGGCTACATCTGCTGCTGATCACGGCATTTACTTGAGTATCTCATGCTTAAACACCAGCTATAGCCACGTCCAGATCAGTGCATCATGCTGCTTTTCAGAGGATATATACAAAAGGAAAAGTGTAATTTTGCTCCTCAGTTTAAGGTAAAAGGCTCTATTTTGTTATTCCCTCAGGTTTCAGACTTTTTTGGTGAAGCGAACTTTGCTAACAGCCAAGTAGGCAGCAGGTATCAATCAAAACAGAGAGACGTCACATGACGCTGCACCCATCACAGTTTTCAGGCTGACCTGGGCAGGCAGCTGAACCACAGACCTCCTTCCCGTATTTGTGACCAGAATCACCCCCTGGGGCATCCTCATTAGAGATGTATCACATTCACCATCACTGAACGTTCCTTGTCAGGCAAGGCCGTTTGCTGCACAGAATTGTCATATCTTTCCCACAGCTTCTAAAAGACGGTGGAATTTGTAGAATTTGGTTCAAACCAATGATTAGTACAGTACAATCCCAAAATAATCCTGGGTACACAATCTCTAATGATACAAATAGCACATGCAGAACCCTGAAAAATAGCTTTGACATTCTTTCAACGGCAGGAATTGCTAAACTATATCCAATCGCAGGACCGCACCACCTTATCTTAAAAATTTACAAAAAATATAGTAAAAAGAATATAGAAAGTAAGATCTTGACTAATTATATTTTCTGTTGATATATTGATATTCCTGCCCCGGAGTAGCTCCAAAATCACAGTTTTGACTTTCTCATGTTTAAGGCAGTGCTGTGTTATAATGATAAAAATCGACACGGCAGTGTGGGGGGGGGCATGGTGGTGCAGTGGTTAGCGCACCTCAGGGACCAGGGTTCGAGTCTCACTCCATGTGTGTGGAGCTCTCCCCATGTCGTTGTGGAGTTTCCTCAGGGTACTCTGGTCATCGCTGGACACCCCCGACAGTCCAAAAACATGCTGAGCTGAACTGGAGTTGCCAAATTGTCTATAGCTGTGAATGTGCGAGTGAGTGAATGGCGCGTGAGTGAATAGCATGTGAGTGTGCCCTGCAATGTGTTGGCACCCAGTCCTGGGTCATAGCTTCTGGGACAGACTCTGGACCCACAACTCTGTATAGGGCAAGCAGATATAGAAGAAGGGTGGATGGATGGAGAATACAGTAACCCTGCATTGGACAGTCAAAGGCAAGACTCACACCCAAGTCTCCTAACCGGAGGGGTACAATCTGATCTGAATCACCAACATGTCATTGCCACTGAATGAGGGAATTAATATCGCAACACATAGCTAAACCTCATTAGACTCTACTGCTCGTTTGATTCTTGCCTCCGTGTGTGTGATGTTTGCAAATTCCCTCCCTTATTCATGGGGGTTTCCCCTGGATATATAGCTTTCCTCCCATACTGTGTAATTGTGCAGTGCCCTATACTATAGTGTGTAATTGTGCAGTGCCCTATACTATAGTGTGCCTTGAGTCCCTCGTGCCCTTGTGCTCCAGTGATGCTTTACTGCACAAATGGTTGGACACTGGCTGGATAACCTTCTCCAGTGGGGGTGTACAGTAAAGGTGCATATTCCCGTTTCATTTCCACAGTAAACGGCCCGTACAGCTTTTGAAATGTCATGAAGAGACGTTTCTCTGTTCACATAACACCACAGCAGTGACTGCAATCACTTGGACTGATACCGTTGAACACACCACCCACAACTGTTCTTGAAACAATGAGTTACATCCAACTGAACTAGATTTTAAAAAAAAATAAACTAAAATTCAACATTATGCAATATTGAATAGTTCAATCCCAAACAAAAAAACTTAATACACAAATAAAATCACCCACCTTCTGGGACTAAGTGGAGGTTGGTAACAGCTTAGTTGATATACCTGCTACAGCGTCATACACAGAAACCATTTGATGGTCTTCAGTGTTTGACTTGACTTGATGTTTTTGTGCACCCAGCCTTGACTTCATCTGTTTACTTTCTAGGTGCTATTGTCTATAGGACTGAGAAAAGTGAAATGTTCTCAAATGACACATCTTGGAGACATTAACGACAATTTTCTGACTGATTAAATTCCTTATAAGCAAACATATGAATGTTACTTTTACTGTATATGCAACTTGTCATTAAACATTTATCATGTTTAACATCACTCGTTTAGATTCCTAATAATAATAATCACTTAATAATGTATATTTTGATATTAGCTTGTTTCTCTTTCCTTTAAACATGATGGTTTGCATTCGATAGAAGGCCTGCCATGTACTGATGTTTAGTGGGCTTTTAAAAACTTGTTAAAAATCATCAAACGTCTGAGGCTTATGTTCTGACTCAACACAGTGAAATCTATTGCTAGAGTGAGGCTTCCAATGTGTAGTTTCGTTAATGACCCCGATCCTGCCCCATTGACACCTGTAGTCCATGCCTCAGCGTCACAGGTTTGGGATCAGCACTAGAATACATCTTACAGTTCCGTTGGCAAAGAAGACCCCGATTTTGTACGATCTTTTGGGGCAACCATTGCTTGTGCCCTCCCAACATTAGCAATTTGCTCTTATGTCAACGCAAAAGAACAAACCCCGCCTCGTGGACAGACAGACTTTAATTTTAGCACCAGCAACCAGGCAGGGGAACCTATGAAATTTCATTATTGGTCGTAATGACTTGCTATGCAATTTTACGACACTAGGCAATGCATTTAAACTATATTTAGTATGCTTATTTAATCTAATATTACTATTATCACTGCAATATTTCCGATATTATGCTATATTACTCAGAAATCACAGGCAAATAATTTTATTAATTTTCTTCGCAAGTTGTGGTCCATTAGGCAACTGCTACCCATAGCCCAGGTACCACCTATTCCATTTGTGTGTATGTATTTTAACATAAGCTTCTTTCCTAAATATATTTTCTTATGTCTTACAGAATGCATGACAGTGCTGTTACATAACTCATGGAGCCGCTACGATAGTCTATTGTTTTAAGAAATGTAAAGAAGTCAAACTCCCATAAATTATATAACATATATTACAGTAAAATACAAACCAGTATTACTACACTCATTTAAGAGGTATGATGAAATACAAGTAGCCTACGGTAGCGTGCTACAAATAAAAATGCTAAATAATACTAAAAATAGTCATACAAATTCTTATTTTTTTAAACTCTTAATTTTTCAAAAGAAATTTGTGAGGGTGATTTCGATATATGGCAATCCAGTCTAACTCTACAGGTGTGTTTTACCAGCTCAGCCGTTACTGTTACAGGGCGAAAATATTTATATAGACTGAACACATAGGTAAGTGAGCAGGTAACCCGCTGATCTCTTACGCTCATCAAGTACTCGCATAAAACAGGTGTTTGTTTAAACGAAATTTGCTGTTGTCATCACTCTGACACCAGTACATCCCCTTAAGATGACAGAACAAGCTTTTCCTCAACATTTAATGATTTTCAGTTAATTTCTTGTACATACAAACCACAGTTAGAAAAGTTAAGTGGAAGCAAATTATTCCGACAAATGAGACTACAAAATGAACATGGTTTGAACGTCTTCTATCACATTTCACTAGGGCAGTTACAGATAAACACAGAAAAACATTAAAAAAGCAACACAAATTACAGTAATGTAAGATATTCCCGTCTTAACACGCATGTTTTTCCCAGGACGCATACAATATAAAAGCATAAAAGCAACGACCAATTATATAATAAGTTGTACAACGTTAAAAAAACTGACAAGTTCACACAGTAAACCAACTCTGAAACAAGCAAGAGAACGGTACCTCGCTTACCCCTTCGCTACCTTTATTTGTGACATAAACGAATGTCTCAACCTGCACTGAAAGCGCCACAGCACGCTAAACATTTGAATTACCCTATGCACCGTCCGTTTGCAGACCTGGTCCGAAGGGAATGAAAGCGGACAAGCTGTTAATATTTCCTCTGATTACAAACATGACGCTTACCGAAAGTGTCGGAGCTCAAATCGGCATAGATTCATTCCAAACGTGCCTCCTCAAAAAGAATTAAAGGCTCTGCATTCCGCTATTCGCGTCGCCGTCGCGGTCATTATACAACGCAGTGACCGTGTCAGGACGGTGACTGTGAAGAAGGCTGGGCGTCTGGGTAGAGTACTGAAGTAAAGCCAACGTACGACACCTACCCTATCAACAAGTGCAAATAGTGTGTCATTTAGTCTGCAGTACAAACACCATGTAGGTGAATAGGGACCTCAGACTTGTTAATCACTTTTCTGAATAATTAATCAAAATATGTAATAGAATGTTATATCACCTTGAGCCATAACTATTAAGGAAGTAGCCTATATATTTTTCATTGTAAACGTTTGCGATTTTCTACACATAACCATAGACACACATCATATCTCATATTTCATTTCTGAACTAATGTGTGTGCTGATTAGCAATATACTTATTTTAAACGCTTCTTGTAAAATGATTTATGCTGTCTGTGTTGAGAGAAGTCCTGGCACTTTCACCTCAAAAGTAGTATGAAGTTATTTTTTACATTTTCATTAGAGGTTTTCTTCTTACATAATGCTGTGAGTAATTCTGTCTCAGATGCCGACCTAGTTAAACACCCGAAGTCGTCTTCTATCACTGATTCGTACTAAATTGTACATATGTGTTATTAAAGGTCACCTCCATCGTTTTTATAGATGGAACACGGTGTGTGCGAAAATATTGTAAAAAGACGGTAAAGAACATAAGCGGTGATAACTGGCCAACGGAGTTCAGAAATGAGAATTAAGGGGAATGCAGCGGCCTCGAGATGGTGAAATCTCTATAGCAACCTAACACTCAAGGCTACCTTTGATGCTATACCCCCCTATACACCAATCAGAGAATACTTTTAATTTACTCATACTTGGAGAAAGTCTAGGAAATTATGACTGAAGAAACAAGGTGTTTTAAATTGGAAAATATCAAAAATAGTAAACAGTTTTTTCATGCGTTGAACTTATGATACTAGTATGAGTATTAGTTCTAATAACAATATAAATACTGTTACAAATACTAAGTTACTGTGGTGGGAATGTAGAATTTGTGTGTAACAGAAGTAAACATGTTCTTGATAAAAAGCAATGCTGCAAATATACAAAATGATTCAAAATTAAGTAATTAACAATGACCTAGGAGAGCAAGCTGTTAGATTCAAACACCGGCATTTGGCTCAGTGAATGGTGAATGGGCGAATGCAATCACTCTGTAATTTTTGGCTTAGCTTGCTATGCTTTCACAGTTGCCAGTGCTGCAGTATTACCTTGTGGCAACACTGCAGATTGTGTCACAAGTGTGGCTCCTTGCTGAGAAGCTCCAGGGTCACAGCAGCATCAGTAGGAAGTGCTGTTGACTGGAGAGCAGCCAGTTACTCATTAACCAATTCAGATCCTGCTGTCTTCTAGTTAACTCTTCGAGGCAAACACATGGTGCAGCTTGCACAGTCTGGAGTAGCAGCAATTTCACTGCTGATGTACCGCTACATTCATGCTTGTGGGAAATGAAAATCTTGGATCTTGAAACTTGACCAAAGGGAGATATGCGTGGTGTCCCTCCTTCCAGAACCAAATCACAGATCACAGACACTCCTCTACTTACGAACATTCAACTTACGAACTTTCAGACATATGAATGAAGAGGACTGTAAGTCCAAACTGTGTTAATTGGGAGTGTCTGTATTCACATTTGCACTGGTCACTTTGATTAGCAACTTGTCTTTTTACCCCTATGAAAGGAAACTTTCTGTCTACTGTTCAGGTATTCCGGCTTCTCAAAGACGTGTTCATTGGCGTGATAATTGGATCCATCCATTGTGTTGCTGGCGGTTGTCTTCCTCTTTTACTCTCAACTGTTCCAAGCATTATAGTTTTATCTAAAGCACAATACACTCAAAATATGACAACTTTAGTCTGGACATTTGTACTTCAAGTGGAAATTCAGGATTGATTTGAACAATGTTCGTTTGTTTCCCTTGATATTTGCTGACTCCAAGGTTCAAAGCCATGAATAATCTTTCTGTCCTCCTTCTCCATTCTTCAGTTTACATATCCATGAAGAGTCTCAGAATATTCTAAACAATTTTGATGCTGCTTCTTAGAAATGTGCCTTTTAAGTACTTATGATGATTTGTTCTGCAACAAATTCCTTGAAAACTGTTTTTTTTGTTAATGATCTTGTTCGTAGGAGGCAACAGCTGTGAGATACACCCATTTTCAGGAGAAGATTCTGTAGTTTGACATGGTGGTTTCAGAATCTCGACTATATCTGGCAATTTTTCATATTTAGGGCTTTGATCTGCATTGGATGATCTTTATCGTAATCCCACAGGCTGGCATGAAGGAAATTGTTTGACAATTTCTATACTCTGATAGGAATTATTGGTATTATTTACAGTACTTAAGCCTTTGACTGATTGCTCTTCAGTTGCTTGTAATATTTCTGTTGAGATGCGGTCTATCCTCATAATCCCGAGTTAATCTAACCTCCTCTTCAGTTATTGAATGTTCTTGGATGTATATAATATTGGTTGATGTTTTTTTTATAGATGTCTTATATGCATTTCTTACATTTCTGCTTGAGTTTTGTTTCATGATTTTTTATTTGCTCATTGTTCATGCTTCAGTACACCCACTTGAGATCAAAACTTTCTTTTTAATTTTGTGGGTCTCTGAAAAACAGCCGTTATTTTTCCAGGGTAATGTCCTTCTTAGGTGACTTTTCAAATGTTGTGATATTGGTCTTAGTAATTCCTGGCAGATTTCTGGAATTTGAAAGTCAGTACATTTAAGAGATCTATATCTTTTCTGATTTCGACTTTTCTTGTCAATTTCCTTTGTGGCACCTATACTGACGTCTTTGGCTCTATCAGCTTGACCGATCCTTTCTCAGGTTCCTCTCAGCGGACTTCCCAGAATTCTGTCAAATGTTCCTTGGGTTCACACTCAAGGATGTCCAGCACCTCAAATCAGTTTATGTTTTTTTTCCTTATGGCAAAGAGTATATTCTCTAGCTCACATCTTGGAGGTCAGATAGCATTCTTCCTTTTTAGCTACACTTGGAGTTTGCATATACAGTAAGTAATTCATGGTCTATTACACAATCAGCTCCTCACCATGCATTTGGTATTTGAATTGAGTTCTTCCATTGTTTGTTAATGAGATTGTAATTCATTTGATGTCTGTGAACTCCATCTGATGATATTCAGGTGTAATTACTATGCATTTGTTGCTCAAAGAAAGTATTGGCAATGCAAAGGTCAATGGATTTTCAGAAGCTGTTTAATCACTTCCAGCCTGGGTTTCCATACTCCATACTGCCCTGCTGTATTTTCCACCTTCTCATTTCCAACATTGGCATTCCATTCTTCAATTGCCAGCAATATTTTTTGGAATATTTGGGTGTGCTATTTCAGCCTGACCTGGGTCATAAAACAGCAATTCTTCTGCTTCACTTGTTGGGGCATAAGCCTGTATAACTGCTACATTGATGGGGTATCCAACGAAATAAATTGAAATTGGTTAATCATCACAGCACCGTATATAATTACTAGTTTTGCTGACTGAAAGTATCTATTCCATTTAAGTTTGCCATTTCCTGTTGCTTGGGATGTCAACCTACAAGCAATCCATTTCTATCTTTACCACATCCAGATTTCCTTAGATCATGTTCTGTAATACTTTATTTGCAGCTTGGCATTTCCTAGCACAGCACCATCAGCAATTGGACACTCAATAGGCTTTGATCCAAGAGCCTCATAAACACCAGCTGTACTCCGAAGAATCTTTACCTCTTCCTCAGTAGTATATTCAGTGCCATCCAATCTGATGAGCCCGTCTTCCTGGACTATATTGTTATTTGTTCTGGTGTGTCTCTAATAAGGTTTTCTTGTGTGTGCATGCAAGTGTTTACCATCACTTTCTACCTTGCCATTGAAAATAGTCATCACCGTAGTGATCGTTCACAGCACATTGTAAGCAGAGGGTTTTGCCTGCACTGTCAGAAAAAAAGTGTCAGTTTACACCTTTGAGGGTAGAATTACTGGGGCTGTACCCTCGAGGCTCTGCCAGTTGTTCCCTAGCTGTACGTAAATGTACCTTTTAGTCTAATTTAAGGTACAGAAATGGACTCTGAGGAACGTTTTTGTACCATAGGGGGTACATGTTAAATAATGTTTGAACAAAACTGTACCGGGGCTGCACCCTTTTTTCTCAAGGTCTTAACTTTGTTAAGATCTATTTGCTGTGGGTGACCCAGGCAGCAGTTGAAAAACTCTATGCAACATACCAATTTACTTACCTGTTGCAGGCAAGCCTTCTCACCCTGACAAATAACCATACCATGCGGGGAAAGGTGATCAGAATGCCAGAGGTGGAAAGTTCAGGTTCAGAAAGAACAAATCCAGACTAAGATGTTGTTTCAACCAACCAGTTGAGTTACTCTGCAACTGTGACTCTTTATGCTCCACTGTCACTTGGAAACTTTCCGAACCTGAACTTTCCACCTCTGCAAAAAGCAACATTGGCTTTGCATGACCACCATTCACCTGCGATCTGATCCCATTTCCATCCATCCAACTCCAGAAACCTCATTTGATATCCAGTATATCTGTGGTACTGACAGATATTGGAGCTACAATTAACCCTCTATATATGACCCTAATGCATTCCTGGAAATTGGCTCATAAGCTGAGATCTCTGTTGGATTTGTAATTACCATTCATTAAAATTGGAAATTAACCAGGCTTGCATGTTTAAAATTCCCTCATTGTTATTGGTAAGCATTAAAAATCATCCCTATTTTTGGTCATAACTCAGTAAAGAATATTAAATAATTTCACTTGTATCAAAGGCTTATCTTGATACCTCAGCTTATTATTTAAGGAGAAATATCAATCAAAGCATCCCTTTATATAAAGCTGTGGAAAAAATTAAGAGACCAGATCACAAATTTTTGTTTCACTCATTTCTCTATTTATAGATGTCCATCTGTGAATAATATATTTTTCTTTGCAAACGGCAGCCTGTTTGTCTCTGCTTCTCATTAATGAAGGGCTTCTTCCCTGCTTTATGGGACATCAGTCCTGCTTCTAGGAGCCTGATACACACTGTCCCAGCCATGCACCTCACACCTTCGCTTAATGTTTTCCATTCCTTTTGAAGATCACTAATCCTACAATTCATGGGAAGCTGTCGGATAAGTTAACGGTCATCTCTGGCATTAGAAAGTCGCTTCTGCCGTTTGCCTGGCTGGTTTCTGGACGTTCCCGGTGTCTCCTCTTTTTCTGTAATTCTTGTGTGCTGCTGTCTTAGAAATTTTGAACCTAGAAGCAACCTGCTGCTCAGCATAGCCTTCTGCCAGCAGAACCATGATTAAACCATGGTTTTAAAATGCAGATTTGTCTAAAAATACAGAGTGAATTTTCAATTTTTTTCTATGGCTGTAAAACTGTGTAAAACCCAAGGGTAAGCAGAAGCATAACAGACGATTATTTAGGGTTGTTTCTGGGAAGCAACAATGAATCAAAATTTCAGGAGATTGAATGACACATAATACATTAATAATACAAACTACTGGGGGCGATGGACAGATAAATATAATCAACAAGAACGGTTAGTGTCACCTGACTCTCCTTCCCAAGATGCACAGCAGGCCCGTCCATCATTTTAACAACCAAATATATGTGGTATACATCATATGAACAGGATTAAGCATACTTGATGTCTCAGTATGGTTACAGTTTTCTAGAGTAAACTCCCAATATCATAATCATGGGAAAACTAGGAATAACGCAACTGAGGCCTCACCAACTGCTTTGACTAAAGGTATGAAGGGACAAAGATTTTCAAGGCACTTTAAATGTGATAAATCTAGGGTTGTGTAACAGCTACCTGAATGTCCTTTGATGGATGTCTAACACTTTGAAATTTCAAGGGCTGTGCCACAAAAGATTAACTCAAATATAACAAGCTAGACTCAATATTTACATCCTAACAGCCCATCCGCAGTGAGCTGGAATTCTGTCCTACCCGTTGTTCATATTCCTGTTTGCCGTTTTGCTTTCAGGACAATAAAATCACAAAAAAGTCTATTAAAAAGGATGTAAAAAGGAAAGGGTCACAAATCATCCCAGTAAGTCTATTTTATTGTAGATACCACAGTTATAGCACAGGTTTACATTTTAAAACATACTACTCATTGCAATTAATAACCCAATATAGTAAAGATATTTTTTACTAGGGTCATATGACACACATCACAAACTCTACAGTTTTACAAAACACGTCTCTTCCAAGAATTTTCTGGAAACACACAGTAAGTGGGATGGTTAAAATTAGACTAAAAGAATGCACGACAAGGAGTTCTCATGGAGACTGAGTTGACAGTCACTGATGGACAGATACTGTCTACTGTCCACCAGCAACAAAGACTGTTTAACAACTGATTCCGTGTCAGAAAGGCTCATTGAACCTACAGTAATTTTAATGATGTTTAGCTGATAAACCCTATTTGGACACCGGGGACCAGCCCATAGCTTTGAAGTATAACTATGAGCCCTATGAACCTGCAGTGTTCCAAGCAGATTAATATCGTGATGCAGAAATGTCACAAGCTGGGCTCGGGGCATGTGCTCTGGCTTCAGGCAGGCACTTAGTCAAGTCCCTGTGGTTGTTTGTTCAGAGGACATGTTCGATTGGTGTAAACACCAAGGTAGCCATAAATTTGATCCCCTTGGCAAGTATATGCTAATCCCTCCAATCCCCATTTGCCCCCATACAACAGCAGCAAGTACGAGGGGAACCTGGCTAGCCTGTCGGGGGTGTTACGGATACGCAGCGTCTCACACGGTCAGCAGTGCCCACACGAGGACGGTACTTAAGGAAACAAAGATATTTGAAACTAAAACAAATTTAAAAACATACAGTAAAGCTCCAAAGCAGGAAAAGTTTTGAATAAGACTTCTTAATGTTGTTTTTAGATATAAATATTTAAAGCCCATTTGCAATCTTACAGTCGGAACATGGAATATGGATTTAAGAGCACTGATCCAAGTGTGGTGAACGCACTTGGCCTGCATTCTGTTATATTTTTGATAAACTGATAAAGGTCCATATATTCTCACAGATCACAGTGGGAGGATTAATCATAAAGACAGTACAATGGAAATAAATGACACCCTTATTATATGAGGTTTCAGGTTGCTATTTTCAACCAAAAGAAAAGAAAAAATATAGAAATATTGCACAGACTGTTGTTTATTGCACTCAAAAATGTACATTTTTTCGAACAATACAAGCATTGTGTTGAAAACTGAAATGACAGGGAGCTGCATTTCCAAAGGACACCAGCCTCTGGAACACATTTCATATCACACCTTGTTAGCATCCTGAGATTCATTGCTCAGCATTTAAACACACTTTTCACACCCCCTACACAGCTGTAGACTCATGACCTGTTATGTTATGTTTTATCATTCCGGAGAGAAGTG
>JAABNY020000002.1:1866248-1879167 GCA_015164015.2 Brevimyrus niger | reverse complement strand
GTAAAATGGAACAGTGATCACAATTCAAAGCCCCCCCCCCCCCCCAGATATTGAGGGCCTTGAGTGTTACACAACAAAAAAACCGGGCCCCACCCCCGGGGGGAATACTCCTCGTCCCAGTTGTTTAATTTTAATTCTCAAGTCAATCGATAGAAAATGACAGAGGGCAAGCATGGGACAGCGGTGACAAGAATAAACAAGGCAAGGTGAAGGGGACAGGATTGTTTCACTTTGGACTTTGTAAAGCTGTTGCGGCAAAATGGCAAAAACAAATAGCATGTCAGCTGTAAGAAGAGCACTATTAAGAAACGCATTTCAAAATGTCGGAACTCCACATCCACCTCAAAAACAGTAGCTTTAGACTTCAGGTGAAACTGCACAGTATTTTATCTAGAACATGATTTTTTTTTTGGTCAATACATTATATTTTATAACTCTGCAGTCAATAAATAAAATTTGTGACAAAACAATCACAATTTAAGTCATTTGTTTTTCACGTAAAAAACATCCATCCATCCATCCATCCATCCATCCATCCATCCATCCATCCATCCATCCATCCATCCATCCATCCGTTTTCTCTACTTGCTTGACCTATTTCTGCAAGTACAACATAGGCTGCTAATTATTAAAAAAAAAAAATTAGGACAATTTCCCAATCAGTGTAAGCAGGTACCCGATGGCTAAATTTATATAGCTTCCAGGCTGTACTTCAACCACATACTCAATATCATTATCTTCTGTTATCTTCACATTTCTAAAACAAGACAAATTGCAATCTGGGCTATTCTGATGTCTCTTTTGGGCATCAATCTCAGTTTCCTATGATTCTAGCTACTGTTCCAGAAACCTCTAAACGCATCCACACCAGCCAGCATGTGACATTCTCAAATGGCTGCTGTAACATAATAAATTGATTATCCATCTCAGTAATTACAAGCCTTAGTAAGAAATTAGCCATTTGCAATGACATGATGAATAATATGCTGTTAGGGGTTTTCCTCATGATTGCCGCTCTGGTTTCTCTTCCTCATCAATCTGGAGGCCAAGAGTTTAACATAAAGCACATTAGCAACAGATAGAAACCTTCCTGGCAGATGCTAGGAGAGGATAAGAGTGATTCTGGCATTGCAGTTACAGTGAAAATATTAAAACATCACAGAAACATGTGAGGATGTCAACAACAGTTAACTGCAAGCTTAGCAAAATAAGAGGAAATCGATTGTTTAAACCCCTCGCTCAGTGGAACGTAGAAGAAACGTGGCTCCAAGTTAGACTTGAGCATGATGACACACCTATTATTGACTCTGTCCCTCTCCTAATAACATGCAAGGGATTTGCAACTAACATCAAAGTTGCCGAAGTGAAAATACCTAGAATCTATTGTGACCCTGTATATACACTGCTTTACAAAAAGCAAAACATTAAGTCTATATTTTTTTCATATTTCATGAAAGGGGCTCTGCGTACATTTAATAATCTTTCTTTAAAATCCCAGTATAGATACTAAAAAACCTAAACACTTTTTTTTGGAAGGACATGTAACCTGAAATATAAACATAGTAACACAATGATCATTTAATATTAAAATACATCACAAATATAACTAGATACTCTCTGACACCCATTCTTAAAAAACTATGCATATGTTTAGTAAACACTTAGCAAAGGTAATGTGAGGTTTCTTTTGAACTTGCTCAATATAATAATACTCATAAATAAGTGGTCAGACTGTATCTTTGTCTTGAACATCAAACGTACCTAATCTCAGTGAACCGTAATATTAGACCCGTACACAAGATATCAAAAGTGGCAACAGCTGAAAATATATAAACACATATTAAATAGATTTATACCTATTCAAAATTTGTATTAAATTTTAGAAGGATTTCATTTTACTCCATAAGAAGGGATGCGTCATGCAGAATAGTGCAGACATTTTAACAAATCTTCAACAACTTTCAGAGAATTGAACAGTGTGAAACATGTATCCAATCACTGAGCATCAAACCATATCCCCAGGTGAGGACCATTGACCCTGAACACACGGTACTTCCACAATATTGCCAGAGACATGTCTCCAGTGATTCTACCCTAACCCACACCCTAGACCAATACAGGCAAAAAACTAAATGTACTAAATGGGAAGAATTTTTTTTTCTTGGAGAAACTAGTAGAAAATGTCTTATATCTGACCTGAAGACAGGTAGAATTGATCAGGAGGAACAAATAGCGCCTTGGAGAGCGAAACAGATCTCCACAGTGGGAACTGTTATAGCTAGCACTGTATAAGTAACTAGTATGACCAGATCAAACAAAAGGGTTTCATTGTACTACCTTAATTTCCCTTCCCGGCTATTGACTTATTGTAGATTACAGTTAGATTATACGGGAAAGGTCACATTGAGCCTTTGATGGTTCATTAGCCATTGGTAGGGAAAACATTTCCTGTATGCTGCACTGGTCTCTGGTGCATTTACACACAGAAATCCCTTCCACAGCCAATTATTTTCTCCTTGAAGTTGCATTGCTTGATTTTTATGTTGTTTATGGATTTGTGTTGTAACATTTTTAATTCATTGTCTAGCCGTATTACAAACCGTGACAAGTTTGTAGATCACCGCAAGGCCTATACCTTACTAAAACAGGTTAGTCTCAATGTAATGGACGTTAAATAGTCCTCTCTACTATACTTGTGCATGTGTAGATTTGACTGCACCTGGTAGAAAACAACCATGATTCATATCCTTTTAGCCTCATAGGGTAAAAATAGGTCAGTTTCCGAATGTTAAAATATTAACAGCACATCCAAATCATAGTTCAATGGTTCTGCCTCTTCACATTACATAATGAACTTGATTATAGAGTTAATTTACATTTTTCTTTTAAAACTTCCCTTGGTTTGAACAGAGAAACTTGAACTGTGTGACATTTCTAGAAGTCACAATCCCCACACCGCCAGCAATTGCTGCTACACATCTGACGTCACAAGGCCTGGGCAGAGGGACGAGGACAAACCAGGTCCGTTTTTTCTCTGGATGTGTCCCCAACATCGACTGCCAGGCCTGCAGCTCAAAATAGACAAGGGAATATTGAAATCCTGCAGCCTGTTTATACATCCAGATCACAGCATGAGGGGCAGGGGAGGTTTGGGGCACAGGCTTGTGCCTCTGACCCAAGACCCTCGCACTCTGGCCGCAACTAGACCAGTAATAAACGTCTTGAGAGCCATCATGATGAACCAATGTCAAGTACATCAGGGTAATTATGAGAAACAGGATACTCTAAACCAAACAGGATGGAAAGATGAAGAAGCATGTTCTCTGCGTCAGCAGTGCAGGCAGCTATGATGGAGTGTGAGGGCAGGCTACAGCTGCTGGAAGAATATGGAGCAGAGCACGAAGACGGAGTAGAGCAGCACCAAGCAGACCCCCAAGCGCCGGTCCAGCCTCCAGTGGTTCAAGTGCACGCTGAGCACCTGGGCAAGGGGGGGGGGGCAGAGTGACAGGTGGAGAACACAGCACATGGCAGTGAGGGGGGAGGCCAGGAGGATGGACCAAGTCATGTCTACGTGTCTACATGTCGACTTTAGGCATTTTTAGTTTTTTGATTGCAGTCACAGACTTTTAAGAAATGTTTATCTGGGTAATAAGTGCACATTTGCTCAGAAAAAAAACACATGCAAACTAAGAATAACTTGACAAAAACCAACAAGAATTTCAGCAAAAAGTTACAGATATCTAGTTGGATGGCTAGATGAACACCGCTTTGGTGCCCAAAACTGTCCTCAAGGGCACCTCAGCCGCTCCATGTATCTGTTACATTTCATAACAAATAATTCAATAATTGATTAACCAAACAAGGTGTGTTAGCGGCCAATAAAAAAATGCATGGGTGTGCAGGATGGTGACTGCAAATACTGCGGTGACCTTAGGAGGTTTTCAAATAGCTAAGCTGACACAGTCTGCTCTCAACTAGACTAGTACATAACCTAACAAGCAGATGTCTAGAGATCTACCATGATGAACCAATGTCAAGTACATCGGAGTAGTTATAGAAAACAGGATATCCTACACTAAGACTTTTGCACAGTACTGTATATATAATGTACGCTGTCAGGCCAGAAAAAGTCTCCATTTGAATTTTTCATTGGACCGGCTTTAGCTTTGATTATGGCGCACATTTGTCATGGCATTGTTTCCACAAGCTTATGCAACATCTCACCCTTTATTTTCACCCAGATTTGCATTCATTTCTCGCTGAGATCCTGTACAGACTAGTGGGTTGAACCGCTCCATAAAGCCTCCTTAATCCAGCACATCCCAAAGACCTTCGATGAGGTTAAGGTTACAACTCTGTCTCACGTGAAAATGATTCCTCATGCTCCCTGAACCACTCCTTGACAATTTTAACCCAATGAATCTTGGCATTCTTGTCCTGGAATATGTCCATGCCATTAGGAAGGGAAAAGAAATCCATTGATGGGATAACCTGGCCATTCAGAAGATTCAGGTACGCAGCCGACTTTACTTTATTGCTACATGATGTTGCTGAGCTGTAATAATGATCCAGTCATTGACTCTTAAGTTTTTGCTGATATAAATTCAAATAACGACTTTTTTTTTGGCCAGGCAGTGTGTGTATGAGAGTACTGGCTGCTCCTTCATTGTACACTACAGCTGTGATCAATTGTAAACAAAAAATGCATTAATAAAAAAGCTCCCTCGAGGGCAGGATAGCAAATCCCTCGCCTCCACACTAGACTAGAACCAGCAACATCATTGACACCAAAAAAGCACAGTCCAGTTGTGTGTAACATACAGGAAGCTGCCAAAATAAGCTGTCTGTGCGCCCATTGGGAGCCACCAGAAGAGTTTTAATGCATTCTAGGCCTATCAGGACAAGGCTTCCCCATGAAACGGACGTGATTGGTCAGACTTTTTATTAATTGTTATTTACCTTCTCGTTTAAGGGACTGAATGTCCTTGGATCCTGAAGGAAAAATGCACCCCAGAACATCAAACAGATTCCAGAGCCGTTCTCTGTGGGAAACAGGCCCTTGAGCCTGTAAGATTCTTTTAGGAGGATGTGCAAGTGCATTTTTATGGCTGATGCACTTCAACCCAACTGTAGTACGGATTGGCCTGTTTACAACTTAAATTGAGCATTTAGCTGTATCGTCAATTATCTTTTTTGCCTGGCATCTCAAATCTGTGCGTGAAAATCACGGATGATTCAGGCAAACGTCTAGATGCTTTCCTTGAAACATCAGCAAGGTGAACAGACTGTGTAACGTAAGCAAACATCCCTAGGCAGCTGGGCCTTTGCAGCACCTACTGATGCATTGTAATGGGTAGCAGGATGCTAATTGGTTGACCACTTAACCACACTAGACTTTCTTTATTTCCGCAGTTGCCTAGTACAATTTTTTATTTTTTTTGGAAAGAGAAGGAATGAAGACATAACACAAGATAAACATTACAAGGCCACTAGCGTTAATTATTTATCCAGGTTAATGCAAACATTAATTTATCCCCGCAAGTACTAAGATCTACACTGACACTTCCAATAAAGGATTCAGCAACTTGGATGCTTATTTTGGTATACACTACATACACTCATTTAAGATGCTTTCAGCATTTCAACTTATCTATTCTAAAAATGTCATTGCTCAAGAGACAAAGAGATGTCTTGAGTTGCGTATTGACAGGAACTAATTTCATGAAGGAAAACAGAAGTAATACACCTTTAAAGTTAAGCTCGGGATTCGTTCCTTTTCGACTAAGAGGTAGCGATACTCTTTGTTTACGTGCGTGACCAATAAATCCGTCTGTCTCCCAGGTTCCTGTTGGCTCTGATCCACCGCTAATGCTTTATTAGCAGTGTAAATGAAACCTGCCGTCATACTGAGCACAGGCTTCTGCCAACAAGTTTCATAAACTCCCATGTTTTCCCACACCCTGTGCGTGACCTCTGACCCTTCAGACGGGTACGCCGTACTCACCGTGAGGAATACAGAGGCCAGCAGCAGGATCACGGAATACACCAACCCCTTGCTGTTGATGAACACCTGCAAAGACATAAGTAGGACAACTTAAGACAATAAAACGTAAAAACTTCAACATCTATTGTTTTTTTTTTAAATATAGAAAATGTTTTTTCTTTTGGCTAAGGTCAGCAAAGTCTTCGATTTAGCCTTCAATTCAAAGCAAATCCGAGTCAAAGGCTAAGCGCCAAGAGTTTACTGTCCCAGGCATTTGAGGGTTTGTCATTTGGCTGATGCCTGTATCTCTCCGCAGTTAGTACTGTGGCCAGATTTAACTCCATAGCAAGACAACGCTGCCTGCCACACCATGTAGAATCTGCTGCATATACAAGATCTTCCTCCATTAATAATCAAAAACCCATGTTGTGCTCAAAAACAGTGACACAGAAATATTGCTGTCATTAAATTTTATGTAAATCTATCATTTAGCTCACCATTAAATCCAAAGTACAAGAAGTGACAAGAGATTTCTTTGGACAGTGTTACACGTATGTTAAATGATGAATGTTAATAACTTTATAAGCGTGTCACTTTATTTTTGCATCTCTAGCTACCTTCCGTAAGAGCGCACCAACCGCTGGCCTGACAAGCCTATGCTGTACCCCCTCAGCATACAATGAATTGCTCTTCCTGCTCCAATAAACCCTTGGAGCATCTGGTCATGAGCTCTTTTTTTGTCAACAGTTTGAAGATTGTACTTATCCTCTTAGTACGGCCAACCTTCAGTAACACCAGCTTCCTTACACCATTAAAGTCAACATATTTGGCAGAGAAAGATAAAAGGTGGAGAGAGAGAGAGAGAGAGAGAGAGAGAGAGAGATGGAAAGAGTGAAAGAGAAAACAATCCTCAAGAGAACACATAGAGTGCAGGATATACTATCGTAAGACAGGAAGGATGTTATCAGTTAGATCAAACCTAATGTTTAAGTACCAGCGAAGGCCATGAATCACTTCATCTTAACAGTTCAAGACAGCTCTCTTAAAATAAGCGCTAAGATCCTGGATGCATCCCCAGGTTCTAGAACAAGGCAGAAGCTTGTATGTAGTATCACCCTCAGTATATCGCCAGGGTCAGGCTGCCCAGACCACCCAGCAAACTACACCACCCTACTCCACATGCACATTTATAGGAGATGTTCCTGTCTGAAATATTAAAATGGCAGGGATTATATACAGAAAAAACTCTAAAGCCTGGTGGTCTAACAGAAAAGGGATCCAGTCATTCAAAGTCTAAATGCTGTTTGTGAGAAGTTTATGAATAACTTCACCGTTTCCTACACATTGATTTACACTCTTTTTTTTTGTAATAAATTCCCTGAGAATAGGATTCTTATGAGGCAATTGCCATAATTATAAATGTCGCTCAACAAAAGTGGTTGAAGTGATTCGTCAGACTCCTTGTGGATTGTGAAGATTCTCAGAATGATACAAAGTAAATATTTTGAAGAGTCTGAAATATTCTTAACTAGAAGTGACTTTGCCTTTTTGCTGAGGGCAGACGAAAAAAAAACGTGGAAATGAGTAAACAGAAAATATTAAGGTAAATAAAAATAAATTGGATTATTTGTTCAGTGACAAACTAGTGAAAAAGGCACATTTTTCTAAAAGGATACATGAGAAAAAAAATGAGCATTCTTTCGTTTGCTTGTCTTGGGGTTACATACATATACAATTTATAAAGCATGTTTCCGGAATTCATGGTCCAATGCGCCTATATTTTAAATTGTAAAACACTACATTATACTATATAATTAGAAGGACCGAGAAAGCGCAACAGATTCATAATAAAAAATATCCGTTAAAAAATATTCATAATAAATAACAGATTACATCAGCATGTCAATAATGCGTTGAGCACAGCATCATGGCTTTGTCTCTCCTGGCACAACCTTACGATACGGACAGAAGCAGGGAAACCGACCGTGGAGCCGTAATCCACGACCAGAGTGCGTAAGGCCCAGGGGAAGCCCAGCCCGAGGAGGATGTCGAAGATATTGCTACCGATGGAGTTGGACACAGCCATGTCCCCCATGCCTGGGGACAATCAGAGAGACGGGGGCAAAGTAAGGCACTGAAAAGAAGGGGGGTGGGGGGGGGGGGGGTTAAGAAGGGGTGCTGGAGGAAATCCAGCCATGCGTAATACTTTTCCGGTAAGGGAACATGGTGAGTCTACAGCCTCTGCCAGCTACATAACACAAGGCAGGGGACGCCATGGACTAGACGGCAGCCCATCCCAGGTGACACACACACACACACACACACACACACACACACACACACACACAATGCCACAGCATGGGTTTGCATCTTATTGGCTTCGCACCTCAACACAATGACGACTACGTTGAATCTGCTCTAATCTAACAAAAAATAATAAATCAGAGATGCAAATTCAAGTGTTGTGAGGGTCACAGCCGTCCAACTGACGAGGAGTGGGACTGACTTCCAGCCTGAAGTTTTATGCCTGAATTTATAGTTCAAGTTATATTATCCGGATTAACTTTATTGCTGACACAAAGAAAATAATAGCATATCGTTCAAGGACCAAATGTTCCCCGCATTGTAATAAAAATGTATTATTTTGACTTTGTGGGGACCATTTTACAGGTCCCCACAAAGGTTTGTGAATGCAATCAAGAACGTAATAATGCAAAAAGTCTCATATTTTGTTTGGTTACTTATGGTTAAGGTTAGGGTGGGTTGGGGTTAAGGTTATCATTGCTGGGATTACAATTTCCTCCATAGAAATGAATGGAGAGTCCTCACAAACATAACTACAAATCTGTGTGTGTGTGTGCGAGTGCACATGCATGAGAAAACTCACTGGTTAACATTCTAAAGCATTGCTGTAGAATTTTAAATTTGTCAAATTATTTTGTTGACAGTTAAATAGCCCAATGGGGATTTTCTCGGCTCTCCTGATTGGCCACTCCCCGCCTGCCATTCAATTCATTTAGCATCAATACCATTAGCCAAGTCTTATCAGTAGTGCTACCAGAGGTAGGGTTAGTTTCATCAGTTGCCCCATAAAGGCAATATGATGGGGAGATGAATTGAGATGCAAAAAGCAGATGAAGCGAAGGCGGCTTGTGGCACCTTGTCGTGCAACGATGAGGCTGGCCATGCAGTCAGGGACGCTGGTTCCTGCTGCCAGGAAGGTGATGCCCATGAGGACATCAGGGATCTCCAGCGTGAAGCTGATGATGGTGACCTGAGGAGAGACAGCGGGCTTACAGGGCTCAGAATGCGCTATATGCCGCCAGCAGGAACAATACGTTGGGATCAGGCCTGCCTTCGTTAACCGGTTACTTCGGTCGAGCGCAACCCAAGTGCATTGATTTTAAAGTGGACAGATATAAGCTCAGATGCTGACACCTAGCATCAATCCAGAAATGGGGAAACTGGTGATGAAAAGTTACACAGCTATATGAAGCCAATTCAGCTCTCAACACCTAGCAAGCGGATCCCAAGGCTTGTATGAAAAGTCCATGCTACACGACTTTCTATGTCATCAGATCAGTGTGCTGTTCACACTACACAACTTGTTTTCTTCTAACTGGAAACACACACACACACACACACACACACACACACACACACACACACACACACACATATATATATATATAGAAGGAGAGGGATGAGAGAAAGAGAGAGAGAGGGATATCTCTTCCCTGAATGTTAAAAACAGTAACTAGGCGAACCAAACTTCTCACACCTTTTTAAACACCTCCCCTGGGTCTCCCCTCTCCTGCACATTCATTACCAGTAGCCATCGGGTCACAACACTTTTCACGCTGCAGGGTTTGGAGTCGCCCACGGGTCCAGCTATTTAGCTGTGAGATATCTGAGGGGTGTCCGCGACACGCCAGCGACTCCGTCTGGTCGCGTCTCCCCAAAGGCTCACGCGGCGCCGAACCGACACCAATTCGCCGCCGATTCCTGTCTCCTGTCGGCGACCTCAAAAATCCGCCGGCGAGCGGAAAATCAGGGGGCTAAAATCAAGTGATGGAAACTTAGCATTGCATGCGAGATAATTTAGCCAGCCTCTCCTTGGAGGCGTGACGTCAATTACATGGGATCTGCAGGGCTCCTCTGGTCACAGCTGCTAACACGGGCTGCCGTCTGCTCACACCCTTACCATCCACACCATGAGGTAGGAGAAGATGGCGATCCACAGCGTGGAGGCCACGAAGGTGACCATGAACCAGCGATGCCAGCGCGGGTACACACAGTTGGGCACAGTGTAGTAGAGCAGCAGACCGAGGGGCCAGGACACCAGCCACTTCACACGGTTGCAGCGCCCCCCTGTGGCGAGGATGACACCAGTGTGATAATGAGCGGGGAGGCACAGCAGGTGGCGGCTGAGGGAAAAATCTGGAAGGCTGGAGCGCTTAGTGGACCTGCTTCAAACAGCGGGAAAGCTTGGCAAACAGGCCTCCGTGGCTCACAGGCTCCGCCTCCCACTCACTAACACAGCACAGACGTGACGTCACCGTACACCGACTCAACGCAGAAGGAGAAACACAGGCGCCATCTATCTCCTAATAGTTCGTCAGAGTCGCTGGGGGGGGTCTGGTACGTCCTGGAAGCAATGCCAGTCCATCGCAGGGCACATGCGCCCGCATCAGCAATAAAGTCAGAGTCGGCCATCGAGCCTATCAATCACACGCTAATCATGCGCGGTGTGCGATTCAGAGAAGCCGATTAGCCTGACCAAGGTCTTTGGACTGCGGGAGGAAACTGGAGCACCTGGTGGAACCCTGCATGACACAGATAGAACACGTGTATGAAGCCCTCGGCTCCCGACGCGCGAGGCAACAGTAAAAGCTACGTGTGCAGAGCACCTGCAGGATTTACCGTAATAACTGATCAAAACTGTCACAATGCTTTGTTGACTTTTGATAATTCATGATTATTATGTTGTACTTAGATGGTATCCTTTTCAGGGTGTCCCCCCAGCATTGTACCCTATGTTGTCTGAGACAGGCTCCAGGTCCCCAGGGACCCTGATCAGGATAAGCGGTTAGGTGGATGGATGGATGGACATCGTAACTGCTCCTTCCACAAATTCACCTGGCATCCTGAGGGGTCTGAATGTCTCGTCCACTTCATCCTCCTCCATGTCTTCCGGCTGAATGTTCTCTGTCTCCGTCTCCCCCTCTGCTCCACCCTCCTCCCCCCTCTCTGCGGGCTCCTCCAGGGGCTGCCTCTCGTTCTCCAGGGCACCCCCGTTTTCCATTCCCCAGGAGCCTCCCTGCCCCCCAGAGTTACTTTTCACGGGGGTGTCCCCCGCCCCGCTACCACTGCTGCCCCCTGGACTCTGGCTCCTGATGAGTCTCTGTCGCTAAAGAGAGAAGATCTTATCAGGTAAAAAAGCTTTGGGCAAAAGGTCAACACAGGAATACACAACATATCCTAGGGAACTACAGCACTGAGCACAGCATAGCCCAGGGAATTACAGCACTGTATATCCCTGCACAGGATAGCACACCATAAACTAAGGGACTATAGCACTGTACAGCCCAGCACATAAAAACACAGCAAAAACTAGGGGGCTACAGCAATATGCAAAGCCCAAAACTGGAAAATACAATATAGCCCAGGGGACTACAGAACTGTGCACAGCCCAACATAGGAAAAAACACAGCATACCCTAGGGGACTACAGCAATGTGCAACATGCAACACAGCATTAACTAGGGGATTACAGCAATGTACAATCAGGTACAGGACAAGTACAACCTAAAGACTACAGCCCTGTGCACAGCACTGCAATTGTAAACTAGAGGACTACAACACCATACAACCCAACTTGTAGCAGCACAACAAAAACTCAGGGACTACAGCACTGTGCACAGCCCAACACAGCACAAACTAGAAGGCTACACCACTATACAGCCTAATAAAGCATAAATTAGGGGAGCACAGCACAGTAAAGCCAAATCCAGGACAAAACAGCACAGCACTGGGGAAAAAAGCACTGTGCACAGCACAGTGTAAACTAAAGGACTACAATACAATACAACCCAACACACAACAACACAACAAAAACTAATAGACTACAGCACTGTGCACAGCCCAACAAAGAAGAAAAAAACTAGGGGACTCGATCCCTGTGTACAACACAGTGTAAACTACAGGACTACAGCAGTACCAACACACAACAACGCGACAAAATCTAGGAGACTACAGCACTGTACACAGCTCAACATAGGACACAGCAAAAAATAGGTGACTGCAGCATTGAGCAGAGGCCAAAATAAAAGAACATAGGTAAATCTAGGGGACTAGAGCCCTGTGTGCAGCACAGCACAGTGTAAACTAGAGGACTACAGCACTACACATCCCAACACACCCCAACACAGCATAATGTAACACAACACGGCCTCTGTACAGCCCAGCAGCATCTACTGCACTGCAACACTGTGTACAGCCCAACACAGGAGCGCACAACACAGTGCAGGGAGTTCAGCACAGCACTACACAGAACACAGAGCTGCAAAGCACAGCGGGCAGCAGCACAGAGATGCAGAGGCCAGAGCAGGGAGACAGCGGAACAACGACCAACAACAGTGTTGCTGCTCTAAGCAATCAAGCATTAAATGCAGCAATGAAAATAATACAGAAACAGTTAAAAGGTGCATTTCTCCTAAGAGAAATGCGTGGAATGACAATTATGGCCATATCACAAATGGTGCGTAGAGATCAGCCTGCACATGAATAATTGTAACTATGTAAAATGACATGGAATATAGGTGTGAGGAACAATATAACAGAATCATCTGCCTTCTGGGATGAATCGTTTATCTAGCCTGGGGTTTATATTTGCAATCTTTAGCCCATGTTCTGCATCCTCCTCCGCCCCCCTCCC
>JAABNY020000002.1:1836916-1856743 GCA_015164015.2 Brevimyrus niger | reverse complement strand
GGCGCGAAAAACGTGATAAAGGGGGAAAAGCGGAGAGGAGGAGAGAGGGAGGGAGGGGGGTGTGGCGGGTGCAATTAAGTAAAAATTGAACCCAAAATCATAAAAGATTTTACATTTGAAGGAACGTTACTTCATCTGAGGTCTCAACCGCCTATCTTCATTCCTACAGTACAAATACCTCCTGGACCATAGATATGGTTCCTAACTGAATTTGGGGAACTTATCATTGACCTAGTTAATAATTTAGAGATTATTATTATAATACTTGGAGATTTCGATATACATGTGGACATAAAGAGTGATGCCTTCAGCAAAAGTTTCCTGTCTCTCAGGGACTCTGTTGGATGTTATCAGCATGTAACGAGACCAACGCATGTGCACAGTCTTACAATAGACTAGATCATCACTCATGGAGTTTATGCTCAGCACATATCTGTCTGTCCATTGGAGAAGCGGTTCTCTGACCACTGCAACAATACACTGAAGTCTTATACAGTATAGGGCTCATTCAGCATATTACTCTAACCTTATCGATTGCAATATAAATAATCCTTGATACCTTTTTATGACAGTACCTCATTTAACGAATAAGGCTGAACCTCTGCTACTGAGTAATATTAGTAGAGCTGAACATATTTTACGTACTTCTTTAACAATAAAATTACAAATATTAGACTTCAAACATGTTCAAATGGCTCACAAATAACTGATGCAAACAATGTGCACAGTCCCTTAACATATTTGATTTAGTCAAGGTTTTTAACAACAAATGTTAAAAACACTAATTACTAAAACAAAATCCACCACTTGTCTACTGTACCCAATCCCTAGTCAACTTATTAAAGAATCCCTGTGAGTCCTGGCAAGACCTATAACTGGCATAATGGTTGTGTACCTGTCTTCAGGTGATGTGCCTGACCAATTTAAAGTACTGTAGCAGTCATTGGACTATTACTGAAGAAACCAAGTCTGGATTCACAGGAGCGTAGCAGTAATACACCTGTTTCTAACATAACATTTTTGTCCAAAGTTGTGGAGAAGATCGCTGCCCAACTTGTCATACTTGGAGACATGTAACATACTGGATAGATTGCAGTCAAGCTTCTGTCAGGGACACAGCACTGAAATTGGCTTAAAATTATATAAAAATGGCAGCTGAGGATGACAATAAAACTGCTTGTGTTTTTGGACCGAAGGGCAGCTTTTGACAGTGCTAACCATTCATCCTTATTACATAGGCTTGAAATTGATGCTGGGTTGAGTGAAACAGTATTAAACCCTAAATGACTAACCAATATCAGTATGTTCAAGTGTCCATTAACTGTTCTTGTCATCAAAGTCACCGGTCAAAGATGGAGTTAAGACAGGGATCACTCCGTGATCCTATACTGTTCTCTCTCTACAAATGCCATTAGGTAACATAATGAGAAAACATAATATTAGAGTGACTATGTTTTGCTTTGCAAACAGTGGGCACTGGGGGGCAGAATGGAGCAAGAGAGGCATCAAAGCATCGCAAACATGAAAACTGAAATTATTCTGAGAGTGAGAAAATGTCATCGTGAAAGAAAGTGTAATCCCAGACATTTTAGGCATTTTTAGATCCCAAAACAGAGGACAAGTCCAGGAAAAACTGGATGTATGGTCACCCAAGCTAATTATCACCCCATGCCTAATGACACTTCTCTATTGCCACTTTATCCAATGGCTTAATAAAGTTAATACTTTGGTGAGTAAAAACGTTTTGTCACTCAATGCAAAGAAAACCAAGGTTCTGTTGTTTGGAGACAAATCCATCGATAAGCTAAATAAATAAGCTTAACGTAAATAAAGGAATATTTTTGAATAAATGTCTGCAGCTCATTCTGTTAAAAAAAATTGTGAGAAGATCGTATTGTGAACTCGTATCAAATCGTATCAAATTGTGAGTTGAGTGTATCGTTAAATCCCTATTCTGTACAGTTGTTGTAGGAACGCATTACAGAAGAGAGTAGCAGTGTGTGGCATTAATCTGACCTATCACAGAGTTAGGAGAGTGGGACCAGGGGCCATATTGACAAATCAGAAGAGAGTAGCAGTGTGTGGCATTAAACTGACCTATCACAGAGTTAGGAGAGAGGGACCAGGGGCCATATTGACAAATCAGAAGAGAGTAGCAGTGTGTGGCATTATACTGACCTATCAGAGAAGTGAAGAGCTCGGGGGCTGAGCTGCCAGCTGCCATGAATGTGGCTCCTGCCACATCTTCACTGAGGTGCAGGTTCTGGAGGAGTGGAACAGGTTAACACACATCGGCACAGCAGACTGGATAGCACCAAAGCTAATGAAAAAAGAACGACATGGCCAAGGATGTCTTCAGGCACCCTGCAAGCGCTACTAACAACGGAGACAGATACACTGTTAGTATTAGCACATCAGGGTAATGTCAGACATCCAATCTCAGGCATATTGATTTCAGGGAGGGTGGTGGGGGTGGGAAGGTGTTGGCTAGACTTGGGCGGTGTCACCGTGTCATATACTGCGGTATTTTCATTTGAAATTACCTGCCTATCCCCATTTGTTGGGTTATAACTGAACAATTATATCAAATTATATTGGGTTAATCCTGGAGTAGCGTGGCTTTTTAAAATACTGTCAAAATACCATACATGGGCAGTCGCCAGCTACAAAGGAGACCTGTTCTCCAAGTCTAAGTTTAAGTTGAACTTGTAGGTGAGTGGGAAAAATAATAATGCACAACATAATAATAATAATAATACAGTTATAATAAAAGTAATTACATACAGTAATGTACTGTATCTTGAGTCAATGAAACGCTGAAGCCACGCAATGATTTAGTGAGTTGCAAAATAGTGAGTGTGTGCGTTATTATTAAAGTTTATACTGTGTTATGACCCAGTCTAGGGTTGGGTTGCACAGCTCTATTATAACTGCGTAAGGAAGTGGAGGAGTGGGGTTCAATGAGGGACACGCACGCAGAAGGTATGATGAGGGTGAAGGTTATTATTGTCAATACACAATATCACACAAGGTCTACATACTATACACAAGTCAACCGATCTTAGCTTCAGGATGGACCCAGGCCAAAACAATGAACAAAAAGACACTGGTTTGTTAGTACCTAGCTTTCCTGAGAAAAGGGAAAGAAAAAAACAAAAAGAAGAGACATTTCTCCACGCTCGCTCCCTTAGGGAGACCATTTATGGCAGTCTGTGCGTAAGTACAAGTTCTCCGTGAGTTCTCCGTAATGTTCTTAACCTGGGGGCTACCTTTACTGCAGTATAATGTCTGGACAATATGATGGTATAAAAATGACTGATTTCCAGGACATTGCGCATCATTCCTGGGTGTCAGTGAGCTGCTGTCAATATGCGGGAGACTCCCGGAACTCCCGGAAGAGGTGGGACGTCTGGAATGGGGGAGGGAGGTGCAGACAAAGCCTAAGCACACATTCGGTGCAGGGGAGAGTCAGAAGTATATAGGCTAAGACAGCTGGGGAGTCTTTGGTGCACATGGACCTAATTGATATACGGTGGGAGCCCCAGCAAAGAAGAAAAGGACAGAAGGTTAGGCTAATATTTTTCCCCCCAAGTTGCGCCGAGCTGTTGAGTGAATACTGATGCCGGTGCCCCCTGCAGTGCATTGATGGCATGGCAGCCCGCCAGGGCCAGATTTACACCACACTGACATGGGTTTCAACTAAAAAGCAGGACTCGGTTTATCATTTAAGCAGGGCAAAGTTAATGAGGCTCTGCTTTAAAATAGCTTTGCTATTTGAGATTTCTAGGGGGCAGCTTTGATCTGGATTTTCCATCCCTCCCCAAATTCCGCTGGGAAAACCTTTAAGCTAATTAAGTATAAAGTAATGTTTTGTTTATTTATGCCCTGTCTACTAGGCATATATATATATATATAAAACAAAAATGTGTGGAGCAGCATAAAAATTAACACATTGTATTCAATCTTCAGAATGTACAATGCAGAAATCAAAAGAAACGGTTTCCAGATGATGATATGAAAGGACGCTCACTGAGTGCTTACCTCTGAGATCTTTTCCAGAGATGGGACAAAGTAGTCATCGCAGACAATCGCAAGAGCATAGAACATGTAAATGGCCTGAGACATGAGAAACATATATAGATTAACACAGACATCAACACTAAAAAAAGCACATATTAGTAGAAGCATGAAAACATCAAACGGCTGATATGCTGGGAGAAACCTTAAATGAGCAGCATTACATAAGCAGGTATTGAATCATTTAAATAGAAAGGTGTAATGCCGTTGTAGGAGGCTCATGGGAGTTTTATGTACACAAAAACGTTCTGAGGGCAGAAGGAACAAATGATTAGGAATGATTAGTTCAGAGAGAAAACCAATCAAATTGTAGAGGAGGTGGTCCAAAAACTACAGAAGGTGGGACCAACCAATCAGATCTCTTGGTCCTGCCTCCTCAAGTTACTTAGACCCACCTCCTCTACAATTTTATTGGTTTTCTCCCTGAACCAATCATGGTTCCTTCTGCTGTCAGAACATTTCTGTGTAAGGAAAATCTCGCACAAGCTCGCAGAAGCCCACAAAATAAAGGCAGCGTATAAATACAAAAAAACTAAATTGGCAATTTAACATTAATATAAAATAAGGAGGGAGAAGTTATTAACTGAATAAAGTTTTTCATTAACAAACTTGCTTAACCTATAACAATATATTACTGAAAAAGAGTAGAAAGCAAATCTAGCTAACGCTGGTGCTGAAGTATGTAGTGGTGGTCTGAAGTATGTAAGGTACGGTGAGGTACTGTGACCGGCAGCTGCTGTGACACAGGGCAGAGGTACTCACACACAGCACGTGGAGGAGCACCGCCCCACGTCTCCTCTGCTCCTTCGTGAAGATGTCCTCTGGGAACTCATGGATAGCTGGGGAGGGGCATGAACCTTCATCAGCAACAAGTACCTACAGACCCCCTTCAATCCTCAGGATCTACCTCTTCGCCTTTCCCTCAGACTGATCTTGGTTCTTGGTCCCTTATCTCGGCACAGGCTGTCCCTGAATTAAGAACATCTGACTTACGGACAACTTTAATTCACGAACGGACTACCATAAAGGGTATTATATAAAAAATCTGGGTTAGATACAATGGCTCATAATAAGGAATGCATGGAGTACTTTGTGAGGCTTCTGAAAACATTCTTTAGTGATTCGTCGGCTCGAGGTACAGTACAGTACCGCATGTAGGTGCTCTATGATTATTGTATTTATTATGTACTGTATTATTGTTTTCCCGACTTACCTACAAATTTGATTTAAACGGACATAGGGATCTGACCTCAATCATAGACTGGGGACTGTCTATACATCAACCCAGTACATTAGTGTATGCATGAAATACTTCTGATCGCGTTTGAAAATTAAAATCAGTGGGTCTGAATATGAAAAAAAAAAGCATCATTCTTGAGAAGGATTTGTTAGCCGTATGATCTTTATGGAACTACTTTTGAAAGCCTGTTGAGATTCTCTCGCACGCAGCGTCCCCGTTCTTCTACAGCATTGAGATTTTCATCATATTGAGTCCAGTTCGGGACAAAAGGGTGTAGGGTCATAGGATGGATGGGACCCTGGAGAGACAGGTGCACGTGGATTTGGTGAACTGGTGACATCAGGCCACTGCCTGACGTCAGGCCTGAGGTCGAATGAAATCCGTCGGTATTATCAGAGCTTCACGTCCTCGTCAACAGGCCTATGACTGAATCTGGGATCTGATAAGGCGTATATAATAGCCCTGCATAAAGACCAAGAGATGGACTAGAGAGACAGCATTCCACCAAGCAGATGTGTGCAGAAGATGGTACATTTGGTCATCAGAAGATCCCTAAGACAAACACATATGGTAATATACAGGTCTGCTCTCTGAGGCCGCAAAGACCAGCATAAATATCTCCTATTCTGATACCTTACAGATACACACAGTAAACAGAGTTATTCCTCAGTATAATATTGGTCCCGGTACATGAGGAGCAGGCAAAAGTGAGCGAGACGCCCACCACGAAACAGCTTCCCCTGTCTGAATGTGAAGAACACACCAGCCGCTGTAGTAGTGATTTGTTATTTCCGTGTTCAAGTCATCCATCTAGATGTAGCGGCACCTCGGGTTTACCCTGGCGAGTTTGAACCTTATTTTCTGCTGGCTTGTTTCACAGCGTGGTGCAAGAAAGACGAAAGTAATAAAAACGGATGATAACTGCAGCTCCGAGTATCCCCTGGGTCTCTCGCGGGGCTTTAAATAGATCAGGCTATGATGCAATTTACACGCCGGATCGCAACAGCCAGGTGGGACAAGAATAAAAATAAACCCAGAGTCAAAATAGTAATTAAGCTGGAATGAGCAAATGTACCTGAAAATGCTGCTTATTCCCCAATGTGCATGTTACTTATCTTGCGGAATAGGAGTGATTCGTTTTTCTTCACTCCATGATTACAGGTAGAAGGTCATGTGAGGTCTTGCAGTGTGCCAACGTGTGAGAAGATCCACTAGTGCCCAGTCAGCCAGCCAGTAATGGTGTTGCTGGTTCAATGGGAATTGTGAGAGCACAGGGAGGGCACGCCTTCTAGGGGGGGCAGCTCATGTAAGGCTCTTGCTGAATGAGCCTGTACACATTTTGGAGTTTGTTCATATATGTTTGCAGGAGAGAGTATGGGATCTGTCTTTTTCCCTTTTATCTGCCACCCAAGCAAGAACATCAATAGTAACATTGTAGTGGACAGGAACATATCGGTCACTCTTTGTCAATCTTAGTCAATGAAGTGGTTTTCTGTCCAGCAATCTGTATAATATCATATATTAGTCAGCGGACTGAATCCAACCAAGGAACACCCAAGAGAAGCAATTATCTTCATTGCTATCTACCGTATATATGTTTATGTTAAGGGAACCCCTTCAAAATACACCCAACGGAATATGTCTTTGGAAACCCCCCAAACCCCTAGAAATTTTATCCGGCCTGAAAGAGTAGATTCACCGCAGGAAACATGGGGCTTGACTAAAGGTTCTGACAAGTTGCCTCAGCCTGACATAGCAGTTGCTATGGAGACCCTCTGCCTGGGAGAGCCATTGGCCCCAAGGATGTTGACTGGCATCAGCAAGAAGCCAATTGCAGTTTCCCTGGTACTGAGGAGGCGGGAGGGGAAGTCACACAGAAGATAACAATGTAAAAAAAACCTTAGAGACATGAATTATGAAATGTGAAGGAAAAATGGGAGGAATTATTAAAGGAGTAGCTTGATTCTCAAAATAGATATTTCTTCAACGACGTCAGACAAGCGTGGTGCTGGTGTCAAACTGGTTTTCGTTTTGAACATGGCCTCCTTTTTGTACCATGGTACGAGGCTTTTATGATTCACTGGGGGCCACACGGGGGCTGGGTAGTGTCTGCTCACACTGGAACAACCAGGTCAATTCGGCACCTTCCACGGGAACACTCCAGGACCAGAGCTGGGGTTGCAAAGGGAAACACACTTGGACACCTGAACCTCATTCAGGAGCCTAATACAATTACAAGTAATCAAAGTACCACAGTCACATAAAACTGCTTGGGGTTTATATTAGGAGCTGACTCTCATGGGTCTGTAATGCGCTGGGAGTGTCGAGGGTTTCTGCTCCAAGCACTCGGCCACCGAGAAGCGAATGATTCCCTTTAGCCGCTGCCACAGATTTTGGTTCCCCAGCGCTTTCACAGTCTGTCAGTCAGCCTGTCAGTCAGTCTGCCAGTCAGTCTATCAGTCAGCCTGTCAGTTAGCCTGTCAGTCAGCCTGTCAGTCAGTCTGTCAGTCAGTCTGTTTGTCCACAATGCCAACAATACCAGGGATCTGCCTTGGTATTTTGTATTAAATGGCAAAAAGGCAGGATAAAGATTACCCTTTTGATATCTTAAAGGTTACCTGGCATCATCTGACGGTTTGTTGCATGGACTAAAGCTGCAAAAAAAAAAAAAATAAATAAATAAAAAAACCGCAGCCTAGTCTATGTGTTTTCTTGTTCATTATTTTGGCATTTAGCAAACGCAGTATTTTTAAGGCAGGATCGGCAGAGCAGAGTGTTGACAGTCATCATTGCACAAACTGGTAATCACAAAAAAAGGGAGGGGGAAAAAAAACAACTGATTAACGCAAGGAAAAAAGACATACAACACACTACACAGAAAGGTCTACAAAGAAGCCTGCGGGCGTCAGAATAAAAAACAGGGCAGGGAAAGCTGCTGTGTTCTCTGACACACGAACCCTCTCTGGAATACTCTTAACAAGGCTGGGGGGGGGGGGGTTTCTGCCACAAAGCAAGCGACGCAGTAACTAACGAGCTTCAAACGAGTGCCGTGATTCAGTCGCGTATAAACTTAAGTAGGTCCCCCAGCCCCGGCGGCCTGTGATCTCGGATCAAAGCTTGGCTCGGCGACGAAGAGCTCCTGACGTCATGGGATGCGCTCGTCTGCCTCGGGCCGACCTGAGCCCCGCGCTGCGGAGGGTGACTGGGGCCTGTGCTGAAAGGGTGCAGGCCTGATAACTGTGCCGTGCAGTTAACGCATCTCCCTGTCCGCCTGTGCCATATGCAGCAGCCAGACAGCACAGCCCGCACAGCTCTATAGAGCATCCTCGCTAACTAACAAGCCGTCATATGAACCCTATGTCAGTGATGGCCAGATACAGAGTGGATACAGAGAGGAGAGTAGCAGCGATATTATGCCAGGAGGGGGCAGCATAGTGGTGCAGCAGTTAGCACTGTTGCCTCACCCCTCTGGGATCTGGGTTCGAGTCTCCGTCATGGGTCCGCGTGTGTCTCCCTGGGTTGCTGTGGGGTTTTCTTTGGGTGCTCTGGTCTCCACCCCCCAGTCCAAAAACATGCTGAGGCTATAGCTATGCCTGTGCCAGTGAATGGTCACTGTGCCCAGCAATGGGCTGGTACCCCATTCTAGGTTGTTCCCTGCCTTGTGCCCATAGCTCCAGACCCCTCCCCCTGCCATGATCCTTAATAGGACAAGGAAATGGATGGATGGATTGTACTAGGAAAACCCTTTACCTGGGTTTCTGTTCAATCACAGCAACCATCATTACTATCCTTGTGAATCAAATCTAGGAAAATCCCCAGTTCCTCATAAAGCTTTTGTGCCAAATATACACTTGATTCACAAGTCAGATCTGTCAGCATCAGCTTTTTCCCCCAAGTAACAACCTACATCTTTCCCTCACATTGATTGATGCCGATTGACTGTAAGGGTAGCATAAGACAGTGGAGGGGCACCCCACAGGATCAGCAATATGGCAGAAGAAAAAGGCGATATATCCACATGTGACTGGTGGGGGGGGGGGGTTAGCCAAGTGTGTTACACATTGGCTAGAGCCACAGATTTCTCTGGTAAGCTGCGGGTTCCAATCCCTCAATGGACCTTCACCTTTCACTTCGATTACTCCATTACAAACCCGGCTACATGTACTACAACATCCCTTAGGGAGTTTAAAAAAAAACAAAGGCACTTCAGCCGGGAAGCTAATAATAACCGCATTCATTACTCAGCCTAAAAATGCGGGCGAAAGAAAAATGAGTTGGACGAGAGGCCGAAATATGCCGACGCGTGCCAGAAGGCCGTCGCATTTCAGAGGCGAATTTCTGTCAGACGCTGTCAGATGAGCTGAAGCAACATGAGGAGACTGTACTCTCTCATACCGTCACGACTGTTTGGTTTAGACGGCACAGGATGTTGCTGCGCTGTTCCATTTTAACAGCACCAAATGCATAGTTTATACGACCATGAATTATTGCTCTTTGCCTGATAGAGATGGAATTACTATCATTCATTATTTGCTCCACTCTGTGTTTGGTAAAAATCTTTGATGGCCTTGTCTGTGATTTCAGATGACGTTTTTTTGTTTGTTTTTTTTTGCATTTAACCAGAAAAGAAAACTTCCCCCTTGGGACAGACTTTCTCAAGATAAGTATTCTGGGACTGTGTGGCCGGACCACATTTCCTTACTGTTCTTCTCATAATATTAAAATAAATGCTGCACAGACGAATCAGCTCAGCTGATGGATTTCCCACTTTGCCAAGCCATATAAATGACCCACCAAAAAAAAAAAAAAAAAACCCACACACATCATCTCCCCATCGCTACTGTATTTCTGGAAGTTTGGACACAACATTAATAAGGCTGGCAGCTTCTTGGTCCTTCGGCACATTATATTCTCTCAGCCCTTGTTCTTTGAAAGCTTGAAATACAGACTTCCCTTGGTTTAAAAAATTTAGCATTTGGTTGCCTAGCAACACAGGCCTCAAAGGGACTTGGCTCTGGGTGCCAGGCAGCTGTCTGCGTCCTTTTAAGGAATGGGGAGAAAGAAAAAGACCAAGAGCAAGGGAAGATGGGAAAGGGAGAAATTCCGTTGATCGATTGCTCTTGTACGTATATTAAATATAATAACAGGTGACAGTAAGTACAGGGCAGGAAATGAACCTTGTATGTCTAATCCAGCAACAAGCTAAATTAATTCCACAATGAATGCCTTCGTTTTCTGAGGGCTCTGTGCTGCTATGATTTGATTATTAATTTTAGAATAATAAAATTAATAATAAAAACAACAGCAATCCAGCAGCTAATGCTTCCTGAATCCCTAATAAACCTGTTTCATTGGAAGGGAGTCTGATTGAGGCTGAGGGATGGCTGCCCCCATCTCAGTGTTTGAGGGGGTTGCTTACGTCGTACACGTGGGTCGCTAGGCTTTGTGGAACGCTAATGCTGAGGGGATGAAGAGGGTTTTTGGTTTTCAGTGGATGTGTCTTCCTCCAGGCCCCTGATGAAATCGCAGTCACCCCTAATGGAGACAATGCTGGCTGATTTAATCCCTCCCTGCAGTAACTCCAGTCATGACTGCTGATGATGTAGCTTCTGTGCTTCCGATGGCAGACGCTCCTCATCTTAAACACCGTATGTCATTTTTACACATACTGTGTTCACTTAATATTTCACAGTTTATTTAGCATCTAGCAAATGCTTTTTCCAGGGTCAGCCCACCCCTGGAGCAATTGGGATATGAACCGACGACCTTCTGATCGCAGGCAGTCCTAACCCGCACAGCCGGACGTCGCCCCAACAGCCGTGTTTTCCTGCTGTTGCGACCCAAAATCAAGCATGGGCTTATTTTGACACTTGCGTGTGTGAGCCAGGAGGCAACAAGGGACGACTTAATGGCTTCTGACGCCAAGATCAGGTCTGACCCCTGAAGGGGGGTTTTCCAGAGATCCATGAAGAGTGTTCATATGTCAGCTGTGGCACTAAAACTGTCACACTGGACATTCCTCAGCTCCTTGAGAGTGTGCTTTTCATCAACGTACGTATTTTTTCACGTATCCATGCTTTGTTCCGCTGAACTTTTCCATATACATGTCAAATGGCTGCTGCTATGAAACCTTTCAGTCACATAAGAAATACTGATGGAATCCTCAGCTAGAGTCTACAGGGTCAGAAATTCCACCCAAATCATCAATTCTCCTTCAATTAAAAGTTTTCAGCCCTTAAAATCGTAACATACATCTCTGTTGAGCTTAAAGGTAACGATAAACTTGCAGCTCTGAAAGCTAACATTTCAAAGCTATACATGATATGCACCAGATAAAGCCATTTTTGAGAGTTATATTTAACTTTCCTATTTCTCTTGGTATAATAAAACAGACATAAAAAAACAGGTGAAGGGGAGCAGGGGGAATGATATAAACAGCCTCCAGCGCTGTGTCTATTCTAGATGTTTAAATTGTCATAAAAATAGATAGCAGTCATCCAAAGAACTGGCTTAGGTTACACCACAATCATTATCTCCAAATCACCAGCATCTCGGGAGCAGTTGGGTATCGGCGACCTAATTGTTGAATTCTTACCTTGGCGGAGCTGCTGAGCCTCCGTGACCCTGACAGCCCATAATCGTACAGCTGACATGTTAAGAAAACAACGCAGGCAAAGAAAACCACGCAGGCGAAGGGAACCCTCCCCTCCATCACATAAGCAGACAAAGACCCCTCAGATTTCAAAATTATGCATTAATAGTGAAATAGCAACTTTGAGTACCAGGCATGATAATCAAACCGAAACCACACACACACACATACACACACACACACACCAATTGTATTCTTACCTTTATGGGGGCCATCCATTCATTTCTATTGGGAAAAACCCTAATCCCAACAATGGTAATCTTAACCCTGACCTAGCCCTAACCTTAGCCATAAGGAGCCAAACGAAATACAATTTGGCATGTTTAATTTTTTGAGTGCAGTCACAGATCTTGATACAATCGAGTTTCCCCTTGTAGAGTCTGAAAGAAATAGGGCGGGGGTTCAAGGCTGATTTGATCCCTACTAATGTCGAAACCAATACGATATACACACAGGGCTATCAAAATCCAGCTTCAGTTTGCAAAAAAAAAAAAATAAACCTTTCCATTCTTACTTCCTTCACTCTTTAACACAACCGTCAGTCGGTTATTTCTGTTCCCTTAAGGAACTACAGTATCAGGTGATATGTGCATGGCCATATCATAGGCCTTGCTCTTCAGTCACCCCTGACTATTGACCCATGTTTATCCCTGAACTGCCTACAGCTACTTCCCAGACTAGGCCTTCCAACAGACTTCAGATAATTGACCTAAAAGCATGACATTGGGTAGTGCTGAATCAAGGATGGATTTTGTGCTCCTTTAGGCTTTCATCTATAGCTTGTTCTCTCTTCTCTTCACGTCCCACCAGGTAATTAGGTCTTCTGTGTACTGGTAGCTATTGTATGATGCAAAGGATCTAGGTTCTCAGTCCTGCTGGCTATTAGAAGATCAATAATCTGAAGGTTTATGAAGAGTTTTTGTTTCCCACCCCAGTGATTTTTAGAAGCACCACAGTTCACAAAACATAGTCTAATTGCTCCATGGTGTTCCTGGGGAAAATAATTGTGGAGCTTATTAACATTTAATTTGATTAAGTAATGTTCACACACACAGCAACACTCTGGACCACTGCAACAACAAGGAAGCAGAAATATAACATTGCTGCCACGAGAGGTAGGGATGGCTTGCAGTTTGGAGTGAATGGATCTTAAATCTGAATCAACAGTGTCTAGCCTAGCCAGCTGATGAGGACACATCATGCTTTTTATCTGCGACTTAGAAGCGCATCCGGTCCAGTGGATCTGGCTTCGTCCGGGACCCCGAAGGAGCTAACAGAGAGAAGTCCTGGAGATATGTTAGATCTTTAGGGCTTTGCTTTCTTAAATTTAAGTTATTTGTTTTGGAGTTATAATTCAGGAGAAGTTCAGACAAGAAGTCACCTCTGCCCAATTTTACATGTAATTTTATATATTGTTGTACTTTTCAGTAAAAGGGTAAAACCATTAAAAAGTTGAGTTAAAACGCCTAGGATAGTAGTGACTGGACTGCTGGGATAGATGCTGTATCAGTGCCAAGCAGAATGGGTGGGTGGGTTATGAAAAGGTACGGATAGACTGCCATAGCAAATGATAAACTCAACCTCTGATGAAGGACCCGGAAATATCGTGAGCCTTTTAGATGAAGGAGCTCCAGGTGAAGAAGACAAGACATTAATGTGTAATTGGTTGGATTTATTGGAGACTACCTGCTCTTGGCTGGTCGGAGGTCTGGTTCTCATCCCTCTCCTGCATCAGCCTGCGTGTGGACCAGTCCAAAGTGTTTTCCTCATTAGGAACAGATCCGGGGGACTTTGTGTCTGTAAGCAGATAAAAGCGAGTCAGCATTTTTGTACATTGAATACAAAAGCATTTGTCATCATTAAGTACTGCAGACTTCAGTCTCAACTCCCCTACTAACCAGGCTCAGGATCCATCTTCTGTCCATTCTGTAATTTAATCTCCATGCTACATAGCTCTGCTAAGTCTCCAGTTAAGTAACTAAATAATGTTTTATGATCCCATGTGATTACTTTGAGTATCTGAGAGGATCTCTGGGAGATCCTGATCGCCCATTTCCTACGAGATTTAACTGGTCTTCCTTGGTGTTTTTAACCTTCATTTAAAGACCACGAACATGTTTCTCTTTCAACCCGTGTAAATCTCCATCTCATTAATGGCAGATGTTTCCACCTCATATTCTAAGGAACGAGTCTTCCTGCTGAGGACTGCGTGTAGTAGATTGCCTGTCCCTGTAAACTTGCCTGTTCAACATCCCCAAAATACACCACATTGCGGGGAAGCCTTTACATTTTATACTGCATAGAAGTTACTCGTCCGTTGGCGGGTCTTTTAAAAATATCGGTCAGTCTGCACCGTACGGCTGCAGTGATAAATAAACCACAGCTTTTGTTGGGTGTTCAAGCCGGCAGGTTTTGCTGAGCTCACATATCTGATTCAGAATCCAAGCGTCAGCTCATTGACAATTAGAAGACCTTAGTGAGTTACGCAGAGAACTTCTCCCCCACGCTCCTCTGAAGCTGGTGCCTGATGGTCCATTTCATCTATTGTCCCCACTGCTTGGGGAACTTCCGCTTCATGAAAAAGCTTCACACCTTATTTGCGGATATAGATAAGGAAATTACACCCACAGTGCACTGACACAGCTGTCTGCATAGAGCCTCTCGCAGTCTCCTGTGCCAGTAAACCACGATTCAGCTTCCCCTTTTACTGATTTCAAGGCATTTTTATCCATAAACATCGTATTCTGAAGCACCACTTGAAAGGGCCAAGGAATTATTTTCAATTTTCCCAGCACTGGGTTCATTTTAGGAATTTGGATGCTCTTTGGAATAGTACAAAAAAAAACCCTGGTAAATCACTTAAAATCATGTTAACCTATTGAGTGATTCATCGATCTTGTGTTTTTCTATGTCGTCTTAATTTAGTTTCAATGGTTAATGCTCTTTATTAGCCCATCCGTCTAAAACAGCAGCACTATTTTCACATCCTTCCTGTCGAGTGCTCTGAGGATGACGGCAAGACTCCCACTACAAGCAGCATCAGTACAGCACACTCACACTGGGGCTATAATTAGCAGTACTGGTTTTCTGTTTTCTCACAAGTGCCTTATCTTATAGTAAAGGCCAGTATATTTTCCTTTTTCCCATTTTCTTCCATCGCATAGCTATATAAGGACAAACCTAGATGCTCAGCAGCCGATGGAAAAATAAACCAAAAAGCAATACAAAGCAAGATAAGGCCACCAACTGACAAGGAATGAGATAACGATGAACAAAATAAGGTGTTTTCTTAAGCTTATTAAGCGATAATACGCTGCCAGAGGCATTCGCTACCCCCATATTTCTCCGTGACGGAAAATACCTTGCATCTTTTCTCTTAAGCAAATTTTTCCTATATACAACATGAACCTCAAAAATAAATTGAACTTTATTGGAATCCACACCCAGAGTCCTAGAAAAGCACCTCAAACAGTATCGTCATTATCTCAACACTGTCATTAACTACAAGCCTATCAATGAATTAAAAAAAAAAAAACCCTAGAAGTCAAAAATGGTCTCGCACATTCTTTATATCTTGAATGGTCTCCATGGAAACCTGGCCCAAGCTAATCATGGGAAAGGGGGATTTTTGTGCTAGCTGAATGGGGATAGGCCAAGGAGGAAAAACCAGCCCTTCATTTGCATCGTAAACTAATCAGATCCAAAAATAGCTTCCACGGGCTGACAGCCGACTCATTAGCATGTCCGTGTGCGGATCCTTTTTTAAAATGAGCGGTTCATTAATAGGGTGCTGCAAGAGCCGGGTGATGCGAATGGTGAAAAGTATTCATCCATGAATTGCTTGGCACAAACGTCACACCGCATCCAGGTGCCTTATTCTCATTGACATGATAAAGATGGAAATATTTTCACGTGAGAAAACTATTAATACTTGGACCAATGTATTCCTGAGAATACTCATCCCTCACCTCTGCTGGCACTCGTCACTTTATAATTATTTATCCTTAACCGGCAAGCACTATATTTGCACCACCGTTTCATGCTGCTGTGTTATTTGCTATAAGGACCGTATGACAAAGCACTCGTTCTGATCATGAACACTAGCAGGAAGCGCTACGGAAAGATGGGACAACAGACAATTAGATGAAGCAGTTGCTCATGGGAGTCATAACCTACACAAAAATGTTCTGAGGGCAGAACAAATTATAATTATAATGTCTCTGCAATCTGATTGGTTTTCTCTCTGAACCAATCATTTTTTGTTCTGCGCTCAGGACATTTTTGTGTCGGTAAAACTCCCACGAGTGAAGCAGTTAGATGAAGGGGATTCAGGAGAACAACATCACTGACCAGACGCTGTATTTAGGTTACCTGGAGTTCCCTCCAACTGCAGAAATATGCAACGCTAGGGAGCAGTTTTTGGTCAACAGGCAATTTTTCGTGTTGAATCAGCATCATGGCTTCATGGGTGCCATCCCTCCATAACAGCAGTTATTAGTTTTGTTCTGGCCGTATCTGTTTTTGTTGGTGCTTTGCACTGATCTGACTGCAAAAGTGTGAACTCACAATCTGTTTATGATGACACATTCCTGACCTATTTCCATGCGTGTGGACAGTGTCATGTCCCGGTACCTGTTAGAGTAAGCAGCCAACCATACTGCTATATCAAAACACCTTCTGTAGTACACAGACACGCACGATGAGTACAAGAGTGAATCTCAAACACACGACACTTACAAGTATCACTAACACGCCCTCAAAGTCATACACCAGCACCCAAAACAACGCTAATGCGCAAACTGGAAAAGGCCTAGCATTACATATCCATAAATGTACATGCAATCACTCTCCCCTCTGCCCTGGGGCTCAAAAGCCTGGGTGGGCACCTCCCCTTATACTACAGGGGCTTTTATCTGGCAGCAAGGCAGACAGGGTGAGTCTGGGGCGTCTCACTGTGGCTTGAGGCCGCCGGTCTAAGTGCAACAGCATCAACAAGCTCATTCAAGTTCCGGTGGCTCTGTTGCGACAAGCGTGTGACTTTGCGATTTTGCGTGGGCCCTAATTATCTACTGGTTCAAGAGCAATAATATCAACAGAGCCAGAATAAGCCATCAGGGATTGGCTGAGTCATCACTGAGTATGAATGAGATCTCAAGCATAACTCCAATCTCATTTTCACATGTTTTATGTCCAATATCAACAGAATTTATGATGACCATAATAAAGAACTATCATATTTTATATATATACATTTGAAAGACTAGTGGGAGGTACTGAAACAATGTTTCACCATTTATTAGGCTCCACACTGAAACAGACATAAAGATGCATAAATGCCTTCCTATGCTAGGTAAAGAGCAAAGCAAGGAATCTCAAAATATTTCAATAAATAGCAGAATTTGGAAATAAATGGCTGCAATATGCATTAAATGCAAAAATTCCAAACAAGTAGTCTGTCATCACTAATTGAAATGTCACAAAATGTAACTAAACAAAATCACTAAAACAAAACTATTATTATAATTCCTGACTTCTGGCTCTGTGCTCCATTTTTCCCTTCAGTGATCAGCAAGAAACTAGTAGTCATTATAAAACAGTTGAAATGTTATCAAAACCCAGATGAGTTTCTTGTGTCCCAAAGGGTCCAATTAGACAGCACTGCAGCAGAACTCAACTCCAAAGTGTCGTGAGAGGAAGCGCAAAATGAAAACACGGCCTGCATGTGCCTGTTAATATGGCGTCCAAGGGATTTTATTCAGGAAATGTAATGCGCTCCCCATTTTTGAGGTTTTATGTTCATTGCATGTCCTGGCTAGAGATTGTCAATAATGAAACGCTCAGTATCTCTTCGTGATTAAGTAACTGCATTATTTGTGGTTTAAAAACAGTGTTATACATGATCATGCTCATGGAGGCGCATTGAAAAAGGAGGAGAAGAAAGCAAATGTTTTTCACGAGGCAGACAAATCAAATGATAACAAGTTTTGGTGGAAATACTCCACAAAAAAACTGCAGATATAATCTTATTATAGGCGTAATGAAAAAAGCTCTACTTTCCATTATCATTCTTCCCCATGCCTATGCTGGTATACAGTGATTTTATCTATTTTACACACCTATTATGCAGCTGAACAGAACCAACCATAACGACCTGGCATGTTGATCATAATTCCAAACTGCATGCACTTATAAATTACGCAGCCATACATCACAAGTATGTTAAGCACTGCATACTAAAAGACATATTTATCTATAGATTCTTCTATGTATAACAAACTGAAAAAAAAAAAAAATCAGGGTGGCTTGGTCATTAGCACGGTTTCCAGGGTTGAGGGTCTGAGTCCAACCTCTACTCAGAGCGTGTGGAGTTTGCATGGTCTCCCTACGTCACACGCGTTTCTACTCAGAGCGTGTGGAGTTTGCATGGTCCCCCTACGTCACACGCTTTTCTGCTCAGAGCGTGTGACGTTTGCATGGTCTCCCTCCGTCACACGCGTTTCTGCTCAGAGCGTGTGACGTTTGCATGGTCTCCCTGCATCGCATGCATTTCTGACCACAGTCCATAGGCATGCAGTAAATTAGGAAATGCTTTACATTAACTGTACCTTCATTAATAATGCATTCATAAGCGACATCCTGGCTGGCATCTTCTGCCAGTTGTTTTAAATGAACACATACATGATATATATATATGTCTGCCTGTGCAGTTAGGGGTGGTGATGCAGGTGATACAGGTGAGTGGGGTGAGGCACTTTGCATTCCAGCTGAGGTTGTATTTAAATATCCTTCCTAATGAATGAATAGCACAATTCAAATAGCGTCTATCCAAGCCTCCTAGCTGAGCAATTTTTTCCATCGTAAGTCAAACTAATGTCATCTTACAATGGTGGAGGAATAGAAGTGTTATATTTTCAGCCATTAAATAATACAGCAGACATCCATTAAGCACTGATAATTTTAGTAATTATGCTTAGAGGTTAGAAGAGTAGCCTATGAATTATGCATAAATCTGTTTTTTCCTTATGAATTGTATCTGGTTAAGTTTTTAATGTTTGGCAAACTGGATTCTATTATCACTGCTACTGAGCTATTGTGGGCTCTTTAGTGAAATATAAATCATACAGTTCATTTAATCAGTAGCAATGTCCATTACGTGGCTGAAAATGAATGCCACCGCATGATGCTAACCTTTGTCCCAGTACAGCATAGCCGAGGGATAAAGCCCCAGTTTTGTTTAGAAGCCAGAAGCATAAATGCCAGTTATGAAAAGTCACTGTTTAACCTCTAACATTTTGATAGGACATGAAAGCACATGACAGCCCCAAATCACGTTAGTCGAATGATGAGAATACTGGAATAATCCATAATGATGCACGACAAGAGAAAGCCAGTTAAGGCAAGCAGTTTTCAGGAAATTATACTTATGCTATAACAACATTAAGTGTTAGCTTGACTAATGCCCCTTATTCTGCAGTCAGCTTCCATTCTCTACGTCAGATTCTCAAACTGCTTTACCGAGGACACTGCTGTTCTGCACCAGTGATTATGAATGTTGACGGATGAGCTCTTGGCTTCCTAATAATATCCAATATTTCATTGTGGGACTGTCACAATCAGATAATAGGAGTGAATGGAGATCTGTTCCCATACTCAAAGGGTTCAAGGCTGACACGCCGATCAAAGGGACGTCAAATAGAAAAGGTGAGAACAGAAAGTTTGAAGGCTAAGGGGTGGTGGTGGGGGGGCTTGTGTGTCACACAGAAGAACCATATGCAAACTCCAGGCCCGTGAGAGGAAAACTGACACAGACGCCAAACCCCGCACCCGCCCCCCCCACCGCCCCCCCCCCCCCCCCCCC
>JAABNY020000002.1:1795728-1808607 GCA_015164015.2 Brevimyrus niger | reverse complement strand
GGGGGGCGTCACAAAAGGAGATTAAGTAATTCAGGGTTGCCAGATCTTCACTCTATTCGGGATACAGCGCAACTGTTGTAATATACTGAACACTGTCTACATCCATAATCTAATATATATATATATATATATATATATATATACACATATGCGCAATGCTTTCCTACTGTGCAACTACAGCTTATGTCTGTTTGAAACATGCAAATATCACACATAGACCACATCATCAACAACATTAAAACGTGCAGAATGTCACACTATATAAACTCAACCGAAGTTTCTTTACCGGTTCCGGCATTGCCTGAGGTAAGTGTGCGTCTTTCAGTCTGCTTCCGTTCTTCATTTTGCATCCTTTCATTTATATATAAAAAAAACGCGAATTGACGTCAGTCACAGCCCAGGTCGGAAATCACAGCGTCTGGCTTGTCTCACGATGCGAAACCCCGTTTCTGCATGGCCGTCACAGAGCGACGGGCAGCGGCGGGTGCAGGTGCGGCGGCGGGGCGCTCCTCTCGCTCTCCACCTATGCGTTTTCAAACCGTCTGTTACTGACATATACGCGCGACAGTCCCTAGGGGAAGTGTCGCCTCGTGTGGGGGAAGGGGGGGGGGGGGCGTTTAATTGCGCAAAGGTCGCAAATCTGTTCCTGTTTGGGAATTCGTTTATCTTTAAAATATTATTGTGCTCATTGTTATCGGGAGACTTCACAACAAGAAGTTTAACGCATTCGCATAACAACTTTCTATTGTTCTCACTGTCTTACTATCTGCCTGATTTGAAAAATCGGGAAGTATTTTATCTACTAAAATACCGTTTTATCAGTCGGGTTTCACCCACGATTGTTCTTCATGTAACAAAATCTTCGAGATGTCACTGAAATGTCTAAGTGACCGAAATATGAACCAAACAAGGATCTGTTTTTTTTTTTGATTTGGCAACCTGAAAGCAACAGCTAGAGAAAGGTTACAGGATCATATAATGTCAGTAGTTTTCACACGGACATCAAGCCAGGTTGTTAATTACACACCACGAACTACTTCGTTTTTACACGTAAAAACCTCTGGCAGAGTGTCAAAGAGTCTACCTCTAGGATGTTAACAATACACCCAGATTGTATTTCACATACTCTGACAGAACGTCAAGTTTAATATTACATCCAAATTTATGCAGAATCTTTTATCTATTTTCATATTGTCTGGTAGTCCCTCATAGATAACATGACATAATTAACCGTAGGAGCACTTTCGCCCACACAAACGATAAGCAAGGTTACTCTACGATGGATTAACATAGCAAGCATGACACTTTTTTACATCATGGTAACATAAAACTATTACACCCTACAAAATAAACAGGATGAGTTATAGTCTTCATGACGTATAATATGTATTATAACACTGCACTGGGAAGTGGTTATGGAAAATGCATGCAGGGATGGATGTCAAATTTATATTGGCTCTGACGTTTTTTTTCATAAGTCATATTAGTCGAGTAATTTGGAACACACTGTTTGCTAAAATGTCACGAAGTAAATAGACATTTTGTGGACTGATTGAGCTCTGGGCTGTTTGAGAAGGTTAAATCACTATATACACCAAACAAAAAAAAGGCTTAAGTCTTCATGGTCTGTTATATTTTTTTTAAGATGTAGTTAATCACATTTCATAGCAGGCATTGCTGTTTACTCCCGGTATTGCATAACATGCTTGCCAACTACTAAGGGACAAAACTCCACTCATTTGTACTCAAAGATTCTAGACAGGGGCTGAGCAGACTCCATGGGAACAGTCAGAAAGGACATATTTGTGTCTCCCTTCTGGTTGTTTCATACCACACATTTTAGCAAAATTCCATGAATCACTGCTGGCAGAACAAGGCTCCATTATGATCGGTGATGTCATGGACGAGGGCTGTGGCGTGAACATGTGGGAAGAGAACTGGAATTACCATTCGAAATTGCGGGTTTGTACTTCTACACTTGCACTCAGGAGGAACAAACTCCCATGTTATTTACACATTAAACTGAACATAATGACACATACAAAATGAGGTATCATCACATGACAAAGCGGACTGTCCAAAATAGACTACCTGTATTCCCTTTTGTGTTCCACCCGCAAACAAAGCCTACGCTAAAGTTTGGGGAAATAAATGTTCAGTTTACTGCAATAAATTAGCAGCTTGGTCAAGACTCACGTTTTTTAGTCCACGTTTTCGCTGAATAAATTTGGAAGTTATATGTTCAAAACTATATTTCACTTCGTAACTAAGTGATCTTGATGTTTCGGTTATTTTAGTGGTCCTGTGGATTCCCTGTGTGCTACTATTACTGAGATCTAGAAATTTCTGCCGTTTGAACATCATTTGCATACGGCTGACAATAAAGATCACAAGAACAAATAACTTTTGCTGCCTCTGAAATTCCTACTGTGGCTGAGCAGATCACTAGCCTATCCTCTTCCTTATCTCATACTGGGACACAAGGGGGGGGGGGGTGGATGTGGCGCCTGTTTGGTGGTTGGAGGGGACTCTGGCCTGGAGGCACAGCTGAGGGTGTAATCTCACCCCTAGTAGTGGCTATCTGCTAAAAAAAACCCTTCATAATGCCACCCAAAAGAAACTAAGAAGATATTAAAATGTGCAACACCAGCCATTATGGTTCACGTTCCTCCACTGTTACAAATTGGAACTGTGTGCTGTCTGTTTATCCACCTGTCCATTATTGTTTGTATTGTATTGTTTTTTATTCTGTTACTGCACTTTGTAGTGCAGTGTATGTTGGGGTAAATCCTCCCAACTGCCTTGTGCAGCTGCACGAATCATACAGAGTTTACATCTCTGCACTACTTATTATCTCTGCACTGTTTATTTACTGCCTGTTTGCACCTTGCATGCCCTGTTACTATGATGTTAAGTGTACTGTATGTTACTATATGTTGCACCGGGGCCGTGGAGAAACGTTGTTTCATCATTCTTTGTGCATGTATGAAACTGCCGATGACAATACAGTAACCTTGAACTTTGAAAATCAACTCCTGGACGAACAATTGGATAATTAGAAAAACAAAATAAGTAATTCCTTCTCTAAAAACTGCCCGTAGTGTATTCATTTATGGACACTGTCCTTCCTGGGACAGGCACTGGGCTGCGACCCAAGCCTGCATTGCACAAGACAGTGTTTCTCAACCTGGTCTTCGGGGACCCACAGATGGTCCATGCTTTTGCTCCTTCCCAGCTCCCTGCCAAAAAGCACACACTTTTGCTCCCCTCCACTGTTTGAGGATCCCCAAGAACTGGGTTGGGAAACACTGGCATAAGAAGTTATAAAAGATGAATGGATGTATGGAGGGGAGAGAGTACTATTAGCCAGTGGTTCCCTTGGTCATTAAGTAACAACCAAAATTTTCTAAATATTTTTTTTCTAACAAAAATCAGAAGTGCAATAGTACTACATAAAACATAGTGTAGTAACAGTAGCACAATGCCTTCACGCACTGTTAAAAGACAACAAAAAAGTCTGACATTATAACAAATGGTCAAAATAATTTCTCGTGACCCACCAATAGAGGAACAGTGCTGTAAGCCATATAAATAAGGATATTGTAAGACCGTCCTATGCAGGGAGGCTCAAAAACGGCACTTTAATGCCATTTCACACACAGCGTGAAAATAAATGTAAGCCAGAAGTGCTGTGAGATGCCCCGTATGCAGGCTGGCAGCCTGACTCACCTCCAGACCGTCCACCAGCATGGCCAGTGCCCTTCAGGACCCAAGGAGAGAAGCCCGCTTCAGGCGCGGACAATGAGAGACCCGTGTTGCCAGTCCAGAGCCACGTATTTGTCTCCTGTGCAAGTGTTCCATTTTGGTGATGAAAATGACGAAAATGCTGCTTTCCTTTCTTGCCCTCTTCTATCACAGGATTACTGGAGGATTATGTAGGAATCGTGCCAAAAGATTAGACCACTTTCCAGGACCGGCAACAGATTGAGAACATTAGGGGCGACCGCTCGATGGCGGCGCCTGCCGGCACCTGCATCCTGCCACTCAGGAAACCGGCCCAGTTTTCTGCTAAATGCAACCGCGCGCACATGTGTGACTTACTGTGTCTCTATGCCTTTGAGTACTCCTTCAAAATGCCCTTTAGTCCTGGCAAAACAGACCGGCAGCGGCAAGCTGATAGTCTGTCACTATCGTCCCACAAAAGACATAAACAGACTGTGTAGGTCTTCTGAAAGTTCTCCGTATAGTTTCCCCCAAAGCACGTAGACATCTGACAGATGGCAGAGGGCTGGACTGGGCCTGTGAGGAACGGTGTCCATCTTGTTAACACTCATCTCACGTGCAAGTCCAGATCCTTCCCATATCTCTACTCCTCCACTGAGGCGCACAGAGCAACCGAAACACGCTGATGTCACTACGGCGCTGCCCTGTGAGAAAACAGCCTTATCTCTGCTGAAACACAAGCGCAGAGATACACGTGTACGTCTGCTCCCATGGAAGCGTGCACACGCACACACAGTCACACCCCGAGATGCATTGCAAACACATCTTTCACATTTTTTTTAAACATACCACTTGTTATTTGAATTATATCTATGTCTACATATTAGCTTATGGGAGTTTTACTTACAGAAAAAAAATGTTCTGAGGGCAAAATTAAAAATGACAGAGAGATGACCAATCAGATTGCAGCAGAGGTGGGACCAAGCAACTAGAGAAAGTAGGACTATCCAATCAGATGTCTTGGTCCCATTGCTTGGACCCACCTCCTCTAGAATCAAATTGGTTACCTCTCAGAATTATTTTTCATTCTGCCCTCAGAGAATTTTTGCATAAGTAAAACTCCCACGAGTTATATATTGACATATGTTTGGTCAAGTAGAAATTTACTCCAAATCACCAAAAAAAGTACGTACTCTAAAAAACAACATTAACTGAACTGATCTAGACTTAAATATTGTGTGTTTTTTGTGTTATATAATCATGGGGGCTTACTGGAAGCTTACAGCAAGCCTCAATATATTTGCATCCATTAAAACAACCAACCTGCTCTAAAGGCAACAAATGTCCACTACTAATGTCTATGCTATCCAGTCATAGCCTCCCCGGTAACAACTGGTTCCTGTGCTGCAGGATGTGATGTCACACCCATTCTGACCTTGCAGCCTTGGAGGATGCAGGCCGTCATATCCCTCCTCCCCCACACCCCCAGCCCACAGGGTCGCTCCTCTTTTCCTGCCTTTCCTGATCTAGCTTTCCTGATCAACTGATATCAACTGATATTGTCTGTGAACTTTACATTATTATATATTACATTATTAAAATTTTTAAATTATTATTGTAAACATTATTTTCAATTGGTGCAGTCAGTTTTGCATATTACGAGTGCATGATGTTGCACATGGTCAACAGTTACTGCTCACCATGATACCTTAGTCACCCGTGATGACCTTGTGACCTTTTGCCATTGTTACTTATGTTCAAACAGAATCATAAAGCATACCTCAAAAAGAGAATCTGCACAGGATGGCTGTCCTGTTCCTGCTGTCACACACGGAGGGGGTGCGGGCAGCGTGGGGAATAATGGGGCGTGTTTGCCGGGCATGTGCGGATGTAAGGTTGAAAGATGCATCACCAGGCAGGAAATGCTTTAAGGAGAACAGTGTGTCCCCACCGATTAACGAGGGCAGCAGAAAGACAGAGGAGGAAGCAAAACTGAGCTGAACCCAGCAGACATTGATTGAGCCATGGGGAGCCTGACACATTTGTACACTTTTACACCAAGCGTACGCCCCCCCCCCCCCCCTGTTTACTTTCAAAGTTTGCACAAGGTCAGTGCGCTTCTGCTACGGTTGGCACTTCTCATCGTGGCATCTCTGAACAGTCACTCTATTACTTCCATGCCATTAATTCAGACACTCAACGATGCTGTGATTCTAACTGTGTTATATGATGTTATACATAAAATAGCTGGATTGCTTTGGAACTCATAGCTTTAGCTGTGGTACAATCACGAGCTGAGAACTATTTGCGAGCGTAAACCCTCGACAACACGTTGACTCGGCCACCAGTAGTTATGACAGACACATATAAATGCAACTAATAATAGACAAACTGTGAACATCTAAGTCTACTAAAATCGGATAAGTACGAATCATTAATATGAACATTTACATCCTCTCCATCAAGTCCAAATGTTGTTATGCGAGTTATGTTAAAAGTACCCTATTATGCTCATTTTCAATGGTCACAATTTAATTTTTGGGATCTACTGCATTGTAGGATTCTACGTGAATATCTGTCTGAAATGCTCTGTTAGAGCTTTAAGTCCCACCCCTGATGAGCCCAGTGTATTCTGATTGGTCAGCATGCCTGATTGGTCAGCTTGCTCTACATGTTCCTTCCCTGTTTTGCAGTCTGCAGACAGATACTTGCAGATAACTGGCCAACAAGGATTGTGTTATGAGATGACCTCACCGTGTCACAGACTGAAATTCCAACGAGGTGTTTCAGACAAATTAGAGAATAGTGAGAGTTACTCTCTTTGGCACAACGTTCTCTTCATACTGCACAGGTTTGTCAAGCAGTCAAAAACATGTAATTTGTAATTGGTCTCTAAATAGCCCACTCTGTGTGTGTGTATACAGTATATATAAAAATGTCCTTTAGCCATCACTTAGCTTTGTAAGAGATACCGGAAACGTCCATTGCCAAACTTGAGTTTGATTTCTCTTTATCCATAAACTAAACTAAAATTAAGCAAAAACATACAATAAGTGTGTGAACTTAAACCGAGAAAGCAATGCCCCCCCAATAATGTAGTACTTAACTTTCATTTACATAATGCCAAAAAAGATTGCTTTTGTTTGTCGCCCCCTGGCATGCGTTAACTTCTACCTCAGCGTAACAGTGAGGAATTGTGTAAATGGATTTTCTATAAATGACAGCACATTACCATCCCAAAGGGAGTCCTGGCAATAATACCTGTTTCTGAAATAAGCTCTAAAGTAAGTGTTCAGGTATGTGATTATCTCCACAAAAACAAATGAAGTAATATATTTAGCGTGTAAAAATAGCACAAATATTAAGTTATGGCCAAGTAATTGTTTTATAAAGGGGATATGTAATGAAGTTGTGCCTTTTTATAACTGGTTTTGTTTTTTAGATTCCAGGTCTCTGGTGTATCTCCATGGTGAGGTACTTAGTTTTGAAAAATAATCATCTAAATGCTGCCCTTGGGGTGAAGCCTGATAAAGGCAGAGAACAATGCAGACTTCCTCGTCCAGGAGCCACAGAGGTGATCCCCATAATCGTGGCGCCCACAAGATTGGGACTCCTGTGTTTTGCTCTTTTATTGTTTATTTCTTTTTTTTTTTTACTTTGAAGGCCTCCTGACGCAGTGTTGCTTACAGAGGCCCAGCAGATGAACAGAAATGCCTTTGAGGTATCCCAGCACATACCACTTCCTGCATCAAAACGTCTTATTGCTCAAGGTCATCATATTCCCACGGCGCCACTTTAACATGCAAGTCTGGCTGAGGCGAAACAGCGAAATGTCACATATTGTATGCCATGTGAAAAAAATTGATGGCATGCTAGAACCTATTCTGCGATGTTACCAAAATGCATTCATGTAATTAGAGTGTTCTGTTTAAGTCTTAAGTATGAATGCTTTTTCATGATTTTCAGAAAGATTTTGCAAGATATTTCTGACATTAAAAAGGTCCCCAGTTGAGTTTATTGTTATATGTACTGTTTCAGAGCATAGCAGAGGTGGGGATTTCAGTTTCAGGAAGTAGTTTCAGAGGGTATAAATTCAGACCAAGATTTTGTTTCAGCCAACCAGTTGAGTACTTGGTGAATGTGATTCTTTATGCTCAACTGATTGGTTGAAACAATATTGTCTGGATTTGTACTCTCTGAATGTAAACGTTCCACTTTTTAAGCACAGTAACATGGAAATTTGAATAGATCCATCCAAAATGTCTTTTTTCATTTTTGAATGTCTTCACAGAAATTACTGCATATCTTATGAAGTTCTGGAATGTAAAAGCTATCAACTGTCTCAAGTTATCAATAGTCAGACACATGGAAATGTGAATAGACCACAACCCCATTAGCTCTTTACCTCCATTGATCACACATCATTACTAATAGCAATTTTATGTCAAATCGTTAGCATCATTTGTTGATTTAAAAAATAGAACGACTATGGTTTCCTCCTGTAGGATAAAGACACGCAATTAAATGATGATGGTTTCTCAAAATTTTCCTGTAATTTTGTGTACGTGTGTGTGTGTGTCTGTGTGTGTGCGCGCGCGCGTGTGTGTGTGTGTGCACCCTGTGACAGACTTGCATCCCGTCCAGGCTCTTCTTCTGTTTTGTTTTATGTTGGCTCAGATAGGCTTTAGGCTCCCTGTAAGTGGTTTGAATATAGATGAATATAGATTGAAGATTAGAAAGACAGTACTATTTCCTATCAGAATGGCCAATGACCCTGTTTATTTTTGTATGTTTATGTTTCAGTCATTGCCCTACCTTCCCAGAACACCACAAATTCAACACCCATGCTTCTGGATATAAGGAACACCTACAAAACACATTATAGTTAAATATATCATCACTTTTCTTTCTTGCATACTTTTCACAAAGAATTAATACAAATTCCAGGCACAAATGCCAATAAGACATGCTAATGACTTACTGTTGAAACATGGTTATCACCCAAAAAGACAATCTGCTTGACCAATATTTCACCGAATTTTATCTATACATCTATATGTTTGTGGTTGACAATTGAACAATAATTTATTACAGTAACTTACATCAACATTGATGTCACTGTTGGTGACCATTTTTTACATAAATGTTTCATAATAAAGTATTTAAAACTGAACGCCCTTTCTGAACCAGATTTATATAACACCTAGCATACAAAAACTTTAAACTTTACAGTCTATCAAAAAATGAAGATGCTATATGCGGGGTTAAAAATATTTCCCGTTCTGCAGCTCGGCAGAATGCAGACAGTGACAGCCAGGCATTTTACCTCCGCGTCTATAAAGTTGTTAGCAGATGCCGTACTGCGTTACTTGTTCCTCAGAGAATGCTGAGCTTCACGCTCCAAACTCAAAGGAACAAGGTTATTCCTTAGTAAGAGTGGAGTAGGAGTATATTTCGAATAAGCTAGACATTTCTTTAAAGGGTGTTGTCTGGCGTCAGTCTCTTACAGTATGGGACCATCAGTCCTGCTGCTGTTGTGGAGTAGAGGTATCTGTCATTCTGTGAGACTAAATCAATGTTCCCCTGCAATCTGAGTACCCAGCACACCCATATTATAGATTTTTTGAAAAAATGAGTTGCAATATATGCACGATAAATGCATTAGCTATGCTGATGCTAAAACCAAGATTGAATTATTTTAGCACACGGTGAAGAAGAGAAGGTAACGTAGGACCAAATGAGAAATCGTAAAATAAAGCCATTCATATAGAAACTTGATACTCTAAACACTCATAGACCGCAATATTTTGACATTATGAAAACAATTTCCACTTCTGTGAGGCTGGAAAGTCATCTATCCACAGCAATACACCACATATTTGCTAAACAATAATAAAAAAGAAAACTAGCAAAAAGGGTGGAGATTGTGAATGGGGAATAGTCTGTGATTATTTATTCAGTAATGATACTGTAAGAGTACACAGCTCCTCATTCAATGAACGCAAATACATTTTTACGCACATTCTGCCTACAGTACAGCGCGTAAATATGCCAACTGCTCTCTGCCTGTTTGTGAATGTGTGTGCATGGGGAGGATGGGTTGTAATTATATATTTTGTGCACATTTCCTATACAAATTGCATGCTTTGTTTAAATCCCATAAAATGGTAAATAAAAAATGCCTTACAGCCCTGAATTTAGTGGTGGGGAAAGCAGTCCTTCTGCCTCCCTATTAAGGTTGATTGTTTGTACCTCCTGAGTGAATCCGAATTGCCCTACTGACTACAACATGCCTTCGCCGTTGGGCTTTTGGCACACGCTCATGATAGATTTTGCCAACGTTCGCCTTTGCGGTTTTGCCTGTGTCTATCTGCCAGGATATCGGGATGTGAGGAGAGCAGGCTGATTTATCACACGTCGCCTAATGAGGCGATGAAATGATATGGGGCGAGCGCTGCAGAAATGGGACGTGTGAGCAGTACCTCTACGAAGATCATAAAGGCCAGGTCGTGAAAGTGAGAAGGAAGTGGTCCCGTTTTGTGTTTTAGGCCAGGTTTCAGATCCGGGGAAATGGGATTGAATCCCATGCGCCTCCTCACGCACATATGCTGTTTATGGTCAGGGCCCCAAACGTCTGAGAAGTGCCCGCTGTCGCGAGGGGCCCCGTCGGTAGGGCCTCCGTTGCTACGCGCGTGTCCATGAGCGCTTGCTGCTGCGTGTACACTTGCATGGGTATGCTTACGCGACTGTGAGAACGGTACAATCGGAGGGTCACGTGCTGCTTGTGTCGGCCACTTTGGCAGCATGGAAAGAGGAAGTGCGCTTGGCTGTCTTCTGTAGCATTGTCTGTGGTCCCAAGGAAGACCTCACTTCCTCTCCCCATGCCTTACATGCAGCATGTACCACAGAAGCTGTTTCAACAGCCGTTTTCTGGTTGTGTTTCCGTGTATTCGACTATTCATATTTTGTTGATTTTTTTTTCCAGGGTGTGCTTGAGTTTTAGACATTTTTTCATCGTATCACAGGTAATTTTGACCCAGGTTGACACAGTACTAAAAACAACCACAACAAGGCCAGATGCACACATGACTTTTCTTTTTTTTTTTTGTCCTTCTGGAAGTTTCTTTGTTTCGCTATTGAGTTGGAAGCACCTCGGAAAGCTACCCTTTCTAAAAGGGTTTCTGAAGAGCTTAACCTGCTGCAGCGAGGAGCAAACCAGTCTGGGGAGAGACAGCTTGGTGATGGCGTGACTGCAGCAGGAAGTGAAAAGAGGTCACGGACGTGGTTGCAGTTTGGGACGGGCTGCATAATAATAGCGGTGGATGGCTTGTGTGTCATCGCCGTGGGAGACGGATGGAGTGAGTAACTGAAAATGTCACTGGACTGGTGCATGTGCATCTTTGGAAGCATAATGCATGAACAAGTACTATAAATCACTTCAGCTATGCGGAGCGTGAGAGAAAATGACACAAAACCTTTCTGAAAATCTATAAACAAAGCCGCACGGCACCATCTAATATTTATATAGTGCGAGAAATGGAAACAGTTATGCTGGCATTTAACCAAGATTTTCCATTGATGGAAACAAACCCAATAAAGTACCTTGTGTCTTTTCTTAGGTGTGTTTTGCTCACCAAGATTTCCAGCATATGTAACGTCTGCTGGAAGACACCTAAGCAAGTTCTGAAGGCTCCCCCCCCCCCCCCAGCCTGAAAGGAAGGTGTCACGTCGCACGAGACGCTACGGGAAAGCAGGCTGCAGTCTGGGCCCTCTGCTCTAGTCGTCTTTCATTGTCTACACTGACATCTGGCAGCTTTTGGTCACGTTTGCCCTCAGAATCAAAGCTGAATCACTGATAAATGAGGCAGCACATCTTGTAACTCTTGAATAAAATCAAAGTAGATATCTGCAATAATATAATAACCACTATTAATATATAATAATATAATAATAATAATAATAACCACTGCAATTTCTTAGCATTTAAAACCACTGGAAGTACAGGCTGCCTGTTCGGTCTGTCATCTGCAGCTCAATAGAATAAGATGCTTGGCAAATTCCTGGAATAAACGCAACTACTGGAATAGACCCCTTTTTTAAATAAAAAATGACAAATCGTTTTTTTTTGTTAGCTTTGAGAGTGTGTGGGTTTTCCTTCCAGTTTAAAAAGTTGACTAAAGACGTGAGTCAGAGTGCTTACGATTCCTCGATTAGTGGGGGTGGGCTCCAAATATGGAACCATTCACAGAGAAATGATGAGCAAGAAGCATGGTGTGAGGAGACAGATCCGAAGGATGCTGTGAAAGGGACTGTGGAGGTGAGGCATGCTGGGAGATCGCATCGCTATTCGCCATTCTAAGATCCCCAAAGGACAAACTCCCTCTCCAGGTCCCCCCCGCATGCGGCCAAAGTAACACCTCTGTCAGCCGTGCGTCACTGTGCTGCGTCTGAAGCCTATTTTAGCGAGCAAGTCACGCAACTGGCTGCATGCGAGGATTCCCAACTGTGCTGTTATTTCGCATGAAGATGGGTGCTTTTAGAGTGGGGAAAAACACAGCGTGTGGCCAGAAGCCGTCATACAAGAGGGCTTCGGTGGAAGTACAGATTTGAAAGTACTTTCCAGCAAGCTCTGTGTAAGCGATCATTGTTTGGTATACAAGTGTGTGCCACCATGCTTCCTGTACTATTAGCTGGATTTGTGATGAGCTGTGAATGTATGTGTACACATGGACATGAGCTCTCTGAATGTTTGTATACATGCCAACTAAATCAGCTTCTGTGTGTGTGAAAGAGGCTGTATGTGTGTGTGTGTGTTTGTGTAAGGCTCCCTGATTGTGTGTTGAGTATATAGGCCAGCACTGGCAGCCTCTGTGTGTGTGTGCGTGTGAGTGTGTGTGGGGGTGCTTTGTGTGTGTCTGTGTGTGTGTGTGGGGGGGTGCACTGTGACTGTGTGTGTGTATAGCCACTGTATTTATTGTCTGTGTGTGTGTGAGTGTATAAGAGGCTTTTGCGACTGTGTGCATGTATAGCGGCTGTATTGTCTGCTGTGTGCATGCACCTGTGTGTGTGTGTGTGTGCGTGTGTGGCGGCGGGGGGGGGGGGGGGGGGGCTCTGTGAAGGCGGGTCTGGTTGGCCGATAGCTTTTTGTCTTTGTGT
>JAABNY020000002.1:1770875-1788488 GCA_015164015.2 Brevimyrus niger | reverse complement strand
CCATCGGTACGCCTGTGCATTGTGTTTCTTTTTTTTTATCTATATTAAGATCCTCTCCAGTCATCTGTGTTTATCAGCTATTTAATGGTAATGATATTTGAGTATGTTGTTCTAATACTAGGGGTGTGGGTGTGTGTTCTACCCAACCATCACTGTGTTTGTTACTACAGGAATATTGTTTATATCAACCCTAACACACACAGATGTCACCAAAAAGAAAAACATAAAATACCATAACATACAAAACAGCCCAACTCAATAAATCAGACGGTGACTAAAATGATCTAAAACTCACTGCCTTTTTTGGACATCACTAAATCAAAATAAATTCCCACTCAGATTCTGAAAACTGACATTTGTGAACAACATTGCATGGGACAAATCGAGCAAATTCACTTGCCATCTCAGTACATCTGATTCAGCCATGGTGCCGGCCATCAGAAGGCGAACACAGAACAGATACCACAAATACTGACTGGAAGAGAAAATACCATCTGTAGGATTTCACTGAAGTAAATGAGGTTATTACCAGAGATGGTGTTGCCTGAATTCGGAGTTGAGATGAGCCTCGACGGCTTACATGATGTCCCCGTTTTCCTTCTGACCAGCTCCTGTGAAACGTGCACATGTTATGAGGAACCATATTAAGGAAATCTTATTCATAAAGCTTCCACACAAAAGCCCTGCTGTAATCGGAGTCATTAGCCATTCACTTCCCAATGGACTAATGAGCTTTTAATGCTGACTTTTTACAAATTAGTGTCAATTCTTTTTTGACTCTTTTTCTGGTTTGGGTTCTAAAAGTTCTTGCAGCGAAAGATAACACCAAAGTGACAGCAAACATATGACAAGGCCCTTTATTAGATACAATGTCATAGTATACTGTCTTAAAGAACATGCTTCAAGTATTTATTTGATAGTCTGAAAATATGATAAATGGTAATAAAAAATGGTAAAAGTGATTAAAAAAATGGATTTAAAAAAACTTTATGTACAGATCATTGGTTTTAGGAAATGAACACTTAGAAATCCTAGAAGAATAAGCCCTTGTTAGTCAAGCATACTTAGGTGAGTACATTTCCATAATGCTTTGCCCTCACAACACAGTGTGATCCATGAAGACTGACCATCCATCTTCTAATCACCTCTCCCGGTCAGTGGTGCAGAGGTCTCTCGGGGTTACAGCCGTCAGTCTTACTGCATGCTTATGGACTGTGGGAGAAAGCCAGATAACTCTGTGAAAACCCATGTGACACAGGGAGAACGTGTAAACTCCTCGCACACACAGTGGAGCTAGGATAAAAGCAGCTATAGCCTGGGAAAGCTGTAGTACAATGAGATTGCATGTAGTCTCTTCATGGACAATTGCTGAGGGGGGTAAGAGGGTCAATAGGTAAGAACTCTCTCAATGCACCAAAGGTGGCAGCATATTTAACTCTTTACTGTGCCAGCGACATCCCGATCTCCAAGGTTACTTTCCTGATTACCTGGGTCAGAATAGCAACCCATCCAGTGAGGAGAGATCCTGTGCCTTTAACATGCTGAATGAACACAGAAGCTAGAGAGAAATTCACAGGGGATGCCTCAAACCAGGAGGATTGGTTTGGTTTCAACTTAGATAGGGACCAAATTAGCCCCAAAGCCCTTTGCACCCCTAAACACACAGGGTACTCCCACAATGTTGGTAAGGGGCATGGACCTACACAAATAAATGCCCTTGTTCACTACTCATTTTCTTTACCCAGAATTTACATAATCAGGCAACCACCTTTTAGTTTATGTTAAACAGTCACCTCATAAATCACCAGGCCATTTACAGCTGTGTTTTCATTTTCAGTCACACAGATAAACAAGGCGTGTAAAGCCTAATTAATTGATATTATTTGTCAGTGATATATTTATTATCAATAATCTTGAAATCGTATTAGAATTAACGTCCTAATATTAAAATAAATGCAATGACAACGTTGTTTTTTGTCTGGTTCCGTCACACGGTGTAATGGATCAAATTATAGGAGGCAGCAGATCAGAGAAAAGCAGAAAGGGGCTAAGAGGGAGGTCACAGCGGGGTATTGTTGTACGAGGAAAACTCATTTAGCCCTCAAACTGTCTCAGGATAATGAGCATCTGGAGGTAGGACCTTGCCCCTCTCCTAATTACTAAAGTCGGTCCGGGCCATATGTTGGGCCGTGCGGTATGACCATGATAACCCAAAAAACGACGTATAATAAACGTCGAAAACGCGCATACTTTAGCTTACATAGTAAACGCGGCGATTAGCGAACGACAATTTAGGAACAGATACCTGCACATAACGCAAGTAGGAAGATGTTACCATAGGGGGGGAGTTCGCAGTCAATAGACCTTGGAGAAATTGGCGAGATGAGGTAAGGCCCCCTTAAAGTTATATTATTTGAAAATAACTGTTCGTAATAAATACACATTCATATGTACTTAAATGCGAGGAGACTTGATAGATAATTTTCACTAAACAACTTGTATTGGGTTAACGGCGCTTCACGTTAAATTACTGCACAATGCGCGGGAAGTGAGTTCAACAGAACCTTCCTTTTAAAGAAACTGTTCTTCAGTATAACTGTTCAAAACCTCGTGGTTCTGTAACTATATATGTGACGAAAATATCAATACCGCCTCAATTGCACTAATCGGAAGGTGGATTGCAGTTATAAACCGTCATTTAGAATCGGACAGCGACCCCTGGCGTTGACGACGAGTGTGATTATATTTCTCAGTTATGCTGACAAGTTCAGATTCATCCTCAGTACAGGATGGGCGACTTCACCTATTCTCCTTATATTTCTGCAGGGTTTCTTCTGTTTCTTCGTTCCCTGCTCTTTCCAGAGGTGTAATGTGACGTTATAATTCCGTCCATATGTGTTAGCTTCGATGGATTGATGTCCTGTTCGTACTGTAGTGCTCCATGACGCTAACTGGGAATGAACGTTTAATGTTATATCATGTAACATCCGCCCTGCGGCGCTAAAATGTACCTCCTAAATGAGCGCCCGACTCTAGAGAATTGATTGCAAAAAGATTTGAGAATGTTTAGGTTCATATTTGAAAGAATTACAATTTTCTCTGGAAATTTTAGCAGGCAATATCATGCACGAAAGTTTTACCGGATCAGCTTATGCAAACTGCATTTTAGGTCTGCATGTAGATTTTACGGATTTCACGGTTTGGACACGGTTCAGTTTCTTAGGGGAGATGGAGACTCATCGATCTGGGATGTCTGGAAGAACATTTCTAACGTTATTAGCCTATTAAAAGAATTTTATTGGGAGAAATGTCATTCATCATATACAGTAGGTCAATAAAACTGGACACTTGGTTGACATTCTTGTATAGGCCTATAGCAAGAAAAAAGAGAAACTGCCGGTGTAAAACCCACATTTCACATTGGATTTATAAAACAACCAATAAACTAAAGTGTAATGTACATTACTTCTGGTCCTTGAGTGGTGACTCAGTGCAGACACGTAAAGCAACAGCCTACCTGTTACTTAAATATTCAGCTCAATGCTTCAAATTATTTTTATTTCGTGTTAAACGTGATATACAGTAATGATGCACACATTTATAAATCATTAGTTTTATTTATATTCCAGAACGCTGTATTATATGTTATATGGTGATTTCCTTCGGTTTTGTGCTGCTTGAGTCAATCGCACCGATCTCTCCTGCCTTGTGTGCCCCTGGTAAGCAGGCTAACACAAAGGAGTACAGTCTATTGTCTGTGATCTTATCTCCCTGCCAGAGACGTGAGATGGTCATTCGTCTCCCCCTGCAACGAAGGAATCTGGATGAATTCCACACCAGCCGGTCCAAGGTACTTGTACGTTATCACTGTCACCTCTCCCTAATTGATCTTAATTTGCGGCTTTAGAATACACCCCCTCTATACTATATTTAATTTGACCGAGTATGGTTTTTTTTTTTTTTTAAAAAAATATTTTTAAAAAAAAAAAAGAAGAAGAAAGAAAGAAAAAAGGAGGGGAGGGTGGGTCACGGATGCTAGCTGTAAGTGCTTTTCTTTTCTTTTGACTTGGAAGCGGCAGCCTGCGAGGCGAGTGCAGCTGTATGCAAATAGCGCCTCGGGCGGTGCAGGCCGCGGCTCGTTGGCCGCCCAGCACCAGCACATGGCCGGCGAGCGGCCGCGTCCAATCATCTGCGCCGACCCGGCCTACCGGGCAGAGATCCTCTCTAGCCGTAGCAACAGGAATTACAACATACGTTCCTTTTGGATTAGGGCCACCAAAACAAAGGGGGGGGGGGAAGAAAGATTAAAAATTTTATTGTCAATATACGGATAAGACAAAAGAAGAAAGGAAGCAATAAAGTCAGTGAAGTTGATAGGACAGCCCAATAATCCAGTTGAACTATTAATTGTAAATTTATTTTTAAATATTATTTATTATATATTTATTGTATGGAACATATGCATTTAATCTATTAGCCTATACGTATGCCGACCACTTTTTAATATACAGGCTATTTGCTACGATTAAAAGCAATTCGTGGAAGTTAAAAAACTGAAAGGCATATGCTTGTGAAATATAATACACAGAGATACTGTTTCCATCTCGCAGCGGTTAGAAAAGCTAGTCGCCCACCGTCACGCACATGGCTACTGTCGCGCATTCCGACAGAGGACGCGTATGTCTCCAATTGCTTGATAGCCTATTTGTGTCAAACGCTTAAACTTTACTCTTTTCCTAACTTACAGCAGAAAAGAATATAGGCTGTTGTATTAGCAGGATAGTTTGGAAGTTATTATGTTATTCCGCCGAATGTTTAAATTACTTTATGTGTACGCTACTTTTTAATCATTTACAAAAACAAAATTGACGGTAAAATAATATGAAATTAAATTTGCACACACAAGTGGACATTTAGCATGCCCAGGTTCAACATTAGGCTAAATACAGGCTTACATTAATTTTGTTTCATACAAAATCATTCAAAATCAGTTAGTCTCATGAATTGTGAAATTAGCATATGCTTTTTTCCGTGGGGCTTTGTCTGTATCAAGGACCAGTGAAATTTTACCATTTCAATACTATTTAACAAAACCCATTTTTTCTCTGTCGTATTCGATAGTAAATGTTGGAGGTTGACTTCAATAAAAAGTGTTATAGGCCTAAATAATGGAGGGAAAATTTAAAGGACGCGCAAGGCATCATTGCGCCACTTTTCCGATCTGCTACATTGTAGCTGTTTTAAATGCATCCAGACGTTTAACATAGATGCATGTTCTTGTACTTGGCGTAGTATATTTCGTTTGACAGTGGAGTATGAAAAGTGATGAAACCACTTCCAACCGATGAGTGGCCTTGTGTAGGGTTAGTATTGTTAAAATATGTCACTTTCTGAAAATTTGCTTTCTGGATTCATCTCAATGCCACGAGTCCCAACTAGATGTCATTCTAAATTATGTATGCCCCTTGAACACTATATACAAGACAAATATAATAACTTAAAAGTTGAATTCCCATTTTGCCAGATGTCCCATTTTCACAATACTCACCATACACACTTACGAACTTACAAACATCATAGAAAAATCAGATACACACTTACAAACATCATAGAGTAAAAACACGATGATCACGCATGATAGATGGCAAGGATTGTTTTTCAGTATAGTTATCAGAATTTGTCCGAGAAGCACAGTTAAGCAATTTCGTAAATGCGTAATAAATAGAATGCAGTTGCATAAATCACAAATATCGATCGATGGCTTGCGTGTAACCGACTGTCGTCTATATACATGCGTTCTCCGCCATGGTACATATTTTGAAGAAATGTGCAGTTCAGCATCCTATAGTTACACCGTTTGTGTCTGTCCGATGGTATAATTAATGTGTAAAATCGAACAGGACCCTAGAAAAGGCTTAATTTGATTTTCCAGCTTTATGCAAATACCGGTCAGGAGGTCAGGTCGGGCGCGTGGCTGTGCTGCAAGGCACACTTTCAGACTTACAATTCCGACATTGAATGAAAAGAAAAGAGAGAGAAAGACGCATCCCCAGCACACACCAGGCTCCCCGGTCTTCTTAACCTAGCCGGGGTAAAGGCAATAACAGTCTCCATTCCCCAGAGATAGCAATCCGCAAAAGAACACCACACGACGCCTGGTATTTGTGGTGATTTGGAGAATTACGAACTCAACAGAGTTCAGCGTAAACTGAACATATAGGTTTTTTTCAGAAGTGTACTCTATTCTGTGCTAATCACTGCACCTGCAATTTAACGGTGTTCTGAAGTATGGATTCATTATTGGTCTGCTTTTCTTTTAATTATTTACATTTTACAAGTTTTGCTTCAGTAGCTATGAAGCTACCCGTCGCTACAATGTACATATGTAAATTGAGTATATTAATATATTCATTGTTTATTTTGATGAAATTGACGTATTTAAATCACATTTTAGCAGTTAGGATTATTATAGCTGTCACTTGTATCAGTGGTTAAGGTAATCAGGTATGTCTATCTATCTATCTATCTATCTATATATCTATCTATCTATCATCTATCTATCTATCTATCTATCTATCTATCTATCTATCTATCTATCTATCTATCTATCTATCTATCTATCTATCTATCGTCCTACACGATTTGAAAATATTGATTCAGCTACAGGACAACATAAAACTTAAAATCACATTTTATTAAAAATGAACATGAGCATCTATCTATCTATCTATCTATCTATCGTCTTACACGATTTAAAAAAATATTGATTTAGCAACAGGACAACATAAAACTTAAAATCACATTTTATTAAAAATGAACATGAGCATTTCAAATATTTAAAATGTATGCATTGCAGAAAAGTAAATTTAACAATAATACTATGATTATACCTTGAAACAGTGAATGTTTCAATACAATATACCATGTCAGTTTTATTGTCAAATGGAACGCATTGTTTGGAGAAAAAAAATTCCACGTCAAAAACAAAACAGTGAATTAATAACAAGAATCCGTTAGGCCTCATACCCATATGCGCGCCGCAGAGGGTAAGCGAACACTATATGTTCATAGATTTTTTTAACATCTTTTGTTTGCGGTCTAAGAGCATTTGTAGGACGCACATCGCATTCTGGAAGTCCCTGATGCCGATCGAAATGTATTCCTCCCATTTTTCTTTTGAGGGGGTGTGGGTGGGATTTTTAGGAGTCGTGCTGTGAAAAGGGTTAATTTCGTTGACAATAGCGGGGCAGACTTCCTATTCTTGGAATCAGACGTTCAGGTGGATGTATGCAGAAGGGGTGTGTGCATCGCTGTGAGATTCTGATTGAGCTCGTTTTAACGTTTTTACTAGTTCAAAACCCATTTGTAACTTTTCAAATCTTTTTTATTTACGTTAACTTAGATATATGCACCCTGTGTACCTCTACTACCTAGCCACCCTACCCCCTTCACAGACATAAAATCTCTCCCCCCCCCTTTTCCATTCTGTTGCCCTCTTGAATGAAGACAAAGGTAGGGCACGTGTTTGTTGAATGGAGTCCCGGAGGAGAGCGGGCTAACAAAAGCTAGAGAAGCTTGGCGTGTGGCATGGCCCAATCTACATAATTATAAGGGACCACGCGTCAGGGAGTGGGGGTGTGACGAGGGGGGTTGACATCTGCCGCTCCGCTCCCCCGAGACTCGGAGTGGATCAAGTTGCCGGCCCGCCACTATTGGCGCTTAGGCTGCAACCATCTGCGTTCCCTCGGGCGCACAATGGGAGCTCAGTGCCTTTAAAAAGACGAGGTAAGGAGAGAAGTCAGTGTCACAACGCGGGACCGCTCAGCCGAAAAGCTCTCGTTTCTTTTCACTGGCAGTTAGTCTTTACATTTTTGTAGACACAATCTTGACGTTTCTCTGCAGGTATCTCAATTTGGAATTCCGAAGTCGCGATGCCACGGGGTTTTTTGGTAAAGCGCACCAAAAAGCCTGGCGCAGTCTCCTACAGGGTGCGTGAGGAGTGTGTGCAAGCTCAGGGTTTCCTAACAGCAGTCTACGCTTCAGGCATGCCGTGCTACATCGACAGAAAGCATATTAGGACTGCGACCTTGCCCACGGACTGCAATCAGGTCTGGAGCATACAGAGTCGGGTAAGTTTAGGCGGGATGCCTGAAGCTCAATGTCCCCCGACTCTCAGTCCAAACCGGCCAGTAAGTGCGGCGTACCCCCAGCAAAATACATCGACCGAATACTTAGATCGCAAACTGAACTCCAGCTCTCCTGTTCAAGCCGAGTCTTTTCCCGAGCAAAACTTCGCCATCAGCGGCACAGGTGTAGCGTTCCCTCCATCTTTGGCTGAGATGACAACGAAACTGGGCAGTGCGTGCAAAGAACCAGAGTCCACCGCCGTCAAGCGACCCTCCCCCACAAATGCCAAAGCCAAGCAGACGCATGCCAAAAAGCACAAGTCCTCGAGTTCAGGTCATGGAGATAAAAAACTAAGTTACCGGGATGAAGTTACAACATCGCCAGTTCTTGGTTTGAAGATTAAGGAAATGCCGGAGGAAGACGCCAAGCCGCGGTCCAACAGCCCGCTTGGTGAATTCATTTGTCAACTTTGCAAGGAGAGATACGCGGATCCACTGACCCTAGCGCAGCACAAGTGTTCCCGCATCGTCCGCGTCGACTATCGCTGCACTGAATGCGACAAAGTCTTCAGCTGCCCCGCCAATTTAGCCTCCCATAGAAGGTGGCACAAGCCAAAGACCCAGCCGGAGGGTAGTTCCGCAGACAGCGAAGAGATGGAGTCTAATTTGACTTCTGTCGGACAGGACCAAACCATTAAAATTCGAGATGGACGCACGCCGTCTCCGCAGGTTTCTGACTCTGGATCCGAAGAAGACCTGGCCTTCAGTTGCTCTCTGTGTCGCAAGAAATTCAGGAGACAAGCTTACCTAAGAAAACATCTCGCTCTGCACAATAGGCAGACCTCAGCTTCGGAGAACGCACAGCCTATAGAAGAAAAAGTAAAATCAAATCCACAACAGAATTCCTCCGGCGAGTTTAGATCTCTCTACCTCGGGAAAGACGCGCAGGGGACGGGGTCTGCAGCCAGCGAGGTGTACCCATGCAGATTCTGCGGTGAGAACTTCTCCTCTTCTCCAGGGCTCACCAGGCACATCAACAAATGTCACCCAGCTGAGACCAGACATGTTATTTTATTGTCTCAAACGGGTTGACAAACTTGGATAGGAAAACTAACCAAAAAAAAAACCCCATCATCTTGCATGTCTGCATGTTGCCCATTTCTAACGCGTTGTGCAAAAACCTGGCGACGACCTCAAGGATAATGAGTCAGCAGCGCAATCTGTATAGCCAATTAGCTTTTTAAATGTGCGTTATTTTTTCTCATATTAAAATCTATTTATTTATTTATGGCCTTTCATACAGAAAATTTGCTGCTTTATGTTATTATGCGTTTATTAGGTATTTGCCTTACAAGAAAACATCATTGTGAAAATTCCTGAGTATTTTTAACCCAAAATTGACCAAAACGCATTTTGTATTTTTATATGTTGGTATGTTGTTATATTTAAGCAATAAAAATACAGTAAAATACAAATAACTTCTTGTTCTCCGTGATTACATTTATTATAACGTTTGATACGTCGATATGTCTTTATTCGTTTGCCTTGTGTTACATATTTACTACATTATTCATTTTTTCCACTGTTACATAAGCGTTTGTATAACTTTTAAATATGAGCAGAAATTGCAATATCACATTAGATATACATATCTGGATTAGAAACTTATGAACTTTTTCATTGGGTGTTAATGAATTATTCATTGAAATGCTACAATGTTGTTTGTACTCTAGTACGCTCAAAATTCTTAATGATTTTTTCCCCCCTGGTATATAAAAAAAAGCGCATATCGCAATCTGGTTCAGAAAACCGACCACGAAACGCGATGTAAACCTGAAACAAAACTAAAACCAGCTGATAATATTAATTTCGTATATTATTCAAAATTCATATGAAGCATCGAATGATTTAAAACAGCCAACTCGAAAATAAGATCCAAAAAGCTGACTGGTTTGCTGGAACTCTTGGTTTATATAATCATCATTATTCCATATTAAAAATATGTTTATCTTTTGTGTTTTATAAATATATTATCGGCATTTACTACTTTTAGTCTTGAAAGTAGGACACATTTCTTTACAGTTCGTTTTGTTTCCTGCAAGTCTGTTTCATAATCTACCGTTTTTTTCCTTTATCTTGAACACTGCTAACCAGCTGCCTTCCCCAACGCCTCCTCTTTCACTCTCCTTTTCTCCTTTTCTGTCTTAATTGTCCGGTCGCTTACTTGATAGTCGGGTGGACGCCGCGGGAGGCGGGGGTGGGGAGTGCATGCTGGAAGCGCCGATGGTCTGTAGAATCAGGGCTTATGAGGGATTGCTGAACGCGGCGGGTAGCCGCAGCCTGTCCCCGCTTGTGCAGGAATGCTTTTGATAGCCTCCTGCTTACAGCCAGGAATGTGTCTGCTTGCACCTGCTCCGACACGGCTTCGGATTCTTCACAACTTTCCCTTTCTTTATGCTTCTTATTGACCTAATATTCAGGCCTCTAAGCCTGCACCCCTCCGACTAAGACCCCTGCAGTCAACCAGTGCAACACAATTCTTACTGTCGCTAAGGATAATGGACATATGTTACAGGGTGAAGCGCCGCATCCAGTTGTAATTAGTGTTTTGGGTGACGGTTGGTATATATTCTCAGGACAGGACCACAGCGGAATTTCTCTTCAGCTACACCGCGTGTAGAATTTTCACCACTCGAAATATAAATGAACTCAAGTAAGTGAAACGGTTTTGTAAAGCTTTCGGCATAATGTGACATTATGTAGGCCTATTCTACAAGGGGCACACGTGTTCCGTATAATAATATGGGAAGTAAATAAATACACTTAAATTGGCATGTTAAAATACAATGAAAAATTGATACAACTTTTTTTTTTTTAACTAAAAGTTATATCTGAGTTTTTTTAAAAAGTAAAAAAATGTTCATGGTGGTTCATGGTGTACACCACTGATCATCAACTGGCGGCCCGCAGGCCGAATTAGGCCCGCTGAGCCGTTCTGTCCAGCCCGCGACTGGATTCCAAAATTGTGAGGATCAAAAAGAAAATAGTGGTCCGCAACTAAAAATAACAACTGAGCCTCTTGTCAGAATAGCCACCATTTATGACTATACTATCAACATTAAACATAATGTTAAGCCAAAATTAGATTTTTATTCGATTTTCTTCTTGGGGGTCTGGCCCCCAAGGAGACTGTCTGGTAAAACTCTGGCCCTCTGACAAATATAGTTGATGACCCCTGGTGTAAACCCTCCATTGGACTCTCTTGATGTTCCCCTCCATAAGGCATATGCGGATTAGGGAAGGCAGCACCTTTATGTCTCATGATTTCAGTGATTTGTCTACTATGTACTGTTTCACAACCATGCGATTATAGGATGGCCTTTAGTGGTAGGATGGGATTAATCAGTGTGTTATCATTCAACAGGAGGGAATCCCCCCTTCGCGACAGAGTTTCACTTGTGCTGAATCACACAGGCATCTGTTACATCACATACTCTGACAGAGTAAAGCCTTCAGGAAACCACAAGAAGTAGGTAAAACAAAGATTCAGAAGTCTAAAGAACATCTCATAGTTTTAGCAAAGACCACATCAAACTGATTCTGTCCAGATGAATCTTTACAGAGGATCCCCAGAAAATTCTGACAGGCATACGCTCTGTCCCCAACCAGCCTGCTGCAGAAATCTTAGAAAAAGCGATACGTTTTTTATTGCCTTGCCTTGGAGAGCTATCTAAAAATGAGGCCAATATGTTTGTTGGCTGGAATTCATCACTGTAACGGTATGTTTGCCAAGATGCTCCAAGAGTAGCAAAATGTGCCAGCGGAATGTGCCAAATTGAACGAAGGTTTTATGAAAACATTGACATCATGTTTCCCAGATGAATGACCTGCGAAGAGGCAGATCTTAAATACCCTCCGAGGGACTAGACTCAACAGAGCCTTCAATTTAGGAGTGGAATGTAATTTTCCTCAATGACCCACTTAGTACTGTGACAACCCAAAGCTGAAGAAGAGTTTACCTCATTAACCCAGGAATCCCGCTATGCAGTCAACCTGTCTGACATTCCTAAAATGTGAACACAATTGCACTTGTCTTTCGGAAAGTAGATGCCAAAGGCGTATCACATATTATTACGAGATGCCATTCCTGCAGCTTGTCTCGGTGTTTTGGTGAATCCAGAATGTTGCTGTTTTCGGCATCCTTTAGATGAACCGTCATCTTTCATACTTCATAGTATGTTTAACTTACACCAGGTGTTTTTCGACCGAGATTATTAATCAATTTATGTTGTTGGTCTGTAGTAACGAAAGAAATATTTTTACAGGTCGTAAATTATTTGTCACACAGACAATCATACGCAGTGTTACTGTGTAGCGAATTGCGTTTGCACCTGCTTTCTGCATTGTGCTGAAAGATGTATTCAGTTCAAAGGAAACATTAAATAGCATAAAGAGATAAGAATAAATAAGAATAAAATGTACAATAAATAATAATTATAATGAATAATTACAATTTAGTTATAATAATTATAAAAACAACATTCAAGGTAAAATGACTAAAATATGTATATTAACAGAAGTACAATCATGTGTAGTTTCAGTATGTAAAGATGAAAATGGGCAAAATGAGGTAAAGTGATTTGTTTGCTGCGGACTGTAATATGACTCGGCTGAAGATAGAACCTTTTCCTCTGTCTTTCCAGTTTGGCCTTCAGACAGCAGTAGCACCTTGCTGACTGCAGCAGTGAGGAGAGATCATTGTTGCAGTGGATAAGGGCTTTTTTAAAATTTTCACTGCTCTGTCCTTGCATTGCTTGCGGTGAATATTTTAGCCGTGACTCAACATTGGCTCAAAAAGCTTGGAATCTCTGCCCTGGAACCCCAGACCTGTGACCACAGCGATGTGTCTGCGTGTTTCGTATAAGTAGCACAACTAGTACCAGACGGGTCAGTCCATCTCTGTCTGGGTCACTCTGCTCCAGCCCTCTGGGACCCAGACCCAGGCAGCTGGGAACCCGAGTGACCTTGACAGTGACCGGTCAGGGTTAGGGAGGTCAGAGAGCAGAGGTGAGTCCGGCGGTGCTTTCGCCCGCACAAAAGGTCCAGTGTGCATTTGCTTGTGACCGTGACACTCCATGCACACGGACGCTAAGCTAACCTTTAATCGCTGAGCCATTGTGTTGTTAGCGTTATCCCTAGTTAGGTATTCATTTGGCTCATGGAGGCGTTTTGTATCTAATGCATCCTCGTGTGTGCAACTTTAAAACCCCTCATTCCTAATAGGTATTCAAATGGTGCTTCCTACATCAAACAAACCCACAACGGTACCATATTTACCGTAAACAGGATAACCACTGAAATCAAACGTTTGTGCAGACAGGTAAATGTATTATCTTCAATGTCACCTTCTTAGAAATAATCATAAACCCAGTTCATTTTATATTGCAACAATCCAAGCAAGAAAAAATAAACAATCCATATAACTAATGTATCTGTATTAGCGATTGCAGGCTTCCAGCAAAAGCATCTGTGTTCTCTTCAGGAAAGAATACAGTAGGACAATAAAAAGCAATCACAGAGGTAAAGCAATCTGCTTTACAGCTCCCAAAGCAGTGGTCTTCTACAGCCGACAAGGCCGTACATAAATATATAATGCTAATGGACCTGCACCTTTCTAAGACCGAACACTAATGGCTAAGTTCAGGATCAGGACAATTGGCCACACAGATTTGATGAGTGTTGGTGAGCATTCTATAATGGGATTGCCCCCCTTGCCAGAGGGACAGTGAAGAGGTCCTGCTAATAAGGGTTATACACTAAGAAGTACTGGTGTATAGTAAAGCCCTATCAGTGACTATGTCATACGAGAGCATTTAACGTCCACAGGCTAAAGCAGGTGCTTCTACCTGCTTTTATATATATATATATAGCCGTATGGCTGCTGTAATTAGTTAATGCTGTTCCAAGAACAAGATATTCGAAAAACCAACCAGGTGCTATTCCTTCATCATCATGTTATAAAATGTTTTATGGTGGAAGATGGAACTAGAAAACACAACTTTGCTAACGATCCTGTGGCTCGTGGTGCTTTTTGTGCCCTGTTTACACACACAATGGCCGGGCCTGTCAGCAGCTGTCTCTGTTTAACTGCCGCCATATGGACACCATGAAAAGCCCAGCCGTGGTTTTTTGTTTTGTTTTTTTTTGTTTTTTTTTCTGCGCAAAATATGTAACGAAATTTCCAAATAACAGCGCATTAATTAGCAAACGCCATACTGCCAGTGTTTCACAAAGAAAATACAATCTATTTAGATTAGCTGCAGATTTAACTCTTTATGTCTAAATTTAAGAGTCTAAATGTCGGCATGTCGGTTAGTGCATGTTCCACTGATTTATTTAATAAAACCATTAGATCAGCGATTTGACATAATAAGATGCCAATAATATTTAAGTTATTATTGCAAGGGAATTCGATTAAACAAAGGGGGGGTTTAAGTTGCAGAGCTTTGGCTTGCTTATCATCACTCTAATTGTGGGATATTACAAAAAACACCAACAAGGCAGGTTTCATGCATTTAAAGTACGAGTTGAGCTTTTAACCTGCAATTTGCTACAGGATATACAGGCAATGCGGTTATGTCCAGGGTTATGGGGCTCCAAGGCTGATATACGTGGGTTTCCTCTTGCAGTCTGATGACATATACGTAGACGGTTTGTCATCTCTGATCATCAAATTCACCCCTAATTTTTGAGAGTATGTGCTATGGCATCTGAGACAGGATGTACGTTTCTTTACATCAGGGGTGCCCAACTCCAGTCCTGGGGGGCCAGAGCCCTGCACATTTTTGGGTTTCCCCTCATTTAACACCTGACTCAACTCCTTGGGCTAATCGCCACACAGCTCTTGAGCTGAATCATTTATGGTGGAACAGGGAAAGAACTAAGCTACACTGGGCTCCGGCCCCCCAGGACTGCAGTTGGGCCCCCCTGCTTTACATAAACACTATAGGTTTGTTAACGTCCCTCACTTTCTCAAACAATACCACGTGACTCCAGACAAGTATCAAAACATTTATTATAATCCGGGGAACAACAAAGAAACACGAGAAATGACATTCAATAGAGGGAATTTCAGAAGACAGCTGCTTGCGCGCTAGATACGCATAATGGTACCGGTTCTTTGAAAACAAATCAGAGGAGAATACGTGTAAAAAGCAACAAAAACATTGGGCTAAGGCAAACAGGCGGTTAGTGCAATGACTCAATGACAAATAACTATTCCCTTTTAAGAAAACCTGCAAGAAATGTCGGAAATGCTTCATCACAATTACTACTTTTTATTCAATTGAAAAACTCTTCAGTTGACAATGACAATGTACAACCAATAGTGCCCATACTTCATTAACCTGCTGCAAAATGTTTTTAAAAATGTTTCTTACAAAATAGACTTAACATTCGTGCCTACCCCTAAAACGTGCAGTTGCAAAAGGGTTTGTTATCCTAAAAGAAAATGTTATATCATCTAACGTGCTTAAAACAATTTCAAATGCCTATATGCGCATCCAAAGTATTTCTGGGCTTGATAGACAAACAGGCAAAAGGCTGAATCGGCTAAATGGTTGTTAAATCCAACATAACAGTAACCTTTGGTTTCATTAATTTTGAAAATAATCATAACTCTTTCAAAATATGACAAAATACATGACGCGTCAGTAATGATATGTCCAAACATATCACGAGTACCAGCCATACAATCACAGTTTACGGAGCTGATGCATGTTTAAAAAGAAACATTTGTATGCATTTAAACGATTCTACTCTAAACTTCAATATCTGGTCACCTGATGAAGTAATACAGTATACTATTACCGAAGTGAGGATTGGTGAACAACCAAAATTACGCCAGTGGTTATATTTATTGACTTCACAATTTAAGACTTTGTTCATCAAATTTTATTTTTACAACTAGAAAATCAACTAAATGTCTCATTTATTAAAAGAGAATTTTACAAGGACCTAATTCACAGCCAGGCTCTAGTGAACAAACTTGGAATTTCTGCTACTGTATAGCCGCTAACTAAACCAACTAGGCAGATTCTCAAAACATTCAAAACGATAAGGATGGACACATTCAGTATCACAGAATACCGCATACAAATGCTGTGGGTATTGTGAAACATGCTGCACTTTCACAGTAATTATAGATATATAACTGACACTTTTACATAAACAGAGGAAACAAGTAAGACCACAAAAGTAGTTTGGACAAGCTTTTCTACTAAATCAAATTATTATTTGGCATCAAGTTAAAGTTCGGTGCCTGTTTCTGTCACTGAACAACTAAGAGACGGGGTATGATCCAGAGAATAACTGAACGTAAAAATGGCCAGCATTCACTGGACTGAGAAGTGACTCATTGAGAAGACATCAGTGGCAAACACAATGACAAACACAATGACAAACACTGTTTTCACGTCCAGCCCACACCCTACTTGTGGCACTGAGGTAGCACAGAAGGTCAGCTGGCTGCTCTTCAGACAAAATCAAACTTCAGAAATCCCCAGCAGTTTAAAGGGCATGCTTTGATGGGACAGGCACTTCAAACAAATGTCATCAGGGCAAAAAAACAACAATAATATTCACCATGTAATAATATACATACACAGCAGTGTTCAGAACAGTTGGTGTTTAAACAATGAATTGATTTCCGTATTTTTTTTTCTAAAATAAACAGTACCAGTGGAATATTTGTGAGCCTTAAATTTTGCCAATAAGGCAACATTCGTGTAAAGGGCAGGAAATAGATTTTGAACATACAGTAAATAAGAAAAATAATATTTTTCCATTGATTATACATTTTGCTTTTACTCAAAAGAAAAAAAAACAGTTAAATGAGGATGAAACATTTCTTTTAGGCATACTGTTTGGTGATGAAGTGGAAAAAAGTGGAATCCATTTAGTTTAAATTTATTTGTACAATCCATTGAATTTTGATGCCAATCACGCAATATAAAATACAGCATTGGAAAGCAGAGTCCTTTCTATTTTTAGCATTTATTTCCCCCTCCATGCATCTTGTACATCTGGGCTCATCACAGAATATTTCAATTCAGGGACATAAAGTTTGAGACAGTCTTTACCTCAAAGGAAGGTCACCTTCAGTGTAAGAGACGCACTACCTCCTTTCTAAGGCTTCGACAAAATCATTGGGATTTCACAGCAGACCGGCTGCACGTCACATTACCTTGAGGAATCGACTGGCTCCAGAGACCCTGTGACTTTAAAGTGGATGCCATCCCCAGGAAGTGGGGAGGCGATGAGGGGACAGAGCCAGCTGAGGTACCAGCGCTCTCCGAGGCACTCCCGGACGTTGGCCAGCACACCCAGGCTGTAGGGACGACGGTTCGAGTACCACTCCCTAGTGGTCTGGCCCCGCAGCATCAGGCCGACGTGGAAGAAGAGGAAGGCGGCCACCAACAGAAAGCCG
>JAABNY020000002.1:1758825-1770775 GCA_015164015.2 Brevimyrus niger | reverse complement strand
ACCACTCCCTAGTGGTCTGGCCCCGCAGCATCAGGCCGACGTGGAAGAAGAGGAAGGCGGCCACCAACAGAAAGCCGACCACGCAGGTGTCTGCGATGAAGGCGAAGGCGAAGGCCCCAGGCGTCACCTGACCTGGGAGACAGAGACGATAAGTAGCACCAGGTCACAGTGAATGTCGGCTCCAGCTGACACGATACATCCAGTGGCCATTTTCTTGCTCCTCCGAGTAGCAAATCATTTAGCTGCGACCGAATACCTACAGTACAGACAAGGTCATGAGGTTCACTCACTGTGCGACTAAGTATTACAAATATGTGACCTAAGCAATTGTAAACGTGGTGCTATATCTCTGGTGCCACATGTGGTGATTTAAGTTGGTGGTATTCCAAGTTTTTTTTTTTTTTGACAGGGCTACCCTAGGGGTGATATGTTTATACTGATCCCCACCCCGCTCACGCACACATACACAAACTGGCCTGGCGTACGTGTTTTAATATCATATAATGTGTACTGGCATAAAGCGTTGCTCAAATTATTTTCAATATCTCTAAAGGTTGCAATTTCAAAACGGGCCTGCCTGACCTCAAACCCCCGCACGACTCTCTGTGTGCCCCCCCCTGTGATTCCCTGGGGCACCTCACAGTTTTAATATCTCCGGTTTAAGCAAAGGGACATACGGCACCGTCTACAGCTTACAGAGGATGGTGTAATAAACAATAGCAGTAATTCAGTGGGTGAAAACAATGAGGGAGGTCAGAGGAGAGAGTGTTAACTTGTCAACGCTAATAGGAAGGCCACAAGGGGAAAAAATAATGACGTAGTACAACAGTGTTATGCAGAATAACTTCTCAAAATGCACAGCGTGTCTACATCTGAATGGAGTCTGGAGGAAAAGGGTCCTACCTGGAATTAGCTAGCTGCACCTAATAAAGTGGCCATAGACCATATAGTAAATATAATAAGTAGACTTAGCTGTAATTTGGCTGAAACCATAATGAGAGACCAGACTGTTGGCAGTAACGCGTAGTGATGGACAAAATGATGCTTCATAAACCATTTGTTGCATTTTTTGACCCCACTAGATGGTGCTCTCTGATCAAAAAGGGGCACAGAACATGCCCCCAAGCAGACTAAGAGCACCATCTAGTGGGATCAAAAAATACAACAAATGGTTCAGGAGGCATCATTTTCTTCATAACTAGTGATGGTCAAATGGAGCTTCATGAACCATTTTCTGTATTTTCTGACCCCCACTAGATGGTGCTCTTGGGTTTACATTGGGGCATGCTTTGAATTATTTTATGAACAGAGAGCACCACCTAGTGGGGTCAGAAAATACAGGAAATGGCCAATCGAAGCTTCAGGAACCATCACAAATAACAGGTCATGGACAGAAATTTAAAGGAATCCCAGCTCGTTAATACAGCCCTCTTGACAAAATGGTTGTCCCAAAAGTGACTGAAGATATAGGAATAACAAAACAAGTGGATTCAAGACAAATAAATAATCGGCACAAACAGGCATAAGTGATGCAGCTTCTAATATAATGCAACACAACAGTCAAGTGTGGGACGAAAGGAAAAGGTGGTCCAGATGTTCCGAGGGCTGACATGGACCACAATGACTCCTCCCCCGGTGTCAGAGCAACTCACCAGACACGAGCATGATCCAGGGCACCATGAGCAGCATGACACTGTGCAAGGTAACGCCCTCCTTCAGGATGACAATGAAGACCTCGGCGTTCATGACGACGGCGTACAGCAAGCCCGCCCACATGAATAGCAGGCAGCTCAGGAAGTAGCGGTAGTTTAGAAAGCCGACGCACTGGCCGAAGAAGACGCAGTGGTGGTCACGGCGTAGGACGCACACGTTGCAGTCGAAGCAGTGCGAGCAGCGCGGGGGGGTGTGCGTCTCACAGGTGTAGCAGTACCTGGCCAGAGATGGGGGGGGGGGGCAGCAATTAAAAGAAGCTGAAACAAATGCTCAAGCTAAAACTATTGTCCCAGTTTCCAGTCGACACTTCTGCCATGTTCTCTATATCCCACCTACGGGCTACTTCAGTCATTTACCAGTAAACTAGCCAGTAAATCTTTCATCCAATAATTAGTGCGATCAAAAATAACATGCATAAAACAATAAGTCGGGTAATTTTATGCAAAAGAGTTGGCTGCAGTAGGCTTGACGGGGGCCCAAGTAAAATATATATATTTTGGATTCCTCATAATAAGTGGAACATCAAAACCACACTTATTTCCAAAGTCGAGCATGTTAAATTTTACTAAATTATAAAATACTTCAAGAGCAATGCTATGTATGTAGCGAGTGAAGAACTATACTTCAAGATCACACTGAGAGCTTGGCGATTGCCCCCATGAAGCACACTGCAGCCAAAAATACTCACAGTGACTACAGAATTAGCTGTATGGACAAACGCTGTTCTAAGAGGATGACAGATATCAAAACATAGCAGTCGTTCTCATCTGAAAATAAATATTACAGGATAAGACTCACAGAAGACTTAAGTATTTAAAAATAAATCAGGAGGCATCTTGCATGTAATCTGGACATCTCTATAAATGTCAATGATAATTAAAGACTAAGTTAATACACGGGTGATACTTTTCACTACACAATCCTTTGGTGGTCATTAGGGCCAAACCATGCTGTTAAGCCGGTTATTACACTTGGTGCCGTTACAGCAGCGTCACCGCCCACCAGGGCCGGTCAATCCTGAAGGAGACATAGGCGGATGCCTAGGGCGCCAACTTTTAAGGGGGTGTCGACCTGCCAGCCAATTTCACTTTGCACCGGACGGGCGCAGGTGGTGATGCTTGCCTATGGCGCTGCATCGGCATGGACCGGTACTGCCGCCCACCTACCTCCAGCCTTGACCCACGTTGTCCCCGTCGAGGAAGACGCCGCGGATGCTCGGGCTGGTCCTCAGAAACAGCATGGCATTCCATGCTATGTTCCCCAGCATGAAGTACTGCAGTACGAGGTGGAGTGCCTTCCACACCCCCGACCACTCGCTCTGCTTCTGCTCGGCTTCCAAAGGTGCCTCGACCACCACCAAATAACTAACTTCGCCGGTGATTGACAGCACGAGCACGGTGTTCACTACAATGGGCAGATAATGACACACTTTCTCTAAGCAACTCCTAACCCGACGACCGAAGCCTGACATGTTTCCTTTCCCGTATACTGACAGTCCACACGGATTAATCTGCTACACAAGACCGGTTCTACCTGAACCACAAATACCGAGTACTTAAACAGAACCCGGAAGATAAAATAAAAAGCAGCCTCCGGTGTAAATAAAAGAGCAGCAAATCTATGGCGGTACAATCTTCGTCTAAAAATTATAAATAAGTACTTAACTTTGAACGAATGTTAAGTAGTTAACGCAACGAAAACCTTGACCCACTTCCATACATATTACTACAGACATGACTAACTGCACCCTCACCTACTAAGCCGGTTTCCTCCTCAGCGGCTGTAGGCAAGGAGCCGCATTTATTTCGGCTACTGTTTTCGTAACGCACACGCCCACCCTCAGAGGTGGTGTCTCACTTAAATAACTCCCCCGTTCGATCATTATAGTTCCGGCTGTCAGCGCTCCAACTATAACGAGTAAAGAGGGAACACTTCTATGTAGAGAATAATATTGTCGTGAAATAGCCCTCGCGTGTTATTCATCTGCAACGAATGATGGCTCCTTTTGAAAAAGTTTATTTAGAAAATGATATAGCTGACAATATCCCTACGATATTTTGTTGAAAGACTCATCAGTCTGTCAGTCAAGGGATTCGAACTAACAGACTTCCAATCACAGCACAGAGCCCTTGTTCACAGAACCACACGTGGCCCCGGATGACGCCCCCGCCACCGCCCCCATATCATATCTTTGGGGGGACTTTTCATTCATTTCTATAGGCAAAACCCTAGTCCAAACAATGACAACAATCTTAACCCCTGCCAGCCCTAACCTTACCCATAAGTAACCAAACAAATACAAGTCAGTTGTTATACTTAGTGTATTGATCGCGGTCACAGATTTTTATAAAATTGAATTTCCCCTTGTGGGGACCGAAAAAATGGTCCCCACAACGTCAAAATAATAGGCTTTTCTCATACTGGTTGGACATTTGGTCACCATAATGCAATATAAACCCAATTCACACACACACACACACACACACACACACACACACACACACACAGAGAATGACGTTATTTTCCAGCATTATATGGATGCGTGCTCCATATATAGGGTTATACATAAGTCCCCCGTCAGAGGGGATTTATCTTTTGCTTTCGTTCCCTCCCCCAGGAAGCGTAATCCAAGCATTAATCCCTTTTAATCCAGTGCCAAGTCAGTACAATGTCGAAAGTGGATCTGTCAGCATGGCCTTCTGGTATCCAAAGCGGGAAGACGTCTGTGGGTCTGAAGGGAGCTGGGGGAGACGGGAGAGGTCAGTTACTTGCAAGCTGTCACCCACCTGTCTGCTTGGTTTAGAAATGTAGAATTATCAATATTCTTAAAAATTATTATGTTCCAGTCATGGTATGAGTGTAACGTGATACCGAGCATATGGTTTTCAAGATGGAAATCGAAGATAAATATTTTCGCATGACTTTTAAAAAACCAAATCAGTACTAAAAGCCTCTCTGCTGTGTCAGAATATGATTTTACAAAGATTAACAACATGGGGGCAGTGTTGCATTATTTTTAATTTGTGTCCCAAGTAACCAAACCCATAAGGCTGGGAATGTGGGGTGGGATGCATGTGTTATCAAGTTAATCCAAGGATTGAATTAATACCAATCCCCCTTTAATAAGGAAAATGCATCTTTCTTCACATGTTTTAAAAGGAATTGTAGGATGTATGAATATTAATTATTTTGCTAGCTGTTCGATGAAGGCATACTGTGACAATACGAAGACTAACCCCAGAACTCTTCCTATACACCACGAATGTGAATTATATATGTTGTTCATATTTATGTATCAATACTCTCATTATTTGAAAATGTGTAATATGGTATTATTAGGGCAGAAAAATGTTAATAAGTTAATAAGATAATTTTAACTAGTTGAGGACAGAATGGGGGTATTGTCCAAAGACTTTGTTCTGGATAATTTATCTTAAAGCAGAAGTTATGCAAAGTTAACTCTCTGAGTATTGTTTATTTAATTCATTTCACAGTGAGCATAGGAGGACAGACTGGCAAGGCTCCCTGCAGTCTCTGCGGAAGGAACAGCACCTGTCAGTGAGCTTCCTCTGTGATCCCACAAGCCCCATTTGCACCTTAATCACTGACTAGTCAACATGTTTTTTCCTTCAGAAATAATGGTTGGAGTTAATCGGCTCAGTCTGTTTTTAACTGACACTCAGTGATACTTTCCACTGCCCATAGTCACTATTGCTCACTATTCAGCTTTAAACTGTACATTCGTAATGTATATATGATTAATTTTTGTTTATTTATAGATGTATTTTTTCTTTTATTAAGTTTTATAATATGTATTCTTGGTACAATGACAATGAATATATTCTATTCTATTCTATTCTATTCTACTGTAGTCCTAGTCACATTCACGCGATATTGAACTATGCAAACAGCATCTTTGTGCCTGCCTTCATGGCTGGAGAGGTGACTTTGCGACTCTGGATCTGTGCTGGCACTCGGAAGTTTGCTGGTTTGAATCCCATGAATCCCAGGAGTGATTCTACTCCGTTGTGCCCTCGAGCAAGGCCTTTAACCTGCAGTTGTTCTCAGTACCACCTTAACCTGCATCTAGCCCTACAAGCAGGTCCTCCAAGTTTCAAGGGTCTAGTGGCAGGGTTGGCTCTCCAGGAAAAAACTTCACACTATTCCATTTGAACTGGTGTGGTGCCGAGGTATCATTCCTGAGGTGATTTGTTGTTTGGTGGCTGCAGCAACGCGCCATATCTGTGCTTGATCCGTACCTCACCTCCGTCTCGGAGACTTCTGCTTTTTCCCATCTGGGATCAGTGTCATTATCTGCTGCGCGTGTATGTTGAGCTCAGATGCCTTTCCTGTGCGATGCAGGCAGGTGCTGCAGCTGCAATGCAGATGGAGGGAGGTCAGCCAATGCGAACGCAAGGCCAAGCTGCGCAATGCACAGCTCATCCAGGACTTCCAGAGGGCAGAGGACACTGTGCGAGACCTGGCCGCCCGGACCGCAGCCATGAGCACCATTCGTGTGAGGACAAGAGCCCAAGAGAATGAGATCCAGCCTGTTTAGTTCTGTTTTGTCGTTGTTGTTTGGTTTAAGAAGCCTAAAAGTTCCATGTAAGTTGTACAAAGTTGTTGCCTTGCACCTCCAGGGTTGTGGGTTTGAATCTTACCCTCACTGTGCTGCCCGCTATCCAGGGCCATTTTTATGAAAACCTGCTGCATACAGCACAGCTCTCTCACTCCCCCTACAGGCTGAGTATGAGAAGCAGCTGCGGCAGAAGTGTCCCAGACGGCTGCAGAAGTTGGAGGAGAAGAGGACATGTATGCAGTGCAAGAAGGTATTCAGGAGTCAAAGTGCAGAGATTTCTGTTCCAAATCATTCCATAGTCAGTTAGAGTCATTATACAAATAGGAAAAAGCATGAGGACAGGACTTTTTCCCTGATGTAGCTGGTGTTATTTTCCAGTCTGTGCTAAACTTTAACTTGGGAGAAGGTACATCAACTTTTAGGAAATTTTAGATGTGGTACAGCCGTGCAGGTTAGCCCAGTGGTTCGCACTGTTGCCTCACATCTCCAGGGTTTTTTTATGTTGTTACTATAACCCTTTATAAACATTAATGTAGGTGAATCTTGGATATGATTTAATATTTTGATAACATTGCATTTGGCATGGTGGTGCAGTTGTTAGCCCTGTTGCCTTCTGCTCCTGCGACTGGAGTTTGATTCACCAGCTCGGTTCCGTGAGTGTGCCGTTTGTATGCCACCCCCATGTGGTGTGAGGTTTCCTTCAGAATCAAAAAGCATTGTATGGTGAACAGGAGTTGCCAAATGGTGTGTGGGCTCTGTGACGGGCTTGTGGTCCGGCCCGGTTTATTCCCTGCTTTATGCCTGTAGCTTCTGGGATAGGCTCTGGACTCCTGGCACCCTACATGGGTAAGAAGATGGATGGGTGGATTATTTCTGGCCAGTCACACACAGGGAGAATTTTTGGTAAGATGCATCACCCAAGGTGATTTCACCAGCAGGTGGAGCTGAACCTAAATAAATACCTGGGAAGGCAGGAAGGAGAGAAGGTGACACAAAGTGACATCGGCAGGGGTCCAGCTGGTGCTCAGTCCCCCTGTTCCTCTGCTGATCCCCCCCACCTCTTCACTTCATCCCCGCACCCCCTACCAGACAGCAAATACAGTGAGTATTATAAGACCACCTGACCATATCCTTACTCACTGACTTACTTTTGGATATTGTTACGTATTTATTTTGTTTAGGTTACTTCCACACACTGGAAAATGACTTGATGGATTCCCAAATTGAGGACTACACCCAAAACAATTCTGACCTCTCATGCCATCCCATGGCCCCTAACTCCTGGCTGACTCAGGGCCAGCCACGAAAATCAGTTTCCCAAACCAGGACTATCTCAGACCATCTAGATGATGCTTCCATGGAGACCAGAGGTTCCCAGGGCTTCCCTGGAGCTGCATGCCCTGTCCAGCACCCTCTTCCACCCCTTGCCAGTCAGCCCTTTGACCCCTGCTGGCTCCTTCCTCCTATGCAGCCCCTGTCAGGCTGGTTTGGCCTGTATAGTACATTTCCACCCAGGCCCCAGTTTACCCTCTCAGCAGGCCCCCAGCAGGGGGGTCCCAGTCTGCATCCCGGGGCATGGGGTGTAGACAGTGAGCCAGCGCAGGACCAGAATGTTGAAACGTGCATGTCGTTGAGGAGATGGGACAAAGATGGCAGCCTGGAAGGAGGAGCCACTCAGGAGGCAGACAGAGGCCTGAGGCAGAGGTGGCTTGACAGGCAGGAGAAGCCCTGCAACCAGTCCTTCGAGCTGGATGTCAAACCAGGCGAGTGGCCACTCCTGGGCATGCCAGAATGTTCCGGAAACGTGTTTTAAGAAAGGCTTACATGAAACACCCACTATACACCGATAACTGACATCAATAGCATTTCAATTTTGTTTTTTATATATACCCTTGAGAAGTCTTCCTGTAGAGGGTGCCATGGTGCAGTGCCTACAGCTCTGTTACCTCACTACTCTGAGACCTGGGGTCGAAACTCCACCGAGGCTCCGTGTTTGTGGATTTTGCATGTTCTCTTGGGGTTGCCTCTGGGTTCCCCTCCACAGTTCAAGAACACGCTGAGGCCAATTGGACTTATCAAATTGTTCATAGGTGTGCATGTGGCTGAGTGTGTGAGTGTGCCCTGCGATGGGTTTGCGCCCCATCCTGGGTTGCTCCCTGCCTCATCCAGCAAATATGAATATCTGAACATTATTAGTTGATGACTTTACCGTTGACAACAGATTCTATTTCTGTATAAATACCATTGAGTCCATTTTGAGGGTAATATAGTTACACTGTTTCAGTCTCTATGCAGTCTTTCACAACACTGCAGCTACCTGCTGTATAGATTGTCACTCTTTCTTTTGGGAGAAAAGCATATTTGAAGCTGGTGGTGTCCGTCCACAGTCCGTCTGCGCAGCACGCGCAGGGGCAGCAGTGAGAGCAGCTCCGTCTGCATTGCTGACAAGAGCAACGGGGTTCCTGCATCACCGAGGAAAAAAAAGGAGAAAAGAGGAAGGATCAAAAAAATCTGCACAGACTGGATGAGAACTCTCTGCCGCAGGTTTGTCTCCATTTGTATTTCTGGGCTACATAACTAATATCTCACTTAGCTGTTATTCTATGTCTTAATAAGCTGCTGTTTAACATGTAAGGGTATTCAACAATTTGGCCCTACTTGGGTTATACCTAGAAACCTCCATTCTACATCATGGTCAGGTTCGTATCTTTCACTATTTTGTTCAAAAAGATCCAATGTCAAGGGTCTACCTCATGACTAATTGAGTTAACATCCTGTTTGCCCTCAACCGAGTTTAAATCTGAGCTCTATGCCATTGCTCCTTCTCGGAAAAGAGGTTTTAAATTGCTTGGGGTGTCTCAGATGGTGGTATACAGGAGCCCTCTATTCATATGTCAATTTAAGGGGACTTGCTGATTTCCAGCTGTGGGGGCACCTCTGTTCCTTCAATTAACACTTAGATCCCTTTCTTGGTGCCATGTGATTTGCAGCACGAATAAGAAAGCCAGTTTGCAGGGATGTGTATTGGAACAATGTATTCCAGTTACCCTCTGCTTCCTGACATGGAAGAGCTGCAAACAGACAAATTTAATAAACATTTAACAACTGAGGTGAAAAAGTCAGGATCCAAAACTTAATGTATGAAAATTGTACTATTACTGTAAAAAGATCTTGACTTGTGAATTATGCCGTAAAAAACAGAATCATGATTCCAGTGCATGAGAGATTCTCATTCTTTGAATAAAGGTCATGTGATGGAGTTTCTAGCAGCATGGAGACCTTGACAGGTCACAGGGGACACAGTTTAAAGACAAGTGGGCACTCTGTAATAGCAAAGCAGAGGAGCGGTGAATCTTCACCAAATAAAGGGGAAACAGAGAGTGCGCATTCGTCCGGAGAGACGGAGAAGACTGAGAAGGATGGTCTGACCCAAGAAGGGACTGTGGAAGGTCAAGAAATGGGGAAAGAGTTGGGGGGAAGTGAAGAGACTGATAATGGAGATGAGAATGATCCACAGTCTAGCAGCCAGGCAGAGGAGGAAGATGAGGAAGCAGAGGAAAGTAAGGAATGTAGCAAAGAAGAAGAGAGCAGTGGGGAGGAAGAGAGTGAGGAAGATGATGAAGAAATAGAAGGATGTTTAGGGAACGAGGAAAAGGGAGAGACAGGGGAGGATGATGAGGTGCAGCAGGCCCCTGGGGAGGGGGGAGAAACAAGTGATGGAGGCACAGAGGATGGAGAGACCGACGACAGCCCAGAGCAAGAGCAGGAGGAGATATCTGGGCATGAGCGGGTCACAGGATTACAGGGCTCCATGCTAAGTGCTGCAGGAGGTGAGAAGACAGCGGAGGAACTGGAGGAGGTGGAAGACGACGGGAACGGCCAGGAGAGTGAGGAAGAGGAAGATGACAGTCAAGAGGGAGGATATTCTGAGGATGACAGTGAGGAAGAAGGAGACGTAGAAGAAGAAAGACAAGTCACCCCAGAGGAGGGTGACGGGGAACAAGATGAAGAGGATGGTACGGGTAGCTTAGGCGAATCTAAAGAAGAAGATGAGGTGAGGGAAGATTTCAGCAAGGATGAGGAGGAGATGAATAAGGAAGAGGGAGGTAGTGAAGTGGAAGAAATGGGAGTGACAGACTGCAAGGAAGATGAAAGTGAGAGAACGACTGACTCTGACGATGAAATAATCAGCTCACAGCTGGATAACAGGTACCTGCACCCAAATGTGTTCAAGAAATTGCAAGTTTTTAAACTGAGTTACAATTTAAATTAAACAAAATTCAGCTTTACTTTAAAAAAAAAAATTATTAATTTTTTTGCTGATAACTAGGGCAAGCCAAGCTATGAGAGATGGAGGGAATTTTACTGGTAAATCTGACGCTGCAGAGAAAATGAGCAAAATTGATGAAGAAGTTGAAGAAAATGAAGAAACAGGAGAACAGGAGCATCAGGAAAGTGCTGGTGATGACACAACCGGCAGCGATGGGGCTGAGTACAGCAAAGCACTCTTTAAAAAAGTTATTACCGATGAATATGAAGATGAAGATGGTCAGTGTGGTGATGATGAGGAGGACATTGAAATTCTTCTGGCTCCGTATGGACATCCAGAGATACCGCAGTGAGTATGCAGTTTGTTTCCTGTATTTTGTCCACAAAAACATAACAATCAGGTCCTAATTATGAAAGTGACTGGGCAACAGATGGAAAAGGTCGCAATACATGACCAAGTAGCTAAATTTCCACCTCGTTTTTAGTCAGTTTTGGTATTGTGTATCTTTTGTGTTACGGCATTTCGCCTGATCACTGGTCACTGTTTTGGGGAAATATTTGGCCAAATTTGGCAATGCTCTGATAGAGCCAGAAAACCAAAATCATAAACAAGCTAGGCAGCATCTTTTGTTTGTAATTTGTTTGTTTTGTTTGAATCAATAGAAATGGCACAGCAGAATAGATGAAGTTATAAAATTAAATCTTGAATATGTAGTTTGAAAGAGGTTGATTCAGGCATGGACTATCTGCTCTGGGGACCCTAGGCTGACATAGGTCATAGGGGAATTCAAATATTTTCTGGAGCCAAAAGAGAAATGAAAAGGAAGTCAAAATGATGGAATATCAATGATATGCTAATCCATGCATGGGATGCCAGAGGTAAAACAGAGTGATTAGGGTGGGGGAGGGAGTGTTGGTAAGATTTCCTATTGGGGGGGGGGGGATGGATGGATTATTTGGGGTCCATCCATCGTATTGGTGGATTGATGGAAATTTAAGATATGTTATATTTTATGATCATTATGTTATATATGATATTATAAATTATACTATTTTAACCAATACTGTTATGTAAATTGTATGGAGAGGACATTTGACATATGCGTTTTGTTACTAAAAAAGAAATGAAATTAGTAGGGGGGGCATAGAGTGCAGGCCCCAAGGTTGCCCCCTCCCCCAAACACAGCCCCTGTGTGCATTATTAAGATCTTTATAGGACACTCGTATTATTCCATGCAATCTGAAGAACTCCTGAAGTTGTGGCCCAGGTGAAGCTAGAGCTGGAGAAAGAAGCCAGTGACACCGTGTCATGTGACCCGCAAAGGTAAGGACATGGTAAAGGTAAGGACATGGTAAAGGTAAGGACATGGTAAAGGTAAGGACATGGTA
>JAABNY020000002.1:1740119-1754151 GCA_015164015.2 Brevimyrus niger | reverse complement strand
CCTGCGCTCGTTCCCCAGCCCCCGCCCCTCCGCTCCCTTCTCCCGGTCCGCGTTCCCCGGCTCCCGTCTCCCAGCTCCCGTCTCCCCTCCTCTCCTCTGTCACAGCTGTCTGATTGATGTCATATAGCCCCGGCTGAGGGAGATTCCTGCCCCCCTCCTGCCTGCTCCCCGGGACACATGAATGCATGCTCAGGGCAGGAAACTGCGTCTGTACCCCTAGGTGGCTTTTTTTGTTTTTGGCATATGTTACCAGTTCAATATGGAGGTCTTACATGAATAGATGAAAAATGGGCCAGGATACAATAACTTGATCAATCAGGGAACAAAACAGTATGAACAGAGAGCACATGAGTGAACTACATATTAAGGGGAAGATTACAAAAATGGAGGGATCACAAAATGAAAATAAATATAGACCACAGGTGGATTGGTAGAGAGGGTCTTTTTAAAATTTTAGCCTGACTGCTTTTACGTATGAGAAACCGAGCTTTCTGTTTGACATCTATCTGTCTGTCTGACATGTATCTGTCTGTCTGACATGGATCTTTCTGCCTGACATGTATCTTTCTGCCTGACATGGATCTTCCTGTCTGACATGCATATATGTCACTTAATTTCACCTAAGATACAATCAACAATAGCTTCAATTCTCTTTAAAAGAATCTGAATGGCCTGTTTCCACGCCCTTGTCTCGCTTTATAAAAAGTATTGTAGGGTGACCTGTTTTAAATGAAAAACATTGCTATGTAGGTGTTCAAATATGTGACACCATGAAAATGAAGGTGGATGAGTTAGAAGAGGTGAAAGTGTTGGTTCAGGTCAGCTCCTTATTCAGTGCATAAGGCATCTTAATATTCTGATTCAAACAATCAAGCATCTCAATGTCGGACACTCATTGACCATGGGAGAACCATCTTTGACATCACAGCAAAGGAAAAGTTAAATTCAATAGAAATTTAAAGGCTTACATAGAGAGATAACATGATGTGGATATCATTACTGCATATAATTATTGCGGACTTCCAAAACACTTTTGCAGAACAGGAAAACATAACCTAAGGACTGGTCTAGAAGGTCATTCTGTTTTGAAATCAGTTTAGGTAGATCTAAAGGGCTTCTTCTGAAGGAATGCATCTGTATGTGAGAAATCCTCCCTTCTCTTGTGTTTTCTGTGTTATGGAGGCCGGTATTATTTGTCTTCTTGTCTGGTCTTGCTGCTAATGCATTGCGTCAGTGTTTGTATATCTCATCTCTTTCTCTGTTCTTTGATTTGGGATTTGCTCATTTGGATGGAATCACTCAATCAAATCACTGTCAGCTTAAAGTGCAGATCAGAGTCGGGCCTGACTGTTCAATCAGGGCGCCGCCGTAGCTCCATCCTCGTTTAATTTCCGACTGCTCCCTGCCAGAACTTCACTTTGCAGGGCAATTCAATCTGGAAAACGTACTTGTCGGAAATTATGAGAAATCAGGCACACCGTAGGGGAACTGTGGGACAAAGGCTGAAAATCTATGATCTCATTGTACGTCGCCCTTTACAACTCGTCAGCCAAAGCCAACTCAGGCGTCCCGCTTAGAACTCTGTGTGTGTCCCAGCGTCCCCATTAAAGAAGACAGTGTTGAGAGGTGGGGGGTCTGTCATTATACCCAGTGTCATCCTATTGTCTACAGAACTTCCAGGACAATGGGTGGTGCGGAAGAAGATTAAGTTGGGGGGGTTGTGGGGGGGGGGTATATGTGGGTCAGGACCTTGTGGATAACCACTCCCGCCATTGCCACCTCTGTCCTGGACTGTCATGCTGCAGTAACAGCTTCTACCGCTGCTTTTCACTCTCTGGGTCATGAAATTGCTACTGTCTGTGTTTGTTCTTGCATACTCATGCAGGTCTCGTGCGTTGCAGAATTTTCCAGAACCACAGTTTTCTGCCTTGTCGAACTCGTTATTTCAAAGCTGCAGAAGAGTGTATCATCTCTCAGCGTCATGTTGTGGTGAGACTGCAGACACTCTTGGAGTCCGGACCCGTCTGTAAGCAGGTGCTGCGTCTAGCTCTTCTGCCGGCGCAAACCTTTTACCTCCACAATAAAATTTCATTTGCAACTTTATAAATGCGTCTAAACTGAAATAAATTGCAAAGATATACTGTACTTCTTTAAATGATGTGAAGTCCAGTGAGCAGGCATTGTAAAAGCCCAGACCGTTACTTCAATTACTGCTTAATCACTGGTCAGTTTTCAGGGGTGAGATACTTCATGGCGTAAATGATCACATTGTCGTGTGATTACATTGCACTGTCATATGATGGAAGGACACTCAACCAGCATCCCATGTCCCCCTGTTTTAAAACTTCCACTAACTGATGAGTCTATTAATGATTAATAATTTAATTTCTGTTAAATGTAGTTTACAAAGGGTACTTTTACATTATACATATATTTTTTTGACAGAAGCTTTTGTTCAATGCAACAAACAAGTGGGGCAGATAATGCATGACAATCATCCAGATGTCAAGAACAAGTACAAGTGCTAATAGGCTAAACGTTCAATGATTGACTAGAAACAAGTGCAAGATCCAGTAAGCAGGCCTTTCCTGCTGTCCTGTGTTACCATGCTGACCATGCTGTGGTACTACTTGTTACTGCCTGGTTATGGTGATAATCCATTATAGTGAAAACGTTGCACATTTAAAATACAATGAAGCCTTTAAAAGATTTATAGCTGGAGAACATGATGCAGACAGCGCCGTGTATTTCTCCTCATTGTCTTTTCCCCTTTTAAATGCTGACCAGTTTTTTTTCCCCCCTTCAGCCTAAATCCTGTTAATGTGTGACACTGTATATTTCAGACCTTAAGTGTGAGTACCTGACGTGAACCCTTTCTGCAAACATTTGGGAGTAAGAGGAATTCTAAGCATGGGCTCAGGGGTAATATCGTGAAGTGAGGGAGAGGACTTACAAAGCTGGAAGACAATAGCTCTGTTTAGTTAGGAGGGTTGGATTCCCATTTGCACAGCTTCGGCTCTTAAGGTATTTGAACAATGCTGACGTAAAATGGTCTGCGATGCCCAGCAACTTCCAGAAAGATCTACTCAGACAATGTGGTCTGCTAAGACAATATAATACTAATGGTTTGGAGAAATCCCACAGGAGACCACTGGAGCTCTTGTGCGTATGCATGGTTTGTCAATTGTAAATATCTTCAAAATGAAAATGACACTTTCAACTCTGTTCTTTTTGTCTGAATAAAATCATTTGTAGAGGGATGCCTTGAGAGATGTTTTGACATGTGAGGTCCGTGCAAATCCAGAGATTATGCAAAGCGTGCGCTGGTACAAAAGCGGGCTAACGGCATCTGACTGCAACAATTCAGCCATTGCTCGGAAGGTAAATCCCATATGTTTATTTACATCTTAATATCTAACTTTACAAGGTTTTAAAGAAACTTCAAAGTCAACTGGAGCAATGAAGATGTTATTAGCATTCAGGAGATTCAAGTAATATAATTGTACAGTTTCATTAATACTGCATATATTACTCTGTAGTATTAATGATGGAATAATGAAGATTTTGGATGAAAGAAAAACACATCTCATTACACAGCTGAGATTCATGGAGAATTACATTTATTGGATTTGTGAACAGAAGCTGCATTTGTTATCAAAACATACGTCAAATCTATTTGCTGCAGTCTGAGAAGGTCTATATATTTTCACAGTTCAAGGATGTTAACACGGCCATGCTGATTTTGATGCAATCTTAGCTGATTTCCATCTAGTATGCTTGCATTATACATACAAACACCATGCAGAAAAGTCCGTCGTTAAGATAGATATCATAGTTGAATCTTTCTAAGCTTACAAAAATTTGAAAATATAGAACATTTGTGTGGACCTGCAGAGGCACCTGTCACCGGAACCTGACATTATCTGCAGTTTACAATTGGCAAGATAAGAAAAATGTATTTCATACAAATATATGGCATGTAAAATACTTCCTCGTTAGCTGACATTAGGTAGCACACAATGATTTTTGCTGTCCCAGACAACCAGTGACTTTAACTTTTTGCCGTGCAATAATACTAATCGACATCCGCGCAGGATAATGTATCCCCTTCTGTACCAGCAAAAAGCAGCGATCACCTCCCTGTCCATTTGCAGAACTTGACAGAAAGGCTACACATATGCCTTTACCGGAAACCTCTGGTTCTTGCCAACATCGAGATGCTAACATCTGAGCTCAGTTTTTCCAAGCATCTCCCTTTTTTGTCTGAGAAATACAGTTGTCCACCAGAGGTGATTTGTCTGCAGTCGTCTCTCCAGGGCACTGTTGGTTCCGATGCCGGATGGTTTGTACACGATACTTCTTTTTCTCTGTCTCTCTCTCCCTCCCTTTGTGTCTCTCGGCTCAAGAGGAGCTCAGTATGGGGACAGAGCACATGTTGGGGTAATACATGGAGTCCCCCACGAAAGGAGCTCCGTCCCAAGTGGTGGAGTAGGGGTTAGAGTATTGGGAGGAGGATGGGGTGTAGTAGTTGGGGAAGCCTGTTGAGGAGTCATATGGGTGTAGGTCTCCCCGTTCCACCCCCATGAGCTGGGAGATGGAGAATGGGTGCTGGGCGAGGGGTTCGCTACGAAGACAGGGGTCAAGTGAGAGACAAGGGGGTGGGGCAGGAGGCAGAGGTTGCTGGACTGTAGATGACATGGGCACCTGGGGAAGCTTGGGGGGAGAAAGGCAGAGGGGATGCTGGCCGGAGATGGAGGGATGGAGGCATGAGGACGGAGAAAGACTGGGGGGCTGAAATGGCAGTGGAGGGGATGGAGATTTGGGTATCTGGGGGCTGGCGACAACCAGGGGGGGTTGGGCTGGGGGAGAACCATCCGAGGAGGTGGAGGAGACGGAAGGAATGGCCCCGTCACCGAGCTCAGGGACCTTGTCCTCCCGAGAGGCCTTTCGCTCTGCTCCGCGTGGGCACCGGAAACGCTTCTGCCGGCGCATGTAGCAGCCATTCTCGAACATGTTGCCCGAGTCGGGGTGCAGGGCCCAGTAAGAGCCTTTCCCCGGGGAGTCCGGGGACCGCGGAACGCGAACAAAGCAGTCGTTGAAGGACAGGGAATGCCGGATGGAATTCTGCCAGCGCTGCTGGTTCTGCCTGTAGTAGGGGAAGAGCTGCCGGATCCACTGGTAAATCTCGTTGAGTGTGAGCTTCTTGGCCGGGGCTTGCTGGATGGCCATGCTGATGAGGGAAATGTAGGAATAGGGGGGCTTGGCGTGGCTGAAGTTACGCCGGAATCCTCCCTTGGACTCCCCTACGGCCGCCTCGAAAGCGTACGGCCCCCTTTTGCCGTCCCCGACGTACACGTCAGGCTGCAGGACCCCAAACTGGCTCACTGGCGGGCCAAGGCCGACAGGAGCCCCGGCGGAGATGCCAGCGTCCGGGTGGCTGCCGCTCAAGTACGGTGCATTGGAAGGCACGTATCCGCCCAGGGCAGCCCCCATGCCGCCACTTCCGGAGTAAACCTGCAAGTTACCAGAAGGAGGCGGGGTTATGGACGCGCGCAAAACGTGGAACGTTTCGTACATTCCCCATATAAAGTAAGTAAATGTAGCCACAAGATGTGGTGGCATTCTGCGTATGTAGGCCTATTATTATTTGTTTAAGACGACAATGTTAAAAATAGTGCAGTCTTGTCATCATGATTTTGTTACAAATTTTGTTTTATTTAAGAAAAAATAATCGCAAATAGAAATGACTGTAATGCACAGACCGAAATACAAAAGTCAAATTGTCCTCTTAGTAAGGACTTTAGGAGTGAACATTATAAGACTGCATGTCATATATTTCCACCACAATAAATCTCATACTATTTTGTGGTAACTGACCAGAAAAAATGCCTTAAAAAGAAGAAAGCATTCCTCCGAAAATACTTGTTATTTAATTATGCATGGGCACAGCCGTTTTGGTGATAAATCCCCATTGGCACACCTTATTCGAAGGGCTTTCATCTAATTTCATTAACTCGTTGCTGTCCGTCTAGGTATCGCCATGTAAATATATGCGGGCCACCCACCCAGCCGCTTCCTATAACCCTATTGTCCGGCCGGTAACACCATTATTCTCAGCCTTGTTAGTTCGCTCTTTTAGGTCAGTCGCCGACCGCCTTTTTTTTTATCTTGAAAGAGACGGCGACACGGGAGGCAGGAAGATGCCATCGTTGTCTTCGGCGGTTTGTTGTGGAAAAGGCAGTGACAATAATTGCGCCTGCCCGAACGCCTATGGTATTCCTTTTCTGAAGTCAGAACCGCCCCTGTGATTATAGGCCCGTGTTGGTCGTTTGTGAATCATATCTAAGCTGCCCCGTCCGTCGGAGAAGAAAAGTTACACCAGGAGTCACTCAATTAACTGCAGCGGGACCACACACAGGCAACGGCATTGCGTACACAGGGCAGCGACAGACGGAAAAGCTTTACAGTTTTGTTTCAAAAACTATTTATTCGATTAAATTATGTAAAAATTTTACAGGTAATTTTTACATTAAATCATTTACGATGGGTTATATAAATCGTAATCTATATAAAATGTGCTAAAAATAATATAATCATCTGTTGGACTAAATGATAAAATGAAATGTAATAAAATTAGATAGGCCTGCATCAAATTCATTCTTCGGCAGGCCTACAACTGTCATCAAAAGTATTGTTTAGTGAACTTTTCGTTGTCTATGCACAATTTGCTAGGTTACAGTTTTGCTGCTGTTCATTTTTCTAAAGGTTTTAAAACGATTTTTAATTTTGATTTTTAAAAAGATTTTGTAAATCACATCACATTGACTGAAGCACAACAAACTAAAGTAAGAAAAGTAGTCTGAAACTGTTTAGGTGAATAGGCTCTATATTACGACTATAACTTACGCCCGGGCGTATAAGTTATTTTTTTTAGCGTTTTTTATAAATGTCATCGCAAGTGTGGATATAGTTAGCAAATTAAATACTGGACGATAAATTCCTGTAAATATGCTTTTTATGATTTCATACTATACGAAACAGAAAAATGTGAAATGAACAAATAATGGTTGATTAAGTTACATTCATCATTAAAAAACACTAGATACCACGTACGGTAGGCCACATACAAATTATCAGTAAAATAATAATAATAATAACAATAACAATAACAACAACAATAATAATCATAATAATGCAATGATAATAATCATAATAATCATAATAAAACCAAATAACTTTTCATCATTTATATTATTCATGGTAAAGAAAACAATGCTATTTTAATATTTCACTTAAATAATAATACAACTGAAGCATTTCCCGCCGAACACTCGAAGCAAAACTATATCTATTGTATATTATTATGACAACTATATATATATATAGTTAAGCAGATGACAACGACAAGGACATGCAATGCAAATTTAATTACCATTTAACAATATAAACAGAGAAAAATTGCCATGTTAATTTAATTCACACTCATTATGGGAATAATTAATTATAAACGCTGGAGATCATTTAATGCAGCCGTACTATCATAGAAGGATATTAGTTTACAAGCCAAAAATGGGCTTCGCATAGTTGGTGCAATAGTTTTATGTAAATAGTTTTTAAACACTTAAAATGAAAACTTAAAATACGCAAATCAAAGTACAACCCAGTATAAACCACTTCCCTAAGTAAATTAATTGATTCAATTTATTGATTTAATTTCCCTTTCGACTACATCATTAGAACCAAATTCTGCGCTCTATCAGTACTGATAATTTAAGTATTTCCTCGTGGCCTATATTGTGATTTTTTCATGATTTTTCACATTCAACACTGACGGTTTCCCAATTATTCATTTACACGTATACTGAATATTACATAGTACAGTGCGCAAGCTATAATATTCTCGATGCAATAACATCTTATAAGAACATAAGAAATTTACAAACGATATTTCGAACTTTGTAAGCTCATTAAAAGTTTTTTTCACAGTCTCGGGTCAGGGTCCGAAAACGAAACGTCTGTAGATCTAACGGCCGAGTCTAAATGATTTTTGCCGGAGTACTTAAACACCCATAAAAATGATAAACCTGTTTTACACCTGCTTACCTCATCCTGATAAAATGCCGTCCATTCTTCGTTATTTTCCAGTTTGACACCACGAATCATTTTGTCTGAAACTCCACTGAAAATTAAGTCCCAGCGTAAAAAGGGGATAAAACTATTTAGGGCAAATTAGGAAAACCGAAAAGAACAATCTACGGTGTGACACGTTCCAACTCGTTTTGGGCTTATTAGCAGGACCGCAAGAGCATTCTACAGGTTCTTTTTAAGGTCTTCCCAGCATCACCACCTCCTTGCCGGTGTCCCATATCTCCGCCCTTTCCGTGGTACCGCCCATTTTCGCCTCCTACTGAAATCACACCTTTTTCAACATCATTATCAACAACAGTGAAAATAACAACAAAAATCCTTATGGTATATTTGCGATTTGAGAAGCATGTCACGTGAAATAATAATAAAAAACGTTGTAACCATAATAAACTCTTAAACACAAAATTACACTAACTTTTAAGGCGGTTTCTGGTTGCATACAGCAAGGGGCGCCACTAGAGATTGATATGAAAGCATACCATTTTGGGCCCCCGAACCCAGACCAATCTAATTATGTTTTAACTTTTTAAGCACCCTCTCTCCCCCCCCTTCACTCAGACGCACGACGAGTCAACCTAGTTTTGTTACATTTACTGGGAAAGAAATAAGAGTAGGAGCAATTAAATAAGAAGGGTGAGCACTGCAAAATTTACGTGTTAGTCACAAAATTAAATTACAGAATATGTGATGGACCTTAAATTAAGAGTCTGCTGCGATGTGGTAGGTACTAAACCAAGTCGGCTTCCCTGATAAAGACGAAATAAAAATTAAACCCAAATAAAATTTTGCACCTGATCAAAACTGATATTTATTTAATACATATTTTGTGCATTGCTTATTTTATTATTTCATTACTATGTCATAGGTTTATATTAGCATTTTAAATATTTCAGTGAGAGTATTTTTCCTTGCGTTAAACTTTATTCAATGTTTTTGCTTAGTATTTTGCTTAGTAACTTATAGGCCTATTACGTAAGACGTATCTGAAAAAAGAATTAATTTGGCTGGGGAGTTTTTCCTCAAACATATAACAAAATATATTGGGCAGATTCAGACATATCGACATTGTAATAGCACATTTTTGTCTGCTAAATGTCCGTATAAATTAGTAATTTGCTTGGCGAGCCAGGAAAAAATAACGTCTGATGGTGTTTTTGACGACGCGTCCGTATTACCAGCAGTTATCCTGGCCAGGGCTGTGGGAAAGCTCGTTCCAGGCAGAACAGGCTACAGACTAAATGGGGTGCCAGGCCATTGCAGGGCACACAAGCCCAGATCATGTAAATTTTACACTGAAGTGGGAGGCAGGAGTGCAACAACAATACTCACCTCAGCAGCCTGTTTATACAGGTGTTACATCGTATTAAATTGAATAAACATCTCCCAAGAAAATCCTGCCTTTGAAATTTCATCAAATTCCAACAAGGAGTCAAGCACAAAAACCATTTAAAAACCAGTTCATCAAAAAAAGAAATAATTGAATAATCAAAATAATCACAGACTTCATAATTATGTAATATATGTTTTACGTAATTTTTCCAGTTGCTGAAAAATAGGATGCTGAAAGTTTCAAAGGACACTGTAACAATTTTTTAAATCATAGTAAGATCCTAAGTGTGTTGTTCTTGTTAAACTAGCCTTTAATTTCCTCTCATAAAGCATAAACTTCTATGAGCCAGTTCCTTAGTCTGTCCCTATCAGTTTACTGGAAACTGTAGCATTAAAAGATTTTGTGGGAACATCTTGCCCAGTTTTACAGTTCTCTACTCTGTGCAACAATCCCTGATTATGAAAAGTACCTTTGTTTTATAATCACTTTAAAGAAAATCACTTCTTGGACAATTATTGCTGTTTCGAAGATATATTAACAAAACCACTGCATTCAGTTTAATTACTAAAAGTTACTAAGTAGGATTTATTATAGATTTCCAGACATATTTAGATTTAATTTGTTCGATCAAAATTATTCCATGAATTGGTCCATCCTAAAATGGAACCTTTTTGTTTTGATACATTTTGGGAATATTTAGAATGTTTTTGAAATCCATCAATATTTCAAATGTTTCCGTATAATAAAGTGGTAATTATGTTTATATCAGATATTTATGTAATGTGTTGGGTCCAATATTCAGCTTTTGGTAGCTGCTGTAATTTTACTCCATATTCGCTGGATCTGACAAACAAAAAACGCCAAAAATTAAATGATTGGCCAATACAGAAAATCAGATGCTGGCCCCCTAAAAGGACCTTGCTTAATATTCCTGAAGCTCAATGGAATCGTCATGTGTTAATGAAATTTCTTTAGGTGCAAATGCTAAATGGCTGTATGTCCCTTTTATGTCACGCATAATTAAGTGTTGTGCACCAGCCTGGGCTGTCTCACACACAGCAAAATCCCTTTCTCTGCCATTCCCCCTCTCCATTGCTCCCCTTTTTCTCATTCCCCGCCTTTGTAGAAGACAGCTGCCTAGCAGATCATGGTGTAGAGTTTCACTTTTATTGGCAGAAAGTAAACATTTACTTTACAGCCTGTATGGCGCCCCCCCCAGCTCTTTGCACCCACCACCCGCACCAGTACCCACCCAGACCAGGGCCTGAAAGGCACCCACTGTTGTCTTCAGAAGGCAGAGGTCAAATGTTATTGTGCGGGTTGGTATGGGCAACCAAACAGGGGCAACCTTCTAGAAAGCAGGACTAGGGCGATACGAGCTCTGTGCATCAGGTAGCAGAGTCAACTATAGTGGTTATGATAACCATTGTCTGTGCCTGCCTACATGTATATACTTGAGCCATGACGTATAGACAATTGATTGTGTATGACTCTGAGCACGTGAGAGATAGCATTCAACGGATTATTAAACATATTTTTCTAGGAAATATAATGAAATATGAAAAAATATACATTTTAAATGTAATATATTCTGAAAGTACATTTTGGGTAAATGTTATCTCTTTAAAAAGAGCTTAAAGCTATCATAACAAAGGAACGTGATCTATGACTTACAATAAATAAGTAATCAGAATGGTACATGAAAAATGAACAGTAAAAATGAATGGTGCATTCTTTATTCGATAAAACAAAATAATATGCTACTCCACATACAACTTACACATTTCGAAAGAATGACGTTTGAGAAAAAAAAATCAAATTGTTCGAGCACATCGCCACCACTATGTAACATGTAACTCATGATACGCATTCCAACCGCAAGGAAAAAAACTTTCGGGTTGTCGTTTTACGAGGCTACATCTAGTTGCTAAAGCAAACACGATTAATGGGCAATGTTGTAAAAATAATTGCAAGTGACCGCAAAGAATGTATGAGACAGGACACCTGCACCGCTTGCTTTCTTACAATCTGGTCTAAATGTATGGCTCGCGACGAGTAAAGCTTTTCTCACTTAGTTTAAATGCAAAGATTACAGGAAGTATTTTATAGCGCACCGGGGGTTGGAGGTTCCCTTCAGTCCAGATGTGCGTATTCTGCACAGCGACCAGCTGTGTCACCACGTTTAAGGAGGAGACACAAACGAGGTGCAAATTAGTTTTCTTGCTGTCTTGGATTGTAGGTCCCTTAAGTCAGTCAGACCCATTAATTACTTCCCATTCAGACTTCGGAAAGTGTAAATTGTGTCCCCGCCAATCACCAGGCGCTCCATGAGGTGGGCACTAATTAATTGTCCCTAAATACTTCTTAGGATGGCCGTCGTGTGTGAATTGTAAGGTCCAGATGAAGGAAGAACACACGAATTTTTGCATCATTTATTTAAAGAGAATAACCATCAATACATCAAGCTTTGGGACTGTTAGCCTTTATTTGAATGTATCGACTGACCACCGCTTGTTATCGAAATGAACCTCATACATTATTACTCCATTTATAAGTATTGTTCCGACCATAGTTAAACAGCATATTCAGTTGATATCTATCATCAACACTGAACTCTTGCGACCAGCATTTATACAGCATATTTACAGTAGAATTCGAAAGGTACAAAGGTTCGATTTCTAAAGAGAACTACATTTCCCAGAATCCCAGTGACTGTGGCACGTGATCTGGCGCCAAAACTTGTACGTTGAGTTGCGGAACGCCGGCTGGGAAAGTGGATGGCAAGGTATGTGTTATATAACCCGAAAAGATCCTCTATTCTTTAAAGTGCTGTATTCTGGTGAATATAACGTTGCGCTCTGTCTTTAAATGCTGTCAGCAGATAGCTTTTGAAACTGACCTTTGCGGATATGAAGCTGAAATTCGTGAATGTCCATTACTGTGCCGGCTGGATAGCTAGCCACGTTTTCTCAGCAATGGACGAGTAATGAGCTTGGCCTGAGATTAAGGTCATATAAACTTATTTCTAATATATATCTTACTAAATGATTTTGAATAATGCATGTTTGAATATTTGACTATTAACATTTAAAACGGATACGTGTACATGTATTCTGTGAGGGTTGCAGCGTCTGTGTGCCTGCTTAGTAGGGCTGTTTTGGATGCACCAATTAAATGTAAGTTGGTCAGGTCATTCCCGCGTCACCCACTTCACTGTCATTTCGCATTCTAGCATGTAAACTGCAAAACGTTAGATCACATAAAATATTTAGTGTCAAAAGTGTGAAAAACGAAATTCGTATTCAAGGACCAAAATACAGAAGGAGTAGCATCACGACGACCACCTAGCTTCAATGCAAATCGCTTTCGTTTTGAAATCTTTCAGTTATGTCTTGCGAATATATTAATTGAACGAATATGTTGTAATACATAAATTTCGACATGTACACAAGTAGATGGTGCCGACAATATGTGTAATTGAAAGCAGGATAATTTTGCTGCCCATTCCGTCTCTCTTTTGTCAGGCCTTTGATCCACATTCAGTCCAGTATCCTGCATGTGTCACATTCATCTCCTGCTGCTTCTGACCTCCGATGCCCAATAGATGTGCCACCACTGTGTAAACCAGAGTCCAAACTCTCTTTATGCTTGTGTAAGGGCTTGGGGGAGCATGTTGCAGGCAGCAAACCTTCCTGTGATTCTAGCAGAATGGTGAAAATCTAATGTTGGTTTAAATAACTGGATGGGGTAGCTGGCTCTAACCACCAGTTTTGTCAGCTAGCACGACCTGATGATGTAACTGTTGTTTGGATGCTGTGGCACAAAGTAGGGATTATGCCACAGCACCTTCCCTCTGGTTCCTTGTATTTGTGTAGTTTACATATTATTTCCATACTGGATAGGCTTTCTCCCGTAAATCAGTATGCAGTTTATGTGAATTGTAGCACTGAAATTTCCTGCAGTGTTTGAATGTGCTCTTTGATGGCCTTGCATCCCTTCCTGGGATAGGCGTTTGTCTTGCCTCTGGCTTACTGTGTACTGGATGAAGAGTTTGGGAATATGGGTGGATTATAATTATTAAGATGCTTATTTACTGTTCACACAAGGAACATCTTGATTCACTGAGTGCAGGTATTATTTTTGTGTGCTAATTTCTTGCTATTTTTTTATGAAAGCATGAAATGCCAACGGAATTCACATTCCCCTGTGTAAATTTGCATTACGAGTCCATTCTGTTCATTTGTTCTGTGGTACTTTTTTAATTAGGTTGGAAATTTTCAAGGTTTGAGTTATTGTAAATACATTAATACATCGTGACATGCAATACTACAAATTATATATAGAATATGCCATTTTTTCCTTCAGTTAATCCATGCATATCGATAGATCACTGCATGATATCTCCACGCATATTGACTAGTCGGATGCTGGTGATGCAGCCAGCTTTGTCTAGGCAGGCTTTTGGCTCTGCTGACTAGCACAGCTGCAGGTCGGGTACGGCTCGCATACTTTACAAAGGAAAAGCATCAATTTGCGGTACCAGTTGTGTATGGC
>JAABNY020000002.1:1716647-1738386 GCA_015164015.2 Brevimyrus niger | reverse complement strand
CTTACTAGTTCTATAAGAGCAGCTAACTTTCAGTGTTTTGGTCGTCTTAAAAAGCAGCCTTTTTTCCCACGAATCTGTAAAACTACCATTAGATGTCTGTATGGTTACTTTTACAGATACAATTTATAATGAAAATGTCACAATATTGTGTCGTTGAACACCAAGATATAAATCTATGAAAGTTGCAGCTCACCTAATATCAAGGCAAATTAAGTACCAGTGAACTACCAAGTGGAAAAAGATGAGTTATTTTGAACTTTTCCTGTTGTTTCAAAACCTATATTTCTTTATACCGCAGATGATGGCAAGTAACCATCCGTTCATTGTTTTTGTTCAAGATGTCATCCAATGGCAGCGTGACCACAGTTCAGCTTCCGTCCGTCGGCCAGGCAGAGCAGCCGCAAATCCATTTCTTACCATGTGAGATTGAGCATGATGGAGCAGCTCGGGTCTCTCGGTATTTCACAGCTGTAGTACAAGACCACAAACACGGTTCGTACTGAAATCGTCAGTCTGTGCTTCGCTTTTCAGGGCAAAGAAAATCATTAGTGAATATGTGGCAAAAGACTAAATAGCTGTTCTTTTTGTACCACCTGCCAGAAATGAGTGTGTCATACAGGGGCCGTGAGCTGAAAGGAGCAGAAGTGAGCTGTCCAAGAGGCTACACCGGCCTTGTGATGAAAGAGGACCACAAGCCATCCTCAGATCAAGAGGTGAATGTTACATGGAAACACTTTGCTCTGAGAATGCGTGTACCGTCACACTCTTAACGGAACGCCCTACCATCATATAAATAAGTAGGCCTGTAATTCATTCGCAAATCATGAAGAAATGTGCTTCAGGTTTTGAGTGTGAATTTTCAGGATCGAACGGTGAGGATCTCTTCAACATTTCACCGCTTCTCCTATTGGAACCTTACGACCCAACCCAGCTCTGATGATGGTGTTGTCATGGCAATGACATGGCCAACATTAGCAGAAGCAGTAAGTGTTATAGGTTATTTTTTCAGATGAACATACCCATGCCGTATATTGAAGTAGCCCCTTTTGAATTTATTACATATGCTTGTGGCGTACTGCCATATATGTAATAGAATTACATAGAAACAAAAATTTCATTTTTAACTAAGTAAATTCACAGTATTTTACCTGCTAACTATTGAGGCAGGCATCAAAATTCTTATTAGTCATATTAACTGGTTGTAATTCCTTTAATAGGGTTCTGGCCATAAATGCTAATTTCAGTGTCATGTTTTCTATGTTCGTCAAAGTTTTGTAGTTGTGAGAGAAGTTTCCCCAACATCTTTCAGATTCATGGGTCTGTAGACGACTGATGGAAGGCTGTGAAGATGACCATTGGCCTGCTGTCCAACTGCACTGTTCCCTTTCCATAGCTGTGTCGACAAGATTCATAGTACCTACAGTCATGCCACGCAAGCAAGCTGGCTGAACTCTTCCTTATTCCAGAATTGATATGGGTCTGTGCTTTTGTTTTAGAGACTAGCTTACACGTGCCATGACAGGCGAGTTGGCTTCTTTTAAACTATGCCAATTTACCTATAAAACAGCTAACATTGCCGAATGGAAGCACATCATTCTGCAGCAGTTACATTTATTCTCTCTCTTTCCTAGTACATGTCATGTCATGTCTACTTTGAGGGGCTGAATGTCAAAGCAGATTTAAGAACAAGTACGTATGGATTAAAAGCTGTAGTGAAGATCTGACAGTTCTAAATGTCGTGTGTCACACTAGCAGTGCTGTGGGAGTTCTGGTTTGTTTCTATAGCTTTAGTGTAGCATTCATTAGGCTGAACCTGTGCTTTTTTCATGTTATCCCTGAAGGTCGATTTTAATAAATTATTTTAATTAAATGACTGTCCCTGCTGAAGAATCACTCACACACAAGTCTAAATTACTTTTTACTCCCCTCCCCACCTAAAAAAAACTGCCACTTCCTGTAAATTTACATTCCTCCAACATTTCAGTATAGCTTGTTTAAAACGAGTTACCCTTCTCACACAGGACATACAGGGGAAAAAATCTTTACAAAAGTTATGTACAAATGGTCCTTTTACATATATATAATCATGATTACTCTGGTTCAGATATGCAATTAACTGTGTACAAAGTTAGTGAGGGATCCTACAGCAGTAAGAAACTTCCCCACCTTGAACCTGAAACTTCACTGATTGTGTCCAGCTGGATGAATGCTAGCGACGTGACTGGTCCACTCTACAGAATCGGTTGTATACTTGGGATGAGGGAGTACAAGAGACTCAAAGCTAAACAGCTATTTAAAAAAGAGCTAGTGGATGAGTTCTGCTGTGCCATAGTGCTCCTCGGTGCTGCTAAATGGAGGACTCTGGGCTGAGGGAGCTGGGACCGTGTTCGGGGCAAATCCACAACTTACGATACCAAAGCAAAGCCTCCTACACTCTTCCTGGGAACGGGGAGGCCCCACTGAAGGCAAAGAGTCAGCATTGTCCCCCTGGGCTTTACCACTTGCCCCTCTTGCTCCAGTCTTTAGGGGTGAAGTGCAGGCATTTGGGGTCGATGCGAAGGTGCCGTTTCTGCATGGCCCTCTCGTGACCATCCACGATGTCCTCCGAAAGTGTTAATATGTATTGTCCCTACAAAAATGGACACCCACTTCAATTAGGAGTGTGCACCGTGCAATTAAATTCTGCAGCAGTAGCAGAGGGACTGAGAATGACTATTTCTTCCTGGGATGCTTAAGAAAGCAACAAATATGACCATACTATACCTATACATGTTCATACTGCATGCGATCTCACCTTATAGTAGTTGATGAGATTGAGGTACTGCAAAGTAGAAATGACGTCCTCCTTTTTGACACTGGTGATCTCACTGATCTCACTGCAGTTAAACGGAATTGTTACGAAGAAACCCATTTCAAGCCATTGGACAGTTAAGCAGATCTTTGCTGGCATTACCATAGTACTAGAGCTGGGCGATTAAATCGATTTATCGATTCATTCGAATTTACTGTTCAGGACGATGTGTTTTCATGAAAATCAATTTTAAAAAATTTTTTATTTTTTTTTTTTTTTTACACACGAGCACTAGATGCGGAACTAATGTGATGCACCATTCTTCACCGGTAAATTAACACTGTAGCAGATTCACTAACAACATGGCAATGACAGGGGAAAAGCTGGCACTTGTGCCCAAGAAAGGTGTTGCTACATCTGTAATATGGAATTGGTTCGGTTTTGCGCCGTTGGACACAGACCAAACAAGTCCTCGTTGCAAAGACTTTAAAAACTGTTGCAAACAAACGAAGCAGCACAATTAATTTATTCCAGCACGTAAAGCAGAGGCACGCAGCGGAGTGGGAGAAGTGCCGCTCCCAGCGAAATGAAAACAGCCGCGGCACCAACACAACAAAGTTAAGCAAGCAACCGTCCCTGCGACGTTTTCGAACTGTGTGCCATATGATAAGAATGGGGCACGATGGTGCCCATACATACTGTGGAAAAGCTGGGATTCATACATGCTACAAGTTTTAGACCCGAAGTACAGTATGTGCCTCATTTTTCTTAACACTGGTAATTTTTCAAAAGCTTTCTTTTACACTCTCATGCCCAATGGCATAAAATATTTACTTAATACTAAGCTGACATGATAAAATTGTGTGTTTTTCTATTATTATTACAATATTGCTTGTTACTTTTATTTATAAGTCTGAGGGTGTATTGTGTTGTTGCCAGTTTGAAAATAAGCTATAGAGAAAGCTTTCTAAGTTTTTACAAGTTTCTAAAAGTGTTCACAATCCGATTTTTTTTAGGCCATATCACCCAGCTCTACATAGTACCATAGTATATTAATGCACAGCAGTAAATACGCTTTAGTATTCTAATTATACTATATTTTAAGAATGGGGACTGCTCACTTAATGGTGATCTGTGGCCGTTCTCCATTGTCCGACTTGAGGTCCATGAGAATCTCCAGGATGGTCTGAGACCAATAACTGCGGTAGGAAAGCAGCCCCAAGTCTGACAGTGGCTTTTCGGGGGTTCCTGTTTTTCCCTCCACCTTGGAAAGTTCGTAGCCTGTCAAAAACAGTATACAGAGTACAGTGGAGGAGTGTTTTCCGAACTTTTGGTTTCGGCCCTGAGAAAATGCACCAGTCAGACTTTCTGTGTAATAGGTCCTCAATACTTTAGTGATGCCATTATAGATAAGAGCTGTCCTATTTGAAGCAATTTGAAGCAGCATTTTGACCACTGCAGACTCACTGAACTCTATGAGCAATTTGCCATATCCTCTTCTTTGATATGGTGGCAAGGTTAGGATGCAGGCCACGTTGTAGTCCTCGGTCGATTCCTTCTCCTGTAATTACAGAATTAATCTCGCATACAAAACTCTCGCAGACACTCTTGATATACAAGATAGCATGTTTCAGGTGAAATCCACTTAATTTCACAAGATTGTTCAACTGGAACAGTTTACCCTGAAGAAAGTGCAGCTCTATATTAGCTTTAAAACACAATCACTACAGAATTAACAGAAAGAACTAGAAATATTGATCAGGAGTAACAATTACCTTAGAAAAGTAGCCGACAATATGGAAACCCTTTGAGTCATACTCGGTCATGACATAGAAGAGAAAAGGATCAGTGTCGTAGTAGAGTGTCTTATGGTCCAAGAAGCACTTTGCCAGAAGACACAGATTCTGAGAGTAGGTCTATAAAATAAAAGGTCTATGCGTTAGTTTCCAAATGCAAAAAGATGCAATGCTAATTGTTTTCTCTATTAGCATTGTGGCTGCAAGATGCGTAGGCACCAAACCAAAAACACTTGCACCACAGATTAGAAATATATCATTAAAAGCGTACAAAGCTGTCAAGCTTCTGCTAAACGAATAGTGATAAAACAGGTTTTTGTGATGATGCGGCCCCACATGCGAGCAGTACGCATCATTCGCTAGACGGATTACCTTATTCTTCCGGCCGTCAATCTCAAAGAAAGAGATGGTGCCCTTCCGGTAAATCTCATTCCCCGGTGGATGGCGAAGGTTACACTTGGTCTGGTGGACAGATATGAGGAGTAGACGTTAGTACTTTTTCATCTGATTGTATCTGGAGGATGAGTGGATGAGTTCCGGGGACATGTTGGGCATCTTGGTACCGGGGCACTTGAAGCAATGCCGCCGGCAAATACTGACAATGAATTATTGTTTTGAAGGCTCCCAAAGTGAAGTGCTCGAGTTCGTTAATCTCAGACGCGACTAGACAGGCGAGGGATCTCATCTCACCAGGTGCCTCTGCAGACACTTGAGGCTCTTGAGGTACTTCAGACAGAACTCGCAGAGGTAGAGGATGGGCAGGGCGGTCAGTTCCTGGGGGTAGGGGGAGAAGTACCAGGGCTTCAGGCGGTGGCGGCCCAGCTCGATGCAGTCGATGTTCTTCATTCGCGTGACGATGTCGTCGTGGCTTCGGTCAGACACCAAGCTGCCGGTCATGCGTGGGGCAGAGGGGATGCCGTCCGAGCTGTCCTGGGAGTCCTGGTCAGAGACGGTGATTTGGGGGGGAAAGCACTTAGATGGGGTTCTTGAAACAGACATTTATAGCTTCATCTGAACCTCCCCCTCTATACAGCAAACCGGCATGAGTGCTCATGGAACTCCTAACTGTACTGGAACTTCCATTACTTTGAATCATCTCAGCACTCTGCTGCAAAGCAAATTTTTCCAACCAGTTCGAAGCAGTGGGTCCATAAGCTATACATCCATTTATTTAGCAGTTCGTTAACTTGCATGAACACTGTCCAGTTTTACAGGAGTTACAACACTGGATCACAGCAGATGAACACACATGTGAATGCAACTTTAAAAAACTTTTTTTCGTAAAAATGTAATAAATAAGGTCTTCCTATTCCAGAGTTGGGGCCATTCCAGAATGCATTCATTAATTCCAATCCAAATCAGGCTATGGAACTGGGATTTGGATTGGGGAAAAAAAAACTATGAGGAACAGAATTGAAACTGAATTCAATTTTCAGGGAGATATAAATTCCAGTTCCATTTCCTGATTTGGATTGCAATTGACGAATGGCCCCAACCCTGTCCTATTCTGAGTATTCTCACATTCAAGTACAATGATTTAAGTACGGCTTAAACAGAGCGATAGGTAGCTAGGTAACATTATTCTATACTATGATCTTCCAGTGCTGCCTCAAGCAGCTCCCGTGTGTTTTTCATATATATATGTATATATATCAAATATATACCGAAAGCTCATGTTCTCCTTGCAACTTTTTCAAATACTTACGAGTGAAGAATTTCTCCCTGGGAAGAATAATGTTTATTTTATACCTTCTCACTGACCCCTTTGGTATGTGACAGTATTCCAGGGAGATGTATGTAATGTTATGTTATGGATTCTTAACCTCAGCCTGCTTTTACAGAAACAGATTTTTAAAACTGCAATTGTTTCTTCATGATGCAGATAACCCTACATTTAATTTGACTAATATGGGGACAAAAATGTGTGCGTCATTTCAGATTTATAGAAAAATCTTCCCCATTAAGGGAGTGAAAATGTTATTTTGTGAGAGACCACTGAGTGAAAGGGTTCAACACTGGTAAAGGCCATTAGGTCAGCGACGGGTTCGAGACCGAGCGCTGCAGATAAACACACTGTAAGGCAATGAGAAGGAAAAAATAACCAGACCTCTCCAGGCGGCAGATAGACACTGGCGCATCGAGGGCTGTTATACTGGAAAACCTTTATTATCTAGCAGAGGAGACACAAGCGGTTGCAGGCTTTTGGACATTTTTAAAGGGAAGGGAAAATGCTGCAGATGTTGTGTCTATATCATGTTCATACACATTCATTAGTCTGAAGGAGGAAAAAGAGAAAAATAACATAGGAGATGTTGGCTGTTCTTATAATGCTGTTCTTAAAATAAAAATGATTCTTTCCCAAAGTAATCAGTCAGGGTCAGGAATTAGTTAAAATCATCACACAAAGGCAGGTGAAATCATCATGTTATTGCAAATAATCATTTTTGCAAGTCTGGTTTGATCAGCACATATATATATATATATACCCAAACACACACACACATTCATTCATAGAAATAACAGAAGACAACCTTATTGTGTCACAATGCAAGTCAGGGTTCAGTAGAACAGGAGACCCCTGTACCTGCCTTGGGGGCAGTGCTTACCTCATCGGTGCCCACGCAGTTTGCTTTCCTCTTCCTGCCTGGCTGGGAGGGCATGAGGCGACGGGCAGTTCCGTTCTACAGAAGAAGGACAACCAATCGGGCGGAAGGTAGCTATTTATACTGACACAACGAGGACAATACAAAACACAGAACCACGCCACGCGAGGCACTTTGCTCCTTAATCAGATGGCGGGACAAACGGGGAATGCCGGGACAGAATGAAAGCGGTGGCGTCTTTACCGTGGTGACGGTGGCGAGCGGCTCGTGGTCCTCGCGAGGGTCTTTCGGAGTGAAAGGGCTCGGCTCCCGTGCTACCGGGTAGATCGACACCTGCGAGACCTCCACAGAGGCCGACAGAGTGGACACAGGTGTGGCTGGGGATACTTGCATTGCCAGGGACACAGGATCCGCCTTTCTTTTCTGCAAACCAATCAGAAGACAGGAAGTCAATTATTGCAAAAAACACTAGACTTTTAATGGGATTCCATTTAGTGATTGCTTTTATTGCCAATTAAAAAGCCTAAATCTTTAGTTCTACGTGAGTGTTAATTTTTTTTTCCTTAACAGCCAAATGTTTCTGCACAGATCTGTCACTGAAAGAAACTGAAAAATGTTGTTTCCACCCACCAACTTTTAACCTAAGAAGGTACACTTGAGACTCGAACGTTTACCAATCACAATTTTAGCACCATATAAAACACAGGGTTCAAAATCCACCAAAAATAATTTTAATCTCAGTAGTGCTAAAATCTCAATGAGAAAAATGCTGAGGATGCATCCAAGTTACTGTCATCTGTAACCCTTTAAAGGCATTTACTTTATCACATAGGAATGTCAAAAGGAACCAAATAATCGGTAATCATTCCGAACCGGTTTGGCTTTCAGTACCGTTCCTTTAAAAAAAAAAAAAAAATTGTCCCAAATAATGGAACAAAACACAGCCACAGCAGAGACCCCTGGCATACTCACCTGTCCAGCTACTACGATACACCCGTACAACCATTTACCAAGAGATAAATTACTCCTGAAAGGGCCAAAGTTTTGTTTAACAGAATACAGAAATGTGCAGACAGCTCAAAACACAAAATCACATCTATACTACAGGTATGCTTGTTCTATACTGTACTGGCACCCATTACTCTGGGTTTATGGAAACTGCCAGTTGTTTCCAATGCTACATGTGGAAAGCTGATAAAGGGAAGTTGTACCGGTGTGGGGACAGTTTTGCCTCTGGACGGAGCTGTAGCAGTTTGGAGGCTCTGATCTAGATTCTTCCTCTGAATTTGAACAGAAATGGGGGGTTAAAGTGACATTCAAACTCAAGCATGAACATTTACTGCATCTCACTTCCCCCTGGGTTAATACGAATACCCATTACATCACTGCATATTCACATCTTCAAGAAGTGAAATTAAGCGATATTGCCTTAGATCTTTGTACTGAGACTGTGAGATATTATACATTATTATTAAAAAGTGATTTAATTGGCTTTAAACCATGCATTTTTACTGTGGAATTTGACTGGGCTATAATATGAAACCCTGAACCTTTGAGGATACGATACAAATGTAAAATGATATGCGGGCAGCTGTTGTAAAAGCAAGCCATTCTCATGCTAAAGTCACTGTATACAATTCCTAAATATTTTACCAGATCAGTAACTTGCATATTGTATACAATTTGCAAAAACTGTGTGCCATTTCTAACAATGTTAAAAGCAAATATCACGTCTAGTGATACTACCAAAAAACTATATCTAGCAAACTGGTGTCTTGCAGTACCACTTGTTCAGAACTTTCTTAAAAAGGCAATGCAATTCATAGACTTATGCAGCACAGTACCAATAGTGCTAAAAATTTCACATTATTAAATAAACAGCCTCCATGCAAAGCTATAATGCTTAGGATTAATTTTACAGCATGGACCACTATACAAAAAGTATAACCTATAAAAATAATAATAATAATAAATGCAAGTCAGAAGAACCCAGATATTTAATTTAAAAATCAGATTCACAACTATTTGAAACTTTGAAGGGGGAAATTCCTTTGCAGACCTAACCAAATATGGAATTTGTAACAATATTCTTATAATTATCAATACTTTTATTATTAAAAATGTCAGCACTGTTGGGCTCACCATCTCTCTCTCTGGGGACCCGGGGCGGGACCCAGGGAGCCCATTCTTGGTCGGGGTTTTGGCCTCTTTTTTGGGAAACTGCAGTTTTTTCATGTCCAGCCTGTCCGGGGTAACCCATTCGTCCAAACGCTTGTTGACTGAAGATGCAAACATCAATGTACAAAATAACAGGAAATACTTGAGAAATAGTATTATAAATACTGGGGTAGATGAACTGAAGTTGGATGTATTTACATTTGGTTTAGGTACATGACACTGATGAGGCATTCTTCACTCTTTCTTTCGATTGAAGAAAAAACACGGCAGGACGACAGGCACTCCGTTTCAAACAGTGAAAATAAGTAAAAAAAAAATCAGTTTACTCACAGTCAATATAGTGGACATAGTAGAGCTTTCTTCCCGCTGTCTCTTTAACACTGAGAATTTCAGCCAGAGCTGGAAAAAGATTTTTTTCCCACGTAACTCATTAATATAAACAAATAACTATTACCTCTCCCCATATGATAATTTATTGCTTTAGTATAACATAATATAACAAAAAAAAAACTTCCAGACATATAGAAATAAACAGTTGAAACAGACAGGTAGTAAGGCAGCAGATTAGTTGATGGGTATAATTGCAATTCCGCTTCATTAACAAGACACTGCAAAATGCTAATTAGGCAGCTTTATGAACGACTCGGCCGAATCCCCCGACACTTTAGTCGGATAAATACGGTCCCTTTGCATTTCGGGAAACATGTAGCTCAAATAGCCGTGACTCGGTTTCGGGACGTCCGGTGCCCCGTGGCTGTCAGGGCTGTGTTTACATGCTGGAGCCGCACGCTAGCCTAGCCTAGCTAGCCAGCTGACAGCTACAGCACGCTCAGACACCGCCATGACCGCCTGGCGCCGTGCCCTTCCGACTGGGGTCGCTAGCTAGCTACTCACGCCACTCGTCTTCGTTCTCCTGGTTTTTCCTGAGAACCGGGAGCCGACACCCCTCGACAACCTCCACCTGCTATCATGTAAAAAGATAACGGGAACCAGTTAAGGGGAACGGGGTGTGTCCAGGGCACCCAAAACCGAAATAAAACAGTTCGCGCTTCGCTTAAAGCGACCCAACAGACGCTACTCACTGAATCCGCCATCTTCGTCGTCTGTCTCTGAAATTGAGCACAACAGGCGACTCACGGCATTTAGATGAGCGTGCCGCGATGCATTGTGGTCACCCCATGCACTTCCGGTCGAGGCAACTGTGCATACTTGGGTCGGCTGCCTGTTCCCTTACGTAGAATCTGTTTTTGGGATTAACTGGGTTGCGTGTAATAATGTTTTACATACGCGGTGTGAATCTCATCCGCTTTTGGTATCGTTATTAAAAGTGTTATTATTTAAAAATCGGTACTCCGGTGCAGTAGATGGCGGTAACGTATTGCATTTACCGTACATCCCACCGTTAAATTACAACAGATTTCCTTGTTTACAAAATCGCACGGAGAACATCAAAAGCACAGAACGCATGTTTACGTGATTGCCGTGCGTGTCGCTGCTCGTTGTGTTTTTCCTTTATCAATTGCTTTTTACCTTGTCCGGCAGGTTTTACAGATATGAAGACATTTGAGATGGCAGATTGCAGCTAGTAAGTAACGGTGAAAAAGAAACGTTTAATTTAACAACACTAATAAACTATCCAGTCGCCGTAGTTCGATGTAAAATTCTTATGTAACTGTACTTATGTAATCTTGCTGTCTTATAATTTGCAACATTTATTTATTATAGATCGACCACAATTCTTTCTTACCAAAATTGCTGCTGGAGGTTGTTGACAAAATGAAAACGACGACAGAATTCCATATATGTCTTTTCTGCATAATTTGTACGGTCAAAGAAATCTTCAAATATGTTGCTGTGATTAAATACGTTTTATATAAAAGCGAATTGGTATTATTTGTGACAGTTACTCTGGGCTGTGTATTTAAATTCTCAGTTGGTGTGGATTTTATACAAGTATTCAGTTTTGGGTCGTTTTAATTGGACATCAGCAGTTAATCTCAATTTGCTTATAATATGTACTGTAACGTATATCTCACATTTTTAAAGATTTTTTTTTAATGATTTCAAGATAAAACTGCTCGATTGTGGAATGAATAATTTAAAAATAAACCAACGACGCAATTTAGTCACTTATTTAGGAGACACATCGGCGTGTCTCTTTGTGTGACAGTGTTATTCTTGAATGATTTGTGCTTTTCTCTATTCATACGGGGAAACCCTTGATCTTTAACGATGTGAGCCGACATAAGTGACTTAATTTTAAACAGAAATTGTCATGAAATTAATGTTGATTACAATGGTCAAGCCATTTTCTTTCAGTATTTGCTGCAAATACAAGAAAAGTGCTACGTTATCACTAATCACGATTTTGACTAATCGACTCCGTATTTATTCAGTATGCATTACATGCAATTCATGCACTTCATTTTTATCTGCGTACCATTTTAAGTTGCTTTGATCTCTTACCATACAGGTATTCCATACCAACTTATCAATTACTAGCCATGTAAGTAGTTTTTATGGAGATTTAGGGATGTTTTCACCGAACTATTAAAACTAATCCAATGAGATCCCAGAGAATATTTTGTATACGTAGAAAACGTGGGCTTATAAATTAAAACTGTGTACCACACAGCAAATAAGTATCGGCACATTTATTGTTACATCTATGAGAACTTGAAGTGTTCTGCCATCTGTAAGGACTAAACTTGACTCGCATATTTAGTGCTGGTTAAGTTCATGGTTTGTTTGTTTTTTTTGGATAGCCCCATGTTTTGGTTCTAGTAAACAAAACCATCTTTCTCTGCGTGAACAGAGGGACAGGGATGTCGAAGCGCTGTTGCCCCTGGTCCGACGGGACTCCCCAGAGGAAAACCTGCGTGAAAGATGGGGCAGCAGCGGGGGAGGCTGACAGAAAAGCTGTCTATGGTGAGAATGCTTTTGGCTCAGAAGGCTTCTTATTTGCTGTCTGCAGTATGAGGGCAGAGGCTAAAGTTACTGGTAATCTGTGCCTTTTTTTCTTCATCCTTCAGTTGATATTGCACTGGACTCTTATACAGTTATGCATCGCTTAACGACCTTCCACGCAATGTCCGACTGTATGTACGTCCCGTATAGAAAGCCGTTTGGCAAATCATTTGATGCTGCGTTGCATTGAATTCAGTTTCCTCCACCATTTCCGTCTTTATCAGCAATAGTTGGACATTTCGTCACACTACTTTGCCTTTATGTCGTACTAGTTGAACAAAAACTGCTATTAGTCATTCTTTTCCAGCAACTAGTTAACTGGTGATCTACAATTTTCTGTAGCAGTTAGCTGGTGAGAGCCAAAATGCTCGCCAGTTGACTAGTGAAGGCCAAAATAGGTACTAGTTAACTAGTTATAGCCTCTTTTAACCTTAATATCAAATAAATGCTCATACTGCTTTCTATACAAATGGCTCTCCATATGTCTGAGGTCCCATCGGGTTAAAGTAGATGGAAAAACCTGATCATCTAACACAGCAGACAGCTCTAATTTATTATACAGCGATAATAAACATGTATGTTGAATATTTTTGCAATACATATGTGTACTTTCTCATATCAATCTATAATAATATCTTGGCTATTTAGTCAGTATGGATACAGTATAGGTGCAGTACACCGTACAGGTTTGTATGCAGTGTGTATAGTGTTTGCATAGCATCCAAGTCACCTGCCTTCCTATTGGACAGAACGTAACCCGGAAGTTAGATGACGCATACCTAAACTGGTCAGGGTCAGGTTGGATGCAGGGTCCCAGTTGACGGGATTGCAATCCTGATATCGGACTACTTTGGAATATGGAATTTACAGGAAAGCATGATGCTGTTGAAACTTTAACAGCACGTTCCCAGTTATGGTTGCACGCTGTGTTTTTTTTTTGTCTTTCGTTACCTTGCCTCACATCTCGCTCTCCCTCTCTCAGAGCACACTAGAGCGTTGTTATTCTCTGGTGCCCGCTGTTTGCAACTTTCTCCCACTCCAACCGTATCTCCTTCTCCCTCTGTGCGACGGGGCACAGCTAGGGGCCAGATGCGAATAGGGTCCAGGGGAGAATTACTCCGGAGTCCTGGGAGTGCAGGTAAGAGCGGCTCATTTCCCATAAGACACGTGGTCACTATAAGGGGCATAGCATAACAGCAGACCTCCTGCCCCCGTCAAAACACAGTATTGGTAGGGATGCATGTATACAATGCAGTGATGCAGTGCCTACTGTTTGCTACTGTTTTATGGGTTTTGTTGTTAATAAATATGTATGGGACCATTATTGTGATTGCAAGCTGACCTCGTGCCTTCACATCCTCCTTTTGTCTGCATCCAGCGGACCCACCGTCCTCCCCTGCCTGCACTTTGTGCGAGCGCCCCCTGCAGGCCAGTGACTCCTGCGTGCGCTGTGAGAAGGTGGTGTGCGTGCAGTGCCTGCGACGCTGCTCCCTGTGCCTCCGGACTCACTGTTTCATCTGCTGTCAGCCCAAGTATAGCCCACATTGTTGTGTTTATGATTGTGTTTTATTATGACCCATATGATACCCATTAAATAATTACCAATACATTTTTGAAGTTCTCACAGCATGGCCTGGCATCAGTCTAGTTAAATGCTGACAATATTTCGTAATGTCCTTCATCTTGTTTTAGTTACAATGAACGCTACGAACGGATGACCTGCATCGACTGCCTGACGGAGTAGCTGTGGTGCCCTCTAGTGGCCGTCTTTGGAATTTTACGCCGAAAGCTCCCTTTGTCTTGTTTGTGTCTCTTCAGTTCATTATAAATCTCTAAAAGGTATCTTTTCATGATCAAATAAAACTTTTGCATTCCTGCCCCCCCATATTGTAATCATTTTCACATCAAGCATATACTGGCCTCACATTGCTGGGATGTGCTGTTTGGTCATTTCTGTAATTTTTTAGTGCTGTGGAACAGTGATAGTATATGAAATTGATGTTTAAAATGCTACATATTGTTAATTTCATTTAATTTTATGAAACTGACAATTGCTAAATGTAAACCTTTTTCCATGAAACAAAAATACAAGTTTTAAACAAAGAAACATCATTCAGTTCATACAACATTCTGGTCATGTCAAACAATAATGAAATAAATGTGAAGACTTTTACCTTCTTTTTCAAACAAAGTTTGTGAGTTTTGTCTGCTTTATCCATGTTTTTTTATTTGTGCTTAGCCATCACAAATTACATATCTCTATATGGAATTTCTTAAGAAAGAAGTCTTTAATGTGGTGCTTGTTGGGTCCATTTGTACATATCTTTTTATTTACTTTGCTGTCTGTATTAATAATGCTGAGTATAAAGTATAGAACCTACCCCTAGTACTTTTCAGTAAACAAAGGCTACACATTATCCATCTGGATGTTTATTATTGGAATAAGAATGATATATTGGTAATGGATAGCATCTCTCATCTTGTATGACATAAAATGTATGTTTTGTTTGGCTTATTGCCTATTGTGATTGTGGGAATTTCTGACTGCCACCCGCCTGTCGTCTTTTTATAAGATGACAAACCCACAATACCATCCTGTGACAGTATCTGGGATGTAAAAACAATGGTTTTGGGAGAAACTTATAAAGCTCTTTGAGGGCTTACTTGTGATATAGAATTTGAGAGTGACGCATTAAGAAGAGGAACTGAAGGGACTTCCTGAGAGCCATTCATTCATTTTTGCCTTTTTGTCAATGTAGAGCCAAAACACCAGCAGAGAGTGCTGCTAATGGAAAGTGTGGCAGGTCAGTCACCGACATAGTCTGGTAGTATATGGTGAAAGCCGTTGGTTTGTTACCAGGTAACAGACATAAAAATAACTCTGTCACATGCAGCTGATTATGTAATAACATAGGTGCTGTGATGGCCCTTCAGTTGTAGATGAACTGATTTTGAAATATGTCTTTATCTTGGAGACCTTTTACTGTATTTTTGCTGGAGGTCACCTCAACCTGTAGCTGCTGGTGTGTGGTTATTAGAGGGGATTTGAGGAGAATACCATGCTGTTAAGAAAAAAAGATAAATGAGAAAGAACAGCTTTGGGGATGGTGAGCGGTGAGCAGAGCCACATGATGCTGAGATGAAGTGTGGGGGGGGGGGGATAAATGGGGACTTTGTCAGGTTTCAGTGGCTTGACTGGGACCCAGAAGATGGGTTTTTTGGCGGGAAACAAACGGAAAACACTGCAGATATTGCATCTACAAATACGGCAGAATTGGGCTAAAGTTTTCCCTCCTTTTGTTTTAAAAAACTGAGAACTCAGAACTTAGACACGTTATGGGCAGTTTATACAAACATTCCAGAACTGTTTGCAGTCGTGCACCAAACATGAAATTACCAAACAAAAATTACAAGACATATGGAGAAACACTTACAGAATATAAATATGTATATAAAAAAATGGAAAATGGAAATGGCTCTATGGAATTAAAAAAAAAACATATGCAGAATTAAGCAGAAACTGTGCATTTCCAGACTGGGTAAAAAGGGACAGATTTGCTAATATTGTTGACTGGGCTGGATTAATGCATAGGCTATAGCCCAGGGCCCCAGCAAACATCTGGGCCCCATCCAAAGGGAATAGTTAGTTAAGCTGGCAAGACCTAAGTGTCCGTGCTGATGTCATCGTAGGGCCCCCAGACAAGTCAGTTTGCCTCTGTTTCTGACGGCCGTCAAGGGATAGCCCGGCTAGGCTGAGGAAATGTTTCCTTCAAATCACAGATGACTTTGCCTTGGGATTTTCTTTGGAGCTGGAGGAATTCCATTGTGTCTAATACAGCTTTTGAGGAATTGACATACTGTACTAGTACGTTATTGGCTATAGCAGCAAAAATGGAATGGTTTCAGTGACAGGTTACAAGTTTGGCTTGATGATCCAGTGAAAACCTATTTTACAGGTTTGATGGGCTACATATCAAATGAGAAGAATTTTAAAAAGATTTTTTAGGTTCTACAGAATTTAGAAATTTGTTCAGATTTTGAAGACACATCGGAACTGTTAAGTAATGCTCTACAATTAGGTGCCCAAAACAGTTTTGCCTTCAGTCACAAAATTGGTCTTTTTTTGTGTAAATTATATAACTCCAGAAATGTATGGTGGATCTACATCTGGTTATTATCCCTCATGCACTTCTTGCTTAGTGAGAAATGCTCATGACTGTCACTGATCTCTCACATGGCCTCCCTGATTGGCTGACGGTTTCCATAGCACAGCCCACCTCCCTCTCTTAGCTGAGCCTCTGTCTGGTGCTGCAGCTGGTGAAGGTTGGCTCACATTCAAGAGCATCCAATGTAACACTGTGGATCCTCTTTCTTTGCCATAGAGCTCTCCATTGGTGTGAACACATTTCCTGAAACAGGTTGTGAATATCCAAGGTAGCTATTAATGAACATTTTAGTAATAAGGAAATAATTGGTTCATTTTTCATCTATCCCTAACCTGGACAACTGAGTTGCATATAGGTGGTAAGTGAAAATTTTCAGTTATTCTTATATAATTTCAGAATGAATATACAAATTATAAACAATACATTTGAGCCTGTTCTAAGCCTGCAATTTAATGCAGCCCTAACTTTGACTCAGTTAACATTACATATGTAAACGTGTACAAACCTTTATTGATGTAAATCAGAGAGGTGCTATTGCATTTAGTAGATTTTGTAAACATCACTTTTGTTTCAGTTTTGACACTTGAAATCGTAAGAGAATATACAAAACAACACAACTGCATTGTATTTTTATTGGAAAACTTTATAATCAGTCTTGTGCCTGTCGTATATTACAAGTGGGGCATGGCCAGTATAACAATTTGCAGATAAAATCAACTGATATGAAGGTTCATTAAAATATTGGCAGTGGTGGAAAACCTACTGGCGATGCACAGATGATGTCTCTTTAATCATTTATCTCCCTCACTGGAGAAAATGCTGAGGGGTTTTGGTTCCAGTATAATAATGTACCATTCATAGCCTGGGATTATTACTATGGGCCAAAGACTTCCTAATGAAAAGCTTGGGAATGGAAATATTTTAATATACCACAAAAACACAGACATAAAGTGTTTTTTCTTTTTTATTGTCAGAACACAGTTCTTTTGTAAGGTGCTTTTGTTAAAGACAATAGACAGCATGCTTTTAAATTCATATTTTATATTTGTTTTATGTTAATTGTATAAGGTTACTTAAAAGGGACTTGTTTTATGTATATTACTTTGAAGCTGTGAGTTTTCACTGCCTGAGTTTGAGAAATTAACATCAAACAGTAACTGTTTAACTGGAGCTATTGGTGTCGGTTTCATTTTTGACCACATTATATAAATATTGAATATTTTATATTCCATGGAATCTGTAGCTCATTTAATCTGTATTGTGGCAGAAATAAAAATGTCATATTGGTCAGAAGTAAGAATTTTTTACTTTACTCTGTTTACTAGTAATATCAGCAAATTTTATGCTGCATATGTCAAATTTAGCCATCAGTCAGGAATACACCAGTTAATTTATACCAGCAGTCTGGCTTCTTCAAGGTTGACTAGACTGGTAGATACAGTGGCTAATCTAGTCTAATAAAATATAAAGTCATATCTTTAATCATTTTTCCAATAGATTTTTCCCAATTGCATGGACAAGTGAACCATTCATGATTGTAATCAAAGGCGAAATCGCTGCAACAGTGTAGCGTACCCAACATATTGAAATTCGTCAAGTTCACCACTCCAGCTACATCGCCAGCTACATCGCCGTTGTATATCGAACCAAATAAGGCATAGCCATGGCTAGCCTGAGTTTTTTCACCAATCAGAGTGTCACCAATATGACTATAACGGGGCCCAGCCATGCTAACAAAAGTGGCTACGAGCCCAGTTTTACAGACTATGACTGCCGGTCCTTCTCGTATGCCTTGCTGATGCTAGCCGGTGGCTACATTTTGGTCGTCCTCGTAGGACTCTTCGGGAACATATGCCTAATTCATATCATTCGGCTGAAAAAAGAGACGCACAATGTTACGAACCTGCTGATCGCTAACCTGTCCCTCTCAGACGTGCTCATCTGCACCATGTGCATCCCTTTCACGGTGGTATACACCCTGATGGACTACTGGATCTTCGGGGAGACCATGTGCAGGGTCAGCAACTTCGTGCAGTGCCTCTCCGTCTCTGTGTCCAGCTTCTCCCTGGTTTTAATTGCCATCGAGCGATATCAGCTCATCGCCAAGCCTCAAGGTTGGAGGCCTAATATCTCACAGGCCTACTGGGGAATCACCTTCATATGGCTGGGCTCTGCCACCCTGTCGGCACCGTTCTTGGTCTTCTATCATCTCACGGATGAGCCGTTCAGGAACATCTCCCACAGTTTCTACAAGGATAAGTATGTCTGCATAGACAGCTGGCCGTCTGAATGGAGTCGGCTTGGATTCACCACCTGCCTGCTCGGAGTGCAGTACTTTGCGCCGCTCTGCTTCATCTTCATTTGCTACGCCAAGGTGTTCGTGTGCCTGCGGCGGCACAGCGGCCTCCGGGAGAGCGAGTCGCGGCTGAGCGAGAGCAAGCGAATCAGCGCTATCCTGGCCTCCATCGTGGTGGCCTTCGCGGTCTGCTGGATGCCGCTCAACACCTTCAACCTCATCTTCGACTGGCACCATGAGGCTCTGCTCAGCTGCCACCACAACTTACTCTTCACCTTCTGCCACCTGGTGGCCATGGTTTCCACCTGCATCAACCCGGTCTTCTACGGCTTGCTCAACAAGAACTTCCAGAAGGACCTAAACAATATAATGCGCCAGTGGAAGTGTGACTCAGGCCCAGAGGAGTATGAAAACATCAGGATGTCCCTCAAGCACAAAGAAACTTCTCAAGAGACTGCTGAAGGTCAACACTGACGGCAACCCAGCTTGATGTCCTAATTCTCTAAGCAATAAAACACTTCAAAAGGCATAATAACAACATAAAAACTAATTCATTTTCTCCAACAAAAGTTATCTAATGTATCTTTAAAGCCATTATCTCGATAACTAGCATTGGGCTCATTATTATACATCCTCTTCACTTTGACCATGCATTCAATGGAATATGTAATATATGTAATATATTTCTAGAATGTTCTAAAAAACAAATGCATATTGGAAGAGGGACATAAATGAAAAATTGTGTGAAACATGTATAAGACACTTGAAAGAGTATGAATAAGCAGCAATGACTCAAGAAGACTCTAACTAAAGGTGAATGTGAATGTAAGAGTCTGTGAGAATTTGCATTAGGCAAGCAGTAGACTGAATAGTTCCAGAAACATATTAGTGATATTGGATCTGTTTGTGTGTGTGTGTTCATATATGTATGTATGTTTATATGTATGTATGTTTGAATTCCACACTTTCTGTTTAAATGCTGAATTTTACTCCAATAATAGTGCATTCTGTCAAGCCAAAACATACATGCACATGCATTTATTTAACTTCAGTTAGTGTTTATAGATGTTTCCTCTTGGTGTTAATATACTACTGTTATTGTCTTGATGGCCTAACAAGAACAAAGAGTCATGTTCTGGCTTCAGCTGTTGTTTATAAAACATGTAAAAAGTTATACCTTGTAAAAAAACTGAATGTATGAACACATGAAACATGTTTGAATTCAACGTTATGAGCATTTCTCCAGTGTCTCAATGTTCATGTCAATGTTTATTGATAAGTATGGGGAAAAATTATGTACTTTAAATAGCGGTTAACTCTGCATTAACTAATGTAGATATGTTAAATGAAAAAATACATTCTATAAGCTATTACGAATGGTAAGGTATTCATGGTCATAATTAAAGCATTTAAGGTGGATTCATGTGTAAGTTTCCAGCCTATGGTAACTAAGTATTGTTGAATATAGATAACATGCAGCTAAATCATTGTATGTCATCCTTGTTATTGCAGTTAATGCCTTTAAATATTATATGTAGCTGGTACAATCTATGCCAAATCAATCATTGTTGTGCTGTTGTAGTATCATGTTGGAAATTAGGAAAGTAATAATACAAAGCTTGTAATTAGTCTATACTTTAAGTTTCCATGAGTAAACGGTTACAATAAAAGTTACCTTGGCTGCACATTGATGTGGCTCTTATTGTTGCTGTGCCTCTGGCAACTGTAATAAAAAAAGACTTTCTAGGGCCCCCTTGTCCCCTTACATTATAATTTTATCATTTTGTATATGCAAGGCCCCCTGTAAAGTGCCGGGGCCCCTGGATCTGCCAGGGTACCCATGGCTCTCCAACACCTTTGGGTGCAAAGCAGGGAACAACCCAGTTCGGGGCACAACCCATCACAGCACTTATGAAACTTTTCCCTACTAAATGGATTCATGCACATGGAACCACTCAAAAACTATTACAGATCCAACAGCGGACTGTGACACACTGTCACTATAAATTATGACACACTGATACTATGTTACTCTGTCACTATAACAAACTGAAACTATAACAAACTGCCACTATGAAATGCAGCTACTATGACACACTGTCACTATAACAAGCTGTCATTGCAGCAAGCTGTTGACACAGTCACTATGACACACTGTCACTTTAACACACTGTCACTATGACACACTGTCACTATAACACACTGTCACTATGACATACTATCATTGCAGCATGATTTTGCAATGATAAACAGTCACTATGACATGTTTACACTATAATAAACTGTCACTGTGACATACTTTCACTAGGATGACAACGAATACAGCTTTTTGCAGAACCTTGCTGTTGTACTCACTTTTTGTAACATCAGCATCACCTGTATTATGTAAACCTTTGTTTATCCATAAGTATCATAAAGCTTTTGCAGGTTCCCATGCTGGCCCTCATCTTATGTGCTCTGACGATATTAAACATTTCAGCAACCAGCTTCTCTGTGTTAATAAAGCCAGAGTAGCTCCATAGGGACTGCAATGAGAAGCACAAATATAATCAGCCAGGTTCCTTTGCAGGACAGACATCAAAGGTCCAGCGGACTTGGCGTCTAATTGAAGTGCCTGACCTGAGATTCGCGTTAAAGCTAGTGTTAAAACACTGAAGCCATCGTGTTCCTATTACAGCTAAGTCCACCTAACAAGACTGATGTGATTTTGAGCCAGATAAGGTTTGAATCTGTATTTCTCTTTTTTTCACAAAGGCAGCAACAAGACAGAGCCTGGAGTTACTATGATAACCTTTTAAATCTGGTTCAGAGCCCTTGAAATATTTAACATTTATATGCATATGAATATATAACAGTTCATTTAGGTGCCATTTCCCTTTTTTTCATGTAGCATCACCGAAAAGCAAAGACAAGTCACTCATCCTCTCAAAGTATTTGTACGT
>JAABNY020000002.1:1700053-1711711 GCA_015164015.2 Brevimyrus niger | reverse complement strand
TAGATAGATAGATAGATAGATAGATAGATAGATAGATAGATAGATAGATAGATAGATAGATAGATAGATAGATAGGGCCTTACAGGACCAGATGTACACTATGGTGAAAACACTGTTCCTTTATGATTTCCCCTTAAACAAAGTCATGTCTGGTTTCATGAACATCCAGATAAATTCAAATGTTTTATATGACGTTCTCAATCAATGTATTTCAACTTCAGTCAACCTTTTTATGGGAAGTTTCAGAGTGCAGAGTGCAAAGTGACATTCTACTTCCTCCGTCTCCTACAGACCTGGAGGTCTTAAGTATGGTCCAGTATCATGGCCGCCAGTTCGGGGCTTGCACGACAGTGTTCCAAGAAGGACCAAAAGGCAAACGGGGGCCCTACTCCTCATTAGGTCATCATGTATATACTGTTATGTGTTTCCAATATTTGCTCCACCCCCATATTTATACCGAGGATGAGCTGATGTTATTTTTTTAAATATACATAATAGCTTTTCACCCCGAATTCAATCCCTGAAAGCACGGGGCACACACAGGGGAAGACCCTCGGCAGGATGGCAGTCCATTGTAGGGCAAACACACACAGAAAAGCAGAAATGATGGCCAATTTATGCACTCATGGGTTATTTCAGCTGTGAGAGCGAACTGCAGTAGTCAGGAGAGAGGCGCCCAACATGGCGGCGTGTGACCCCCCAAGGCACCGTGGGTGTCCAGGGTGCCAGCTAAAGAGCACATGCATCTAATTGTGCTTGTAAAATAAAAAGCATAGTTTAAAATTTAATCAATAGATCCATTAGGTGCATCATGAAAATACAGCATACCCCAGATTTTAAGAAAAATGCCAAGTTTCCTCTGTTTCCCTGAGCTCAAGTTTCCTGGGATGATTTGGCCCTTTTGCTGTGTTCTTGCCCTTCATTGAGCATCACAGCAGAAAGCCTCTCGCAGTTCATCCTCGGGTGCTGGCTGTTCTAGTAAAATGGCTTGCTGTCTCTTTTGACTGACTTTCACTTTGCTTTTTATACTCAAAGACAATTGTGCAAAGAAAAAATCGGAGCCCACAGACTTTTCAACTGGTGTTGCAATGTTTTAAATGGCTCAAGGGTCAGGAAGCATATACGTCCTGATTACTGTTGTTGTTGGGAAGCTTAGACAGCAAATAGCTGGTTTGAATTAACCAAAATTTCCTGACCTATTTAGGGTACAACTGGCTAGAATGAAATACAGCAACCAGATCCCATTTTGCTTTTGCTAAAAGTTTCTCTACAGGTGCAAGTTTCTGGTTCATCTGGCTTCTTCTTCCATTCCTTTTTTCATATTTTGAATATTTTGTGTATTGCATGAATAAAATATTAAATATTGTTTGTGGCATATATATAGTTGTCAGAATCTAATATAGCAGGCGCGAGAGCCGGGGATATGTGGACCGCATTTTCACTGTTGATGATGTTGTTGTTAACCCAACAACAGAGCACAGTCGGATTCATGCAGAATATGCCACATTATTCCGTAACTCAATATGTTGCCTACATCATTTCTTGTGAATAACAGTTCAGTAAGGCATAACAATTCTTGAAAAATGCACATCACGAAATGTTGCCATAAATATCACCTCCTGTCCGCCGCATGGGACTTTATTGAAAGCGATCTATCTTCATACACGGTGCTGGGAGACCACACAGAAAAGAACAGCTTCACTTTCATACACTGCACTGGGAGACCACACAGAACAGAACAGCTTCACTTTTATACACTGCACTGGGAGACCACACAGAAAAGAACAGCTTCACTTTCATACACTGCACAGGGAGACCACACATAACAGAACAGCTTCACTTTTATACACTGCACTGGGAGACCGCACAGAAAAGAACAGCTTCACTTTCATACACTGCACTGGGAGACCAGACAGAACAGAACAGCTTCACTTTCATACACTGCACTGGGAGACCGTACAGAAAAGAACAGCTTCACTTTCATACACTGCACTGGGAGACCACACAGAAAAGAACAGCTTCACTTTCATACACTGCGCTGGGAGACCGCACAGAAAAGAACAGCTTCACTTTCATACACTGCGCTGGGAGACCACACAGAAAAGAACAGCTTCACTTTCATACACTGCGCTGGGAGACCGCATATAAAAGAACAGCTTCACTTTCATACACTGCACTGAAAGACCACATGGAAAAGAACAGCTTCACTTTCATACACTGCGCTGGAAGACCACACAGAAAAGAATGGCTTCACTTTCATACACTGCATTGGGAGACCACACAGAAAAGAACAGCTTCACTTTCATACACTTCACTGGGAGACCACACAGAAAAGAACAGCTTCACTGCTTGCAGTCAGCATTTAGTGTTTAGTGTGGCACAATTAATCTGATAGGTATATAATAACTATCACTTTATAGTGATTATTCAGTGCAGTCTTTGTGTGTGTATATAATATTACATATACTAACAGCGCTTTATTGATCCCTATGGGGAAAGCCTTTTTGTACACCCCATCCTACTCACAAGTGAGTACAGGCTGGACAGCCCCCAGCAGCAGTATCCTAGGAGATAAGGTTTAACGGCCTTGCTCAGGGGTCCACAGTAATATGACTATTCCACTAAAGCTGGGCTTGAACCAAACATCTTCACGTCACAGGTTCAGAGACTTAGGCCACTGAGCCATTGTGAAGTACTCTACAACAAGGTGACAAAATCAGTGGTGGATCAAGATGGGCAATTGCCCTAGTCAGCCCCACCCCCCACCTATCCTCACATGAGTGAAGCTCATTTGCTAGCTATAACATTCATACATCCATGATGTACTTGTCATTTCACAGTTTGCCACTTGGTAATCTGGCAGCTCTGGTCCAAGTATTAGCAAATGTTTTGAGAGTCACAGATCAAGCACACTGATGTTGGTGATGCCTTATTTCACTTAATATCAGTTTTGACTGAGGACTAACTGATTCAGGAATGTAGAATTGTCTGATCACTAATGACCACTTTGCTTGTCATATTTCACTTTGGTTCACTTTGGGGCAAAATCCCATGCAAACCTAAGAACATGCAAATCCACAATGCCAGACATGCAAGGCTCTGCTAGCAGGCAAATAGCACAATACAAACACACAGCTGTTGAGGAGTAGACTAGGCACACCTGTAGCTATGCTGAGCTTCCATTGGCTGTAGCTACAGTATGCTGAGCTTCCATTGGCTGTACCTATGCTGAGCTTCCATTCGCAAAACAAGACAACTTAATGACAAGAACATTCAGGGAACATAGAGAATAGTGGAGGATTTCTTGGAAGAGATGGGTCTTGAGGTGTTTCTTGAATGTGGAGTGGTAGTCTGGTGACTGGATGTGGTTCAGCAGCTCTTTCCATCATGAGGGAACCACACATGAGAATTTCTCAGGACAGCAGCAGCCAAATCTAACATAATATAATGGTAAACCAAGGTAACCAGCCCAGTGTATATAAATCGGAGACATTTATCCTCAAGTCTTAATTGTATTATTACATTAATAATTTATAAAGTAAGACGCAACTTTTTATGTTATATGTGTAGTGCTAAATAATCTATTAATCAGTGTATTCAAAACTGTCTCTGTGATTAACAGCCTGTTGTAAATGTCTTAACACTTAAGAAGTAATCTACCAGAGCTCCCTCTAAGGAGAACGACTTCTGTCCAGATATCTGTCCTTTTTTATTGAAGCAAAAAGTAACATCTGACACAATAATTTGGTTTGGTTTTGTATGAATTGGGATTGGCTTGTGAGGTGAGTTTTAAGACTATCACTGACGTTTTTAATATCTCTTTACCCTCGGTACTTTCTGTGATAATCAGGTCTGTTTTTAAAAAATATTCTTTCTATTAAAAAATACTATAAAGTCACACATGAAAAGAGAGTCTCATATAACCTCTTCCCCTGCCTCTAATATCTGATTGCCACCCTTTGTACTTTTCTTGAAGCACAACTGGTGTGACACATTAAAGTATTTTTTCAAAACGGGCATATTAGTCCCATTTCTCAAATTTCACACATTTTCCTCTGACAGTTCTACAAATGAAAAAAAAAACAACACCAGTACTCCAAAGGGATAATTTAGACAGATCTTCTCTGAGAACTTGAAACCAGCTGTGGTTTGCATGTATTGTAATCAATCTATCAGACAATCAATCGGTTAACTGAAAGTTGCTCAATTTACTAATATAAAGCCAGTGACTGACAGCAGCAATTAAAACCAACCGCTACAGGTTTGTCTGGGATCTGTAATGAAAGGAAAATACGAATAGAAAGATCGAATAGACATAAAAAATACAAAAAAAAAAAAACCCAAAAAGCGAAACTTACAAAATATTCTACACGTTTGAAATATCAACCCCCATAACAGGGTTGTCAGCTTTGGTCAGCCGGCTGGAGTGAGATATTTTCAGTTCGAGACAAGTACGTCTGCACACGCATTTACAATAGTCTGTAGGGTTTGCAAACTATCCCAACGCTTTCTATGTAGCTAATTTTAGGTTTATAATGGAATAATATAGATCTATATCTTGCCGTCAGATTTCTTGAGATTCTGAAAGCGTGAGTGACACGCAAGATGCGGGAGAGTTGGCAACCCTGCCATAACATGATTTGCATGTTTACAATACAGTTATTTCCATCCAGGTAATGATCACGGTATAGTTTTAAAACCGAATGCGTTGAGCTTTATTTCCATGGCAGTGATTTAACCTCAAGATAAAAATGGAAAAAGATATCTAATAATTATCGGTGTGCAATCATTACCTGATTCGTATTTAAAACTGAATTAAACCGACCTTTCACAACCCGTGACAGACTGGGATTGCATTCTGACATAGACCTGTCAGATCATGAAAAAGCAGATAGGCCTATAAAAAGCTAGGTCTTTGGGCCAGCAGGCTGCATAGCTTGCTAATATTAGGTAGCTATGTAAGGAAACTGACAACTTAATAATAAAATAAACTATCGAGAAAAAAAAAAATTCTCTGCCACTGGGTATTTTATTCAGTCACTCTATAGACGTAACGTGCATCGCTGAATCAGGACGTGTTTTATATAGTTTAATTGTTTTTAATGATAATGAACGGTAAATTTATTAAGGTTCACGCTGTCATGAAAACCAGAAACATTTCTGTTTTGTGGTTAGCGTCTCAAATCACTATTGTTGCCTTCATAACCGCGTTCCCTACATCACTCCATTTATTGTTTGCCTTTGGCTTTACTTGTAACAAATCAAGGTTTTTATATATATATTATATATATATTATATATATATAAGTTTCCAAGCCCCCTCATCGCCTCCCTGAGCATGACAAAAGTTTAGAAAATTATATTGTTTTGTATACGGTGTTTTCCAGTTCCCGATGATTTATATCGATATTACCCAATTTCTTTTTCACCCTCCAGTACAATAGGTGGCAGTATATGCCTCGTCTCCAAGTCTTCATATAAAAAGAAACGGTAGGATTACAATTTCTATGGTACATTCGTCTTTCAGCGAGACACAAAAGGACGGGGTTGCCAAATCTAGTTCAGTAATGCTTCACAAATCGATTTAGTCTGATTAAGGAGTTTTCCCAGTATGTTTTAATCACCACACTACATATTCATACAGCAAATACACAAACGATACATGCATTAAACCTTAAACAACGGTGTGTCTGTAACAAATCACTGCATCTCTGCTCACTTATTTCACTGGCGTTGAAACGAAAAAAAAAAAAAAATTGAGAGAAAATAATGCAATCGCCAAACAGTTTGTTATATCAAAAATATAATGTATGTGGAAATAGGTGCGTTTATATATCAATTTGCTTGCAGTTATGGAAGAATGATTTTTAAGGAGCTTGGTGATGTTGCTCAGGCTTTGTTTTGGCGGGATGAGATCCACAAGCTGATTTGGCAACCTGGCAGACGCGGTTTAGTTGAAGCGCAGCCTCCGGGGTGTCTTTCTTCCATTAAAGCGCCGGCCATGCAGCCGGAGGAAGGGGAAGTCAGTCCGCTTTCACCTTAGCTACCACCACCGCGATTCGACATCTGCCTACTCTGCTCATCACTGATTCATTATCGACCTATTCGCCGTCGTATCATAAGAAAAGAACAACTTTGATTCCTCGCGTTGCGTTTTTTTCCCCTTCTTCACGTCGATTAAGGAAGGTATGTCGTTTTGATGAATAGGGAGCCATTGCTGTTGTGTAGCTGCGTATCCGGTGCACTTTTAGCGTGCTTAGCTTACGCTGCAAACTCGGCTGCCGCTTTACAAAGAAACTGGGTTGTGTTACTGCAAACGGTACTTTGTGTTGCGACTGGATTTTTAATTGTGGGCTAGCAATACATATCTATTTAGTAACATGTTTTTAGCTATTTGCCGTGCTTAGATGACTCATGTTAACGAGTTAGCCGGAGAAAAGAGAGTGGTTATCCCGGTGGGTCACTCTTCGTTAAAGATAATGATCCGCATTGTTTAGTGTAGCCAGACAAATTTGCAAGGTAACCGAAAAATCATATTCTTGTCTTACTGTTCACGCCGTCACGTTTACCGTAAGTTCAGTATTGCACAATTATCTTAGAATGGAGACGTGTTTTAGAATGCATTTTTTATTTGGACGTATTTTCACGGCTTTTAGCTTATAAAAATTGAAAATTAATTCTGGTCCTCATTTGCTTCAATTCGACAGAATTAAAGTTTCGCATAGATATTTTCCCAGAGTTGCTCTTTGCGTATCTTTTTTGTGAGAGATCATAAATTGCATTAAAGCGTATGATGAATTCAGTCAAAACGCAAATTTTCAAGTATAAAAAATGCCTTCAGGATGCAAGGAAACCGAGAGCCCCGACCCGAAGAGCAGAGTTATGGATCTGCCAGGCCGCCGGGGCCCCTGTTCCAGCAGAATAAAGGGGCGAACCGGAACGGGCAGCATGCAGAAAACGCCAAGCCGACTAACGCGAGTAAGCGGCATCCTTACCCGGGACGCCAAAATGCACCGCCACTCCAAAGTTGTTGCACACACTGAAATTTTATACATTTGCCTGTTACTGTATTTTTAGTAAATGTATGTTCGCCATTTGAGTACCTTTTTATTTATTTATTTATTTTAGAAAACGTCATGTATTTGCATCAAAGTAAACTCCCCTAGCAGTTATAACAGCAGAGAGCATTTGAGGCATTCCTTTTCACAAGGGATGTTAAATGCTACTCTGTTTCATGGGGTGAAACTAGTTAACTAGTGCATTTAAAGTTGACAGTCTAGAGTTTGACTACGCCATCACCACACAACCAGTTAATAGGATTTCACACATGCACCGTTACATTCTATTTCCATGTTATAGAGGAAAGTTGTTTTGTTTATTTAAATTAGCATCCATTTTAACAAACACTCAACAAAAAATAAGACTATAAATGGAACCGTGGTAAAGACCTGTGGTAGACACAAGATTACCTGGTAGTGCGTATGCTGATGTCCTTTCTTTTTTACACCAAGCTTTAACAATAGATCTGCAGAACTTCAAGAAACCTGGAGAAAAGACTTATACCCAGCGTAGCAGGCTGTATGTTGGTAATTTACCAATGGGGGTGACTGAACAAGAGGTGGAGAAGCTGTTTTCAAAGTATGGAAAACCTGCAGAGATATTCATTAATAAGGAAAGGGGGTTTGGCTTTGTCAGACTGGTAAGTGCCCTACAACACCTTTTTTCCCCCCTCCTTGTGTTTGTACCACGGGTATTTATTACTGATGATGTTTAACCTCATCGTCTCTGTAGGAGACCAGAACCTTGGCTGAGATCGCGAAAGCGGAGCTGGACGACACCAACTTCAAGGGCCGGCAGCTGCGCGTGCGCTTCGCCACGCAGGGAGCCGCTCTCACCGTGAAGAACCTGCCGCAGTTCATCTCCAACGAGCTCATGGAAGAGGCTTTCTCCATCTTCGGCCAGGTGGAGAGGGCCATCGTCATCGTGGACGACCGGGGCAGGCCCACGGGCAAAGGCATCGTGGAGTTCACCAGCAAGGCTCCCGCCAGGAAAGCCTTGGATCGATGTGCGGAGGGGGCCTTCTTGTTGACGGCGTAAGTTCGGCGCCTTCCTTGTGAACGATGTCGTCCGTGCGAGAGCGTGAAGTCTCCAGGCTCCGTTTCCGAGAGCCGCCGCAGTTAAATATAGAACTTAGAGAAATTACAGATCGATGCCTAGGAATGCACAAAACTGGTATGTAAGTGCATTCGTCGTGTAAAGTAATACGTGCCATGGTTCTTGTAGCAGTACAGATGAGTACCAATGTACATTTACTGTGCTGCGACAAAAAATTTGCATGCATTTTAAAATCTATATGGCTCTTTCATACTTTGAGTTGCACATAAGAATGCATTTGCTCTGCTACTTCTATTTACTTCTATTGTTCTCTATATATATATATATATAATGTGTACATATATAACATAATATAATGACGATTCTGTACTTGTATACCAGTTATGTGCATCCCTGCCTATATGGCTAGTGTTTGGTCTGCATCAGGAGATGATGGATAGGTTGCTGCTGTTTGTTTTTGAAGATCTCCGAGGCCGATTACCGTGGAGCCAATGGAACAGTTCGATGAAGATGAAGGGCTGCCTGAGAAGATCATTAACAAAAATCAGCAGTTTCACAAGTGAGTGCCGAGCTCGCCCTCTCGCGTCGCACTCTGTGTCCCTCTTGCGGTTCAACAAAGGTGACGGTTTAATGACGTTACAATACCCGTTAAATGGGACCGTTCCCTACGGTGGAACTGGCTCGTGCTGTACGTCTATCTGAACCAGTGCTTCTCAACTGGCTTAATCTCAGGACCCACATCCTTGGACATTAAGTTGCAACCCATATTTAAAAAACTTTACCGCAAATGTTTTGCACAAAAAATAAACATAGTGCAGTAAGAGAAGCACAATGCAAAAAAACCTAAGAACTGACAATTCGGAAAAAAAAAAAATCTTTCTCTCTCTCTAATTGCACACTCTGTGACTTAATGAAAATGGACCCACTTTTGGCCCAAGACCCACCAGTTGAGAAATGGCGATTTAAACTCCATATTTCAGATGCACTTACTAATTAGTGGTTTTAAAATGGAGGTAAAGCCAGCGGTACAATATCCTTGAGATTGCGGCGTGACATCCTCAGTTCTGCGGTCAGCGTGAGATCTCGGCCATCTGTATCGCGGGTGGGGGGGGTGAGGGAATAATGGCCGTGCACCGTGCCCCCGCAGGGAGCGAGAGCAGCCCCCACGCTTCGCCCAGCCGGGGTCGTTTGAGTACGACTTTGCGCTGCGCTGGAAGGCGCTGCTGGATATGGAGAAGCAGCAGCAGGCGCAGGTGGACAGGAACATCCGGGAAGCGAGGGAGAAGCTGGAGGCGGAGATGACGGGGGCCCAGCACGAGCACCAGGTCATGCTGATGAGGCAGGGTGAGTGTGCAAGGCGGCGGGGGGGGGATGGGGAGGGCATCATTTAACGCCAGGTGTGTGGCAGGCTTTGTCCAGCGCCCCCCCAGCTGTGTTCATAGCAAAAACAAACGGGCTTTTTGTCGTCATTGCCGGATTTACATTTAGCATATTTAGTGTACGTTTCTGTCCGAAGCGAGGTGAGGTAAACGGCACATCGGAAACGTGCTGTTGAGTCGACTAGGCATGACCGTGTCTTGGCTGTGCTTCCAGGTACAAGTGTTGGCAATATAGGAGCGAAAGCTACACATTTTCCAAAGAAAGCAAGCACTAGGCTTGGGTGGTATCTGCTTTTTTCATACCATCTTACCTTGTATACAGTTCAGCCTGGTATATAGTACTTGCTGGTATATGGTAGTTGAGAAGTTAAGTAGGTTGCTATAAACTCTGCAGTTGGCCTAATTGGGCTCAGCATTGTGGAAGCTCTAAGGAAGCTTGGTGACAACTCCTCGTTGAAGAGTTAAAAAGATCACGCTTCATTTATTGACACCTCTCCATGGATTCGATATCACAGAACATCCTGTAAGCACCCCCTGGGATCTATGGGAAATGTAGTTTAAGCAATTTACTAACAGGAGCGTGAAAGTGAATACGCAAGCTTGGACAAAATTGCTTTGAATTATATTAAATATTAGTCTTGCTCTCAAATGGTCACCACAAGCAAATTTTTCTCTTCTACAATTCTTCTTTTGGCCCCGTTCCTTGTTGTAATGAAATTAATTTTATTATCCATCAGTAAAAAAAAAATAGTTGCAGCTTTTGTTCCAGATAACTTTATTCACAGAATGAAAATTAAATGAATGGACTGACTGGCTTGCCTTTATCATTGGGGACAAACCCAAAATACTCCCACACAGGGGCAGTATTATTTTTCTTTTTTTGTTTAACTAGTTTGTTTAGACTTTGTTTATTGCCATCGTTTTCACCAGTAGGTTTACCTCTGGTGACCCACACCGTGCGTTACAATACATCACCTCAAGAACCGAATAAGATTATTCACTGACTAGCAATGCGACACATGAGCTTTCAGGAAATGTAAAGAGGCATCTGGCCAGTAGTGGATAGCTGGGGGTGTACATTACACAGAGTAACTTTTTCACGGGAATTTAAATATTACTGACTGAATAAAGACGGGACCCTGTCTTGTCCGAAATAGGCTTCAGGATAAATGACCAGGATTAACAGCTGGAAGACAGATGAATGGGTTAAGGCATTTTATTAAATTCTGTGAAATACTTTTTTGGCTCCTAAGACTTTTTTATATATATAAATGAACTGGTGTTTATAATATAGTTGCACAATAGTTTTGATTGATGTTTTTATATGGATACAGTTTATTTTCATGTCTTTTCATAGCCCTATTACAATCGTGTATCAGTAATGTTACAGCCTGTTACTTCATTAGTCTGTATCTATGGCTGTGAGTCTATCAAAGCGGTGTCACAACACGGTTAATTATCAGTTCTGGTGTAATAAACGGGACTAAAGGCATAAGCTACTTTTTCGATTGTCCGGCTAAATCCGCACTTCCTCTGTCCTCAGACCTGCTGCGGCGGCAGGAGGAGCTGCGGAGGATGGAGGAGAAGCAGGAGATGCAGAAGCGCAAGCAGGCGGAGATGCGGCAGGAGGAGGAGCGGCGGCGCAGCGAGGAGATGGCGCGCCGGCAGCAGGAAGGCTTCCAGGGCTTCCCCGAAAACGTGAGGCGCCCGTCAGCCGAAGCCGGGCTCTGCCGCGTAGCGGTGCAGCGCGTAGGTCGCGGTGCTAGCCAGTTATAGCTAGCTAGCTAATACTAGTGATGGACAAAATTATGCTTCGTGAATCATTTGCTGTGGTTTTTTTTTTTTTTTTTTCTTTGGTTGGTTTAAAGATGGTTCAGAAAAGGTCACAAAGCATGTCCCAAAGCAAAACAAGAGCACCATCTAGTGGGGACAAAAAATACAACCAATGGATCATAAAGCATCATTTTGTTCAGCAGCGAGTGATGCTTATTTAAGGTGTATACTTAACCTGCAGTGATGTTTAATAGTACGGCTGTCGCAGGAGTCAAAATTCAGAGGAGCCCCCCCCCCCCCCCCCCCCCCCGCCCCTCGTGCCCCCCCCCCCCCCCCCCCCCCGCCCCCCCCCCCCGCCCCCCCCCCTCTGCGCGAAAAGGCGGCGCGGCGAG
>JAABNY020000002.1:1630323-1640942 GCA_015164015.2 Brevimyrus niger | reverse complement strand
CATTTTGACAGGGTGGAGGGTGGTTCTATTCAAGTATGCAACAGCATCCACAACCAAGTACAAGATAAACTTCTGAAAGCCGGCTAAGAGGCAAGCGTCACTCCGAGGAAATAATTATGGCATTTTACAATGTCTATGTAAGTCCATCCTAATCTGCAGTAACAGACAAGCCGGGCACCCTGTCTAAATACACAGTTGTACCTCTGTCCAGAGAACAAATAATCTGATTCCAGATGGTAACGGAGGCAGGATAAGGGAAACAGTAAAAAAGAAATTCTTTTCGTCAGAGTTTATTTTGAGAAAAATCTTACAGGCAGCCAAGTAGATAATGAATAATTGCTGGTTTATTTTGCCTTCTTGTGGTGAAGATATGTGACAGCGAATAAGTACTGCTTCAGCAGAGTAATACCAGGGGAAGGCACAGGCCACCTGCTGACAGCTGTCAAAGTGATTTTCACTGCTTTCTAAGCGGAATGAGCTAACGCAGTGCAGCTAATGGTTTGAGCTGTTATCAAAGTAATAATAGCAATGATAATAATAGTAATAACTATAATAATAATAAGAAGAATTATTATTATTATTATTATTGTTGTTGTTATTGTTATTAATATTATTATCCCAGCTAAACAAACATTGGAATAGTTGTGAGCATGTGGTGAATTTTGATGACAATGATTCACTAGGTCATGTTTTATTAATGTATTTGTGCAAACAAGCAAGGAGAGGATATGTTTCTCACAGATATGAGTCAGTGCATCTTTAAATGCTATTCTATTATGTAGTGAAAATGTTGCTGAACAATGCCACAGCCCAGTGTTCCACTCAGTCTCGCTCTCTCTGGGGGGAATGTGTATGTCTTCTGTTGCATGTGTGGGCTTCCACTGAGTTCTTCCTGCCAATCAAAGACATGCTGTCTAAACTAATTACTGTCTCCAAATTGCCCCAGGTGGTGTGTACAGTAGGTGTAAGCGACTGTTTGTCTGTCTGTGTTGCCTAAGTGTGGGTTTGTGACTCAATAGTGTAGTTATGAGTTGTGCTTTCCTGAGTTGTCTTTGGCTCTGTACAATCCAAAGATAATTCCATGAAAATGAGTATTAATGTGCTTTGCAAATGCTTTCAGCTGATTTAGAGACATGGTGGAAAGATTTAGAGTCTTGCTGGAAAGGTGGATGTACACAATACTGTACAAAAGTCTTAGGCAGTCAAAGAAAACAATGTTCTTGGTGTCTATCAAACTGTTCAATCTTAGCCATTAATTCACCCCAGTATTTGCAGTAACCATCTAATGTGCCAATGTGTTAGCTGATGAAATATAATGGGAATCTTTATGAACAGGTCAGTCTTCTTGAAGCATTGCGGGCTGCCTGTGACGATGTTCCTCCTGAGACTGTTGAAGGGTGGATCCATCATCCTAAACGTTGCGTACCCATCTGTTTGGCTAGTGAACGGATCCTTTGTGATGGAGATGAGAACAAACACAGCTAATCATCAGGATAACACCTGAGCTCTCTGCATGTTCTGTTGCATTCTTGTACTGCATTTTATGTTTTACTGTATCCCGTGGGTCTCTTGCAATGATTTTCTTTTCTTTGTTCTGTAAAACAGTATTTCCTATGACATTTTGGGTAAAACGTGACATATTCAAATATGCTTTTTAATCACTTGTGGAAATGCAACTTACCTATAAACTTTAAACTTTAAAATGGGGTGACTTTAGAAGAGGTTTTAATGGCTGTTGAATGCCCGTGCTGTCATGGAACAGTTTGACAGACACCAAGATCATCAATATCTTTTTCTTTAAACAAAATGACATTATTATTGATGAGACGTGAAATAGACTCTGAGTAACATCCCCAAGGTACAAACCAATGGTGCAAAAATGTTCCTCAAAGTCCATTTCTGTACATTAAAAGGTACAATTACCTATAGCTATAGAGTACAATTGGTAGACCCTTGAGAGTACAGCCCCAGTGACAAGCAAAAGTACAAATTGGTCGACTTTTTTTAGACAGTGTAAAGGAACTACTGAAAAAAACATGCAATGAATAACATGTGAAATGCTGATCTCATGTTTGTTCATCATTATTGAATCATTATGCATCTTTTATATCAAATAGCTACTATATTCATTCATGATTTGTACTTCAGTGGTAACAATGTTACCACTAAGTATTTGTGCCCCCACAAGTGTTACCTCTGTATACTGAACTTACTGAGCTAGTTCTTCTTAAATATGAACGTGCACAACGCTGGTGTGTAGCATTATCCAACGATGGTTTGATGTTGCCTAAAACATTCATTGGCCCATTTGGTTCCTAGATTACTTATACCAGTAGAGTATAAAGGACAACTGGAAAGAAATGCCACCATCTGTATTGCTGGATATTGCAGCATTTCTCCACACAGCACATCCTAGGACATCCTCACTTTGCCTGCCACTGTGCCTATCCTTCCTAAACTTTAAATGAAGGAATTCCTCCCTGCGTGGAGGTTGAAGCACTCACATGACCCAATATTCTTATTGAATGCCACGAATGTTGCACATCTAGATCTTTTTCCTGAAGACAGATTTATCACCAGAGAAGATATTAGATGCAAACTGGGTGAATGTGGCCAAAAGAAAGGATGGACAACCACTGTTATACATTACATGTGGGCACATTGGGTCAGTCTTTTATATCTTTCTTTGGAAATGACTGTAATATATGCAAAATTAAGGTCATTGAATCATATTGGAACATTTTTGTATCCACTCCTGTAACATGCACTTTAGTACATTCTATACAGTGAAAAGATGTTATTCTCCATTGAAACATTGATTTATGTAAAAAAAAAAACATACTTCAAAGAAGAAATGATGCATATTTAGTGCTGTTAGTGTTTTTTTCTGTCAGTGAGACAATGTGAAAATACATGACAAAGTCTGCTTGCTGGGTGAGAATGAATTTGGTAGCCAGTGATTATTTAGTGACATATGAGTGTTTTGGTGGTTTTAGTGCATTTTGGAAATGATTAACTTTTGGGTGAAGGAGAATGTTAGTGGTGCAAACTTGTTAGAGATTGTAAAAAAGCTATAACATGCACATAGCACAGCTGACATAGTGACCCAGTGGGGCACATGGTTGCCTCTCAACTGCAGGGCTTGGAGGGGGGGGGGGGTTGCCCCTATTTAAAGTGAGCATGTGGCATTTGTAGGTTTTCCTCATTTTGCTGTCTTGGGATATTTAAATTACTTGTAGCAATTTAAGTTAAGCATCAAAGATAAATCTCCAGTATTAAAATAGAAATGGGATTCAGTAATTGTTAAAGCATATTGTAGCTGAGCTGTCGTAATGGGCCATAATGATGAGCACAGATATGCATCCATTGGGGGGTGACTCCGTCTTTGTACCTGTAATCTGAAGTTCGCCAGTCTCCGTGGGCCCTAGAGCAAGGCCCTCAACCCCCAGCTTCAGAAGCGCTGCATGTCAGCTGACCATGACCCTGCACCATAACCACCCAAATCTATGGAGGACAAGATGCGGTGGGTGAAGAGAAGCATTCCGGTGTATCTCTGCTTGTGTAAATGGCAATTACAGCGCGTTTGAACAAGACGTTTTTCTCCATTAGCCACGTTCTGCCTGAGGGTATCGAGCAGTAGCACAGGAGGCAGAAGTCCACAGTTGTGCAACTCAATCCACGTCAGGGGGACCCAGGCAGCACAGCAGTAAAACAGGACATTCTGTACCTACAGCACAGCACGACAGCGCAGGCATCCAACAGCAGCTGCTCACATTTACAGTAAAATTTACAGTAAATATTTAGAGGTAGCACTAAGCAACTAAGCATTCCGCTGTGTTCATCCTTAGCCTGCCCCGCCCCACCCATGGCATTACAAAATATTTTTTGTGCGACTAAAAATAATTTGTACCAACAAAGTTTCAACAAAGTAAGATTTTAAAAAATATGTTTCTGTTGCGGTTTTAAGTCCTCTAAAGGATCTGTCATTCGTTTATAGCTGGAAGGGACTCCCTTGTATCCACTCCTTTTGGACCAATAAGTCCAGTACTGCTGAACCATATGGGAACGGCTGGTGCTGAATTCTCTCATGCTGCTTCTACTTTAAATAATCATCTAAAGGCTAGTTTGTGTCAGGATCTGTGCCTGTCTGCTCTGTCAGTTTCCTGTTCGGCCAGCACGTCGCTGGTCTTTTCGTACCTCCCTAGTGTGTTAACCTCTCGCCCCTGTCTCTTTTATAGTATTCGTTATCCGTGCATATGATTGCCTGCCCTAGCCAGCCTCCCCAGCTCACTCGTTAGTGTCAATGTGAGTCCTCGTAGTGGTTAGTGTTGGTGTCACTCTAGACCTCACAGTTAGTTAGTTAGTGAGCCCTCTGTCCTGCTACCTCATTCCTAGGTTAGAGCCTTAGACTCTCCTTGTTGTTCCTCCCAGCCTCTGGGTCAGACCCCTTGTGGTCCATTCACTTCTGTTTGTTTGCATGCTAATGTTCAAATAAAGCCCTTCAGTTCACCCTTAGGCTTCATCTGGGTTGCCTCTTCTTCCCGATGTGACAGTTTGCTACATCGCATTCAACTTTTATTATCTACTGTGCAGTTTTGTATATTTTTTTATACTTGGGTCATTTTATATTTTCTTATTTTCTTTTACCACAAATGTAGCTGTGTAGTTGTCCAAACATATTTTAATCTAGCCCCCGCCAATCAAACGAGTCTTGGTGACAAAAAAAAAAAAAAACATTCTTGGAATTTATTTCATGCCAGTCTGAGAATCTTGCTGTAGAAGGAGCACATTTTCTTTTTTCATGAAAGAAACAGAATATGTTTTTGTCAGTGTCATATTAACTGATGTGCCGAAGGAATGTAATCTTTTAAACACGTTAAAATAAAAAGAATGAGAACATAAGAGGATAACTCAAAGGCTGATAGCTTGTCCCTTTGTTTCTTTATCGTCACAAAATTTGTATTCCGTTACATAATGAGTTTCATTTTGAAGAATATCAGTGAAACAATATAAGAATTTAAATTGTGGTTTTTTTTTCTATCATGGGCCAATACCAGAATATATACAGAATTTTTCATTATAATGCATAAAGGCAGGATTTTTTTTTTAGTTCTAGACACTTCTCTTACAAAAGAGCATGAAAATACAGAATTTGTATGTGTTTCTTTAAAATGTGTCATATTTAAATGTTATTTATATATTTTTTTCACTGCTATTTGTCTGCTAGTACACAACACACATACAAATATTACAAATAGGGGGGCAGGTAGAAATTCTGGGTCACTTAAGAAAATGTCTCCTTAGGTCACCTGTCCAGTTGTGTATATACTTTTCTGTGTTTTAGGGCCCCCTGAATCTGCCAGGGTATCCAAGCTTCTACAGCGTCCTGATTACTGGTAATTCAATGTGCAGCTTTGGTATGCATACTGTACAGTCTGCTGGGATACCCGGAAAGAGCAGAGGAGGAGGAGGCAGAGAATCTATTGTTATAGGGTAAGTACATATATGCATATACTGAGGGATTATGCACTGTACATATGAGAGTGATAGAATGTTGCATCACAATGACCTGACAACCTGACATAAACACAGTAGAACTGGTTCTGGAGGAGTGGCAAAAAAGCAGCCAATGAGTGCTCAGCATTTATGGAGGACCTCTTTCAGGATGGCTTGGAAAAGCATCATGGAACTGGTGGAACTGGTGTAGAGGAGACAGTAGGGTCAACCAGTTCACCCCTGGTTTAAGGGTCCAATAGTGTCATAACTCTGCCTACCTAGGGATTTGAACTGGCAACCTTCAGAATCCCCCCCCCCCCAATCAACAAATTAATTTTTTAATATTTTTTTTGGTCTGCACATAATTCCTTGTATGGTTATGGTCTGGATGTCTTTATAATTATTCTATGTACAGAATTACTAATAAGCCTTTTTATGAGCAGGTGTGTCAAAACATTTGACTAGAACTGTAGGGTGGGTTTTTTTTGTCTAGGTATCTTAGGTAACCGAGGCCATTTACAGAAATACTATTATGCTAGAACAACAATTTGAAACATTTACGCCATTATCGACAAGAAGTGTTATTTCCACCTTTGGAATGACAAAACTGGGACATTTTTCAGTAAATCTCCACAATGTCACTTTTGTTCTCATTGTCTCCACTTTTTATTTGCCTGGAGCCAAGTAGGTTGTACTTAATTTCCTAACAGTATAAAAGTTTTCGAAAAGCTGTCAGCCACTCCGACTCGGCACACAATGAACCGGCATGTGCATGCGTTTCGTATCTATAGCCTTAGTTGTACAACAGCAATGTGGAAACTATTTTTCATTGACAAAGTAACCTTGGCAGTTGCAGTCTTCTCATCACTTTTTTTGCCTTTCTTTGTGTCTGATAAAATGTTAATATAAGCATGAATGGAAAAAAAATGTCTTGCTACTCACGTAGTGAATGTCAACATTCTCGAACAAAGCATAATACCACAACAAAAGGGATGTTTTTTTTCCCTTCAAATATCACTGAACTAGCATGGAGTTTATTCTTACCTGTTTATTATCTGTAGTTTTGCTTATGCTTTGCAACATGATTTGAAAGATTTTGCCATCAAATCAGGGAAGGCACCAACTATTATGTAGTAGGATTAAATGCATATTAAAAGTTATTATATGCATATCCAGTACAGGGTGATGATGGGCCTCAATTCTTCTAATTGACTGTAATACTTTCACTTCACAGAATATATCGATCCAAATACCCATCATTTTCATTAGTCACATGCAATTCTCATTAAAAGTTGATTCCATGGCCTGGAGAAAGTGTGGCAGCTGGGGCAGCTGCCCCAGGACGTGGGCCCTAAGAGGAAATAATTGTTGTAATAGTCGGGAATAATTATAGCGATAATAATCACAACAATAAGCCTTCATTGATCTCCAAATTCTCTTTTTGCCTACCCCACGTTGCTCTCCAAGGCGCACAGACATATATGTAGATAGAAGGTTGGCATTGAAGAGCAGCCTCCTGCTTGGGTGCCCGTGGATCTGGGGGTTAAAGACATGCCAGATATGTGACCATTCTGCCAAAGGTGGGCTGGAGCTGGCGACGTTCGAAGCGCAGGCATGGAGGCCCAGCCCCCCCCATTGTACCTTTTCATATTATAATGTGCGTGAACTACATTCATATTTGTATGCTCAGTCACAATTTGAATTGCTGGTGAGAACTGTTTTCAGCCATATACATCATTTGTTATCCAGTAATAAATGTTAGCCCCAACTCACACGGAAAGTGCATTGATGGCCTGTTTAGCTTAGAGTTAGCTAGTTAAAGGTGAGTGGAGCAGGGAGGATGCATTTCTGACTCACTCATTTTCTTTCATTGTGAGAGGTTTGGGGTTTGGATCAGGCCGAGGGGACGCTTACGTAAAGCGGCAAATAGATGGGCTTCTGGAGGGTGGGACTGGACCACATGTTACCTGGGGGGGGATTTCTTTCTGTTCTTCTGTCTGTTTATGGAATAGTTTTACATGCCTGGCTCAGTGGATTTTAGGCTATTGCCCTGTTTATGGTGCTGAAATCTATGCGAATAATATTAGCATTGATTGTTGTTGACTGATTTCTAAGTGAATTACACTTTGACAAGTTTGTGTATACATGTGATCGGAATGGACAAACTTGACCTGGGGCCCTTGACCAACTCAGCTACACCCCACAGTCGATTACAGCATGTCCAGTTGGTACAACTTCAGCCAAAAGGATTAAATAATTGACATTAGTTCTGTGGCTGTTAAAGTTACCAGCACACACACACACACAGACACACAACAATTTTTTTCTTTCAAATCAGATTCGGATTCAGGCATAACGTGGCGTATTTTGAAAGAATGCAGAAATTATATGTCAAGTAGTTCCTCAGCTCATATCTCCTTGAGGAGCAGGTGCTCACAACAGAAATACTTTTCGGTTTGTTGTCTGGTCTGGATGGTCATTTTCTGCCTCCAGCTGCTGTCATGAGTAGCTGTCAATTAACTGAATCAGGCCCTTGTAGTGCTGAATAATTGCATGTTGCTTCTTTGCAATGGCAAATGAAACAAGGATATAGTGACCAAAGATGTGTATAATATTATAATGTAATGTAATATTATACAATATACTTTTGTCCGTATAATTCCAAAGTAACACATGACCTGTTAGAAGATGTTATGACATTTTTGTTCCAATACGAAAGGAACAACTACCCATTTTTGGCCTTTAAATTATTTATATTACAAATGCTAGTAGTATGACAGTATAAAAAGATTTGAAATGAGGCATAGAAAACCAGGAAAAATTTAACTCCACTAGTAAATATTTGGCCTGAGGATGAATTTGACAATTTGATAAACATCGTCAAAGTAGTAAATCTCATTTTTGTGTGTAGTGTTCTCATTTACACATTTGGATATACTGCAGCAGAGAAGCTATTCTTTTGGGATTGCAGACTTGGAAAGCTAATGAATTTCTTCAAATGTTTTTTCTTACTATTAAAATTCAGGGTAACAAGACACCTTCCATACTTATCTAATTAATCCCTCCCTCGAGGTAAAAAGTGTGATTGAATTATTCACTTAGAAACACTGCAGTCAGAAGCTACCACCTGATATATACCTGATTGTTTTGCGGATGTAAGATTTTCAAGCCTAATTTAAACAGATTTTGTCACTGGACTGCATGTATGAGTCAAATTCTGACTCACATTTCAACTGAAATGTGCAGGGCCATCAATTTATGAGCAGAAAATGATATACAGACACAATAACACATATTGCTCCATCTGTATGGCAATTGTCTTGCCAACCATATTGTCACTGTGGGAATTTAATTAACTGGTAATTGGTAATTGATTTAAATGAATCCCAGTAATGTCTTAATCCTGAAATGCAATATAACTGTCTCTAGATGTGGGCTTGATAATCAATGAACAAAAAGTCTAATTAATATAAGGGTTTAGCGTACTTAATCTCCGATGTTTTGTCTGTTTCCCATGTGCCACCTAGTGTTAATCATTTCTGTAATATCACCGAGATAGAACTTGCATGAGACAAAACTTAGATTAGATTTTGTTTCAGACTTCTACACACTTTATTTCATATAAATTGTATCAGTATAAACTTAAATTTAATATAAAATGCACTGGGATATGTGAAATATTAGCATTATAGTTAATACCCTAAAATGTTATTACAAGCAATGAAAGTAATCTTGCATTAAACTATATTTTGTGTCAACTTGATCTTATTTTTACAATTATGCAGTATGGTTGCATCTTAATCTGTAGGCTTATTTGTCAAAGAAATTGTCAGTGAGAATGTCCGTCAATTTTGATTTTGTTGTCAGTTGTAAATGGCTATACTGTTGTCTCGCACTTCCTGAGTAATGGGTTTTGACTATACCCATGACTCTGTGTGTATTTCCTGCCAAGATTGGAAGACCAGCTGATGCGGATTGGCCTATAGTTATTCACCTCTTCACCACACCCTGTACTTTCACAACAGGCTGTATGATTATAGTGCCACTATATGATGTAAGCGGTTATCATTGAAAATGTTTGGAGAAAAATGTATGCACTTTTTGAATGGAACGATTTCGAACTTTATTTCAAAGAGCATTTTCTCACAGTGATACACTATCGCTTGGCTAGGGGACAGCATCAGTGATGTTATCAGTGGTCATCAGATGTTTTGGGTCTTTCAGACAGCAGAGAGAGAGATAGAATACTGCTTCTTTAAAAAAGATTTATGACCTAAAGGTCAAAAGGTTACAGGTCAAGAGTTCACTGGTGGAGCGGGATTGGGCCGTGGCTGGGGTGGAGCCAGGTGACGTCACGACTAGTGTTAGTGTTAATTATTTCTATATGCTGGGAGAGGGGTGGTGGTTATTTATTTATTTATTTATTTATTTATATTATTATTTTTTTGATTATTTATTTATTTTGTCTATTGCGGAGAGTCTCTCATAGAAAAAAAACAGAGAATACCTATTATTATTAAGTTATTTTAATGTATAGCGTTTATCATATAACATGTATAAAATAAATAATATACTCACTCTATGTAAGTCCCGTGTAGTTTTCTTTTCTTTTTTTCTTTTTCCAGTGGGGTCCTTGTGTTTTTTTACCAAAGAAGGAAAACCCATATGGTGACCATTCAGCGTAATAAATAATATCTGCGGCTGGTTTGTAACTTTTATTTAATGAGAAATATACAGCCTGTCAAGTTTTAGGATACCGAGGACTATCCTATTTTCTTAATTATGTCTATTTGATGTACATCGCTGTGTTTTTATTTTACCTCATACTTGTACTTATGCGCAGACGATACACTCAACCCGGGATGACCTACGGGGATGTAAATAATGGCTGTATCAGAAAAACCAAAACCTCAAAAAAAAAAAAACATGCTATGTACCGTAAGACAAAATGTCCAATTTGATGTGTAGCCCATACAGTTGACTGGGATGACCTACGCGGATATAAATAAGAGGTGCATGAGAAAAACCCAGACTTCAAACAAGAGAAAAGGGGGGTTACCCTCACTCCCACTCCACTACCCAAACACTACCCACTCCCCCTCCCCTCACAGACACAGACACAG
>JAABNY020000002.1:1612439-1623325 GCA_015164015.2 Brevimyrus niger | reverse complement strand
TGCACACTGGCGCACTTCAGTGATGCACACTGGCGCATTTCACTGATGCACACTGGCGCACTTCAGTGATGCACACTTGCAGCCACCAGCTATGTACTGACAGCATCACCACTGAGGTCGCAGTACAAAGACTTTCCTTTTTCTGTAGGATCCTGGGATATATTTTATTAGAGAATCCAATTCTGTGTAATTATTTCCCTTATTTTACCATTGAAACATTTTAGCGATGCTATGTAGAATTACATTTGCTCACCATATGTGTGATTTCAGTTTGGGGATGTATGTAATCGAATTATTCATTAGCACAAACTCACTGACTTCAGGCTTCACATCTCGCTGATCTCATTATGTAGCACATGGCTTAAATGAACATCAAATTTTGGATCTCTGTAGCCTACAACAATGATTAAGCTTCACACAGAGAACCTTTGCATAGTCCCATACTTTGTGATCCTACAGGTGTTCAAATTCGATCATAATTTCATCATAATTTTTGCTTTGTAAAATGCCATGTATTTCTAAACTAGAATTTTAATTTCAAAGCTTCTGGGGTGACATTAGTTCAAAGAGGCCTCCTTTCTTAGGGAAAAATGTCATATGTGAAGAAAGATCTTACATGATTACTCATGATAGCTGGTGTCAGATGAGTTACACTTCACTGAACCGCTCCACCGCCTCATCTGCTCCTTAATTAGACACCATGTGAGGAAGCCGCCCCTTCGCTCAGTCCCTCCTTTCAAGTATGTAATGGATCTGAAGGCATATTGAGCAGGGAGCATCAAAAAGGTCAGAAATCAGCAAGAAACTGGATCACGGTGCAGTGTTCTTCATATCAGCAGTACAATTAAAGTCAGGCTTTCCCAGTCGGAGAGATAAGAGCATTGAGGTGCAGCAAGTGGATATTACAGTGTATTACAACAAATATCGATACACATGCGATAATATGTAGTAATAGTGCAATTACATGTGCACCAATAATACAATAATACAATGTTTTTTTTTTTATAATCAATGATTTCTAAGGGTATATATTGATAAGGATGTGACTTAAAATAATGGAATAATGGTAAATGGGTAACTGACCATCTTAATATTTGCTTTTATTTTGTACCTTTTATGCTGATAAAAAGATTGGGGCTCTAGCTGGATGCAACGTTAATAAAATTTTGATGGGACAGGATGTAGCTCAGCATGTTCAGGAGCAGCTGCCTGTGTTTGGAAGCAAATGGCCATGTCACCTGGGTACACTGGTGGCAAATAGATGGGTAACGCTTTGCATTAAGCACACCTTCACAATGCATTCATAGAACATTCATAAGCAGCATGCAAATACACCTTAACATCCTAACATCCCTTAACAGCCTTAATATGCATTATTAACTAACATTGCATGATTATATAATTGTTTGTTCTTATCATATACTGTAATGTTTGCTATTAATGTATATTACAGCAGTTAATGGATGTTAGGATGTTAAGGTATAGATGTATGATGTTTATAAATGTTTTATGGATACTTAATGAATGCATTATGAAGGTGCACTGAACGTTTTATGAATGCAATATAAAAGCATTATGAAGGTGCAGTTTATGTAATAAGCTTCCAATAATTGCAGCGCCTGAAAATAAGAGTAGCAGTAAAGTGTATAAGAATGTATTAAGTGTCCATATAAAATACTAGATTTTAGCAAGCAGTTTGGCTGAGACATGGGGTGCATGGCCTAGTCAAGGCCAGTCAAACATGTAGGATGATATAGGCGGCTGCCTAGGGTGATAGCTTCTGAGGGGGCACTGACCTTCCAGTCAATTACAATCAGACAGGAAGCACTGGCAATGATGCTCGACTAGGACATCATATTGGCTAGAATCAATACTGGGTCCAGTTATATCCACTGTTGCTAAGGGAAACAAAAATGATTAATTCCTTTTTATAATCTTAAAACAAAAACTACAGTACTCAGGCTCCTCAGCAACAGTCTATTTTAAGATTGATTAAATGATTATGATAAGCATGGTATTCCTTACCTGAAGTACCTATACCAGGAAAAGAACATAGCTGTACAATATAAATTACAGTTAACAGACTATTTTGTCAAAGACAATAACTTGTTCAAAGCCAGTTTGCAGTTTGGGTCAAGATTTGTACAATTATAACATTGTACAATGCCACTTAATGATTAACACACTGAACAGTTCTCAAGGTTAATGTTCAACATTTCAGTCACTTGTACTGTAACAACAAGTGCAACACCAATTACTGATCAATCTTATCTAGAGCAACTTCGCTTTTAAACACCCAACAGTATTAGACTAGTAAGATAATGTGTCTGATGCAGTGAATTTATGGTAATTTTCATTCAGAGGGGATGTTACCGCTAACATTTCCACTACTGACTGGCTAAAAGTAGCAGAGAACTTTCGTTTGCTCCTGACAGTTTTTCCCTCCAGTTAATATTTTTAATAATTATTATTTAATTTAGATATTTCATTTGACAGTCAAGATGCCTGAACAATGGATAAAAAAACAACAATTATACCAATCAGCTGTACCTGCTGGTTTGCTGAACCAATTATTCTGGGCAGATAAATAGTTATGTTTTATATGGGCACTTCAGGTATTTATAAAAATGACCACCCCCTACTCCGACTCAACCGAAAGAGATTGTTATGGAGAGCTGATTCAGCTCATTGCACATCAGAACATCAGGTATGTGTTGGACCAGTTCAGTATAATCTCAATCTGGCTCTTTCCAGCAGTTGCCTGCATACAAGTTCCAAGTCAAGCCAAAACCTAAAACTTCTGGTCTGGAAAAGGTTGTAAAGCTGTTTCTTACAATCTGTGGAGGATTCAAACCATGGTCAGATGGAACCACCTCATCTCATAATTGCGAAAATTCATCTGTATACTGTGATCATGGCCAAGTCATCAGTTTCAGTAAAGTGGAAATTTCACATGAAAGTTGCCCATTTTGAAGAAAAAAAAACAAGTAGTCACTATATCAATATGACAGAGAACTATGAACTGCAGTTCCAATGGTAAAGCATTAAGAGTCCTAAAAAAAGTTCAAAGATTCAAATTTGATGCATTGTGGCATTTTAGGGTGGGCAGGGGTGTCATTCTCTTTTTGGATCATTGTGACACAGGTTTGTACTGTGGTATTTATGCAGCGTGTCAATGCGTAAGGGAGACGGTCACATGTTGGCCAGGAGAAAAGCTTCAAAGGACGTATCAGAGCTGTCAGTCAGCCTGATCGTGTGCAAAGCATGATTTGTATTTGAAATGCTGCTGGATATTATTTCCCAGAAAGGAGAATTGCGCCAAGCTATTACCTTGCAGATATTCTAACATGCTGAGATGTATTTATGTACTGTATATATTCATGATGCACTCGATCCAATCAAATATGAAAGGAAAACCATTCTTTTGACTCGATGTGTCAACTCAGTCCAGCACATGAGATTTGATTTCCATGTCACTGCATGTCCTGGTAAACAATATCACATCCTCGTCTTAAAAACCCACGTTGAAGGAGAACCTTTGTTCACAAGAACAAAGATTATGCTGAAGAATGTTAGAAAAATACAACAAACCCTTACATTTTTTAATCACAATATCTGTTCTCTGTACATTAGAGATGCCAAAGGAGTTTTTATTTAACCTTTTGTTGATTACTCAAAGTATTAAATTAGAACCCGCACACTGAAATCACAATGATGATATCATATTCAAACAGTGAATGACGGCAAAAAGATTTACACACACATACCACAGTCAGCATAGGCTTAACTGACTGATTTTTAAAAACACTTAAGATGAGGATGCATAATGCTGTTATTTGCATTAAGTATTTTTAAATACTTGAAAAATAATATACCTGGATTTAATGTGGATAATGGCGTTTCTCATCCTGACAGTTAAAAAAATCAGCATTCACAGTCTGTGATAACAGAAAAGACCTTCATCACATGAAACTGTCAGAAGAATTAACTCCCTGTGGCATGCTTTTTTGTGAAATAATTGACAATATAAATTATAATTTCAAGAAAATTTAATATTGTGTACAATGCTTCAATGGCTGAGAATCTGTCACTTTTATTTTAATGTGCCACATTTATTGTGCTGATATTGTTGCTGGAAGGTGTTTGGTTGTGGTAGCTAACACATCAGGGGCCTGTATCACAAAGGAGGATTACTTGTTTAAGGTACCCCAGTTTAAATGAACTTTATTATTTTTGGTCACTTACATTTAGCCTAGACTACCATGAATCTTACAGGTTATCTGGCTAAGAAAGAAATCTTGCTGGTTGTAAGTAGTAAACAGTCTTCACAGGTAGTGCACCACACACCTGTGGAAGCTTATTTACAAGTTTTTCTGGACCTGCGCAACTAAATCAAGTACAGTCAAAAGTATTGTAAGATTAGTTGGATTGTAAAGGGGACCAATTTAACAATGAATTTTAACTCCCAGTATTTACATGTGACTAGGTCTTTAGATTAGATTAAATTAGATTAGATTACATTCGATATATAGATACATAAATACATATACACATACACATACACATACACATATACATATACATATACATATACATATACATATACATACATGCAATTGGAATTTACAGGTAGTATTTATAAGAGTTGCACATATAAGGGAGAGTACATACATATGGATACTGATTAGTTTGTAAAAATATATTTAAACTGGTGAAATATACATAAAGTGCAGCCAAAAGTTATTGATATTTATACAAGTAAGTTATTAAGTGGTAAGGGTTGGGAGTTCAGAATGGGAATGGTATCATGGAAGAAACTGTTCCTGAGCCTGCAAGCTTGGTGTGGGACCTCAGGCTCCTGCTGGTCTTGGACCTCAGGATCCTGCTAGTGTGGAACCTCAGGCTCCTGCTGATCGGGAACCTCAGGCTCCCTCTAGTGCGAGACCTAAGGTTCTTGCTGGAGTGGTACCTCAGGTTCTTGCTGGTGCATGACTTGATGCTCCCACCTGTTTGGGACCTGAAGATTCTGCTGGTCTGGAACCTCAGGCTCCTGCTGGTCTGGGACCTGAAGCTTCCACTGGTGCATGACCTAAGGCTCCCGCCGGTTCGGGGCCTATGGTTCCTGTAGCTCCCTAATAGGAGGAGGGTCAACAGTCCATGGCTGGCGTGCAAGACGTCTTTGGTGAAGCTGGGAGCCTGTCGCAGGCACCGCATTTGCTGCAGGTCAGTGAAGGTCGGCAGAGGGACGCTGATGATCTGCTGGGCAGTTCTCACCACCCGTTGGGGCTTCCTGTCAGCTATGGAGCAATTGCCATACCGTAATACAGTTCGCCAATATGCTCTCGACAGTGCAGCGGTACAAGTCCGACGAAATCGGAGGAGACTGGCAGGATTTCTTTAGCCTCTGCAGAAAGTAAAGGCACTGCTGTGACTTTTTAACCAGACTGGAAGGAATTTGAAGCTCGAGACACACTCTACCTCAGCCACATTTATATGGATGGAAGCAAGTCTGCTGCCCTTGGTTTTCCGGTAACCAACAATGAGCTCTTTGGTCTTCTCGGTTTTCACAGCGAGGTCGCTGTCAGCGCCCCATGTTCCTATGTGCTGGACCTCCTCCCTGTTGACTGAGTCGTCATCGTTGCCGATCGATCCTGTTACCGTGGCGTCGTCTGTGAGCTGCATAAAGGGACGCAGTCATGGGCGAGGGGGGAGTCGAGGAGCGGGCCGAGCACGCAGCCCTGAGGAACTCCGCAATTCAGGTTACAGGTAGAAGATGTGCAGTTATTTAAGCTGAGAGACTGGGGTCTGTTTGTTAGAAAACCGTGTCCAATTACATAAAGAGGTGCTGATGCCGAGGTTGCTGAGTTCGGTTACCAGTTTGGAGGGGATGACAAGTGTTAAACGCAGAGCTAAAATCAACAATTAACATCCTGACACGGCCCTTGTTGTTGCCCAGATGTCCAGGGACCGAGTGAAGATCCCAAGGTATGGCAGCCTCTGTTGGCCTATAGGGACAATAGGCAAACTGGGGGGCGATCTAGTGTGGGAGGTAGGCTGGATTTGAGGTGGGCCAGAACCACGTCTCTCAAAGCACTTGGTGATGAAAGGGGTGAATGTAACGGGGCGGCTGTTATTCGGGCTCCCTGGAGAAGGTAGTTTGGGCACCAGTACACTCATGGTGGACGATGGCAGCCTGGGCAAGTGACAAGTTGAAGACGTTACTGAAGACCTCAGAGAGTCAGTGCAGGCTTTAAGCACAAGCCTGGGTGTATGCCATCTGGACCAGGATCCTTGCGTCCTTCACTTTGTTCAGTGCAGGTTGTATAGCAGAGGTGTTAAGTATGAGGGGCTGGTCATCGCAGGGTGGGTTTTATTGTCCCGAACAAAACGAGCATAAAAGTTGTTTAGTTGATGGCCACGGTCTGGGTGCCCTGATGACTCTAATGTTGTCAAAGACATGTGGGTCTATACTGGTCCAGACAGATCCAAATTCTATTGATTTAAAACAATCACTGCTTTTAACAAGTAGCTACAGTACATTTAGTGAAAAAATACCAGACAGTCATAAAGACATAATTTCTATTCCATTTCAATTAAGACTTGCCATGAAAATGTCAGGATAAGCCTGTGCCTTGTTTGATTTTGCTTTTTGTTTCTCTGAGTTCCTTGCTTTCTCTTGTTGGCCAGCATTTGACACTGGTCTTTACTAGTGTGCTTAGTCCAGTCTATGTCTTTTCAATCTCCCAAAATCTATGTCTGTACTTTCCTATTTGGCCAGCAGGGGTTGTTCGTAGCTGCAGAAATGGAGTCTGAAGAACATTTTTGTACCAATGTGGGTATATTATTGTTGTTTGTATCTTGGGGAACAAAACTGTGTCAGGGCTGTACCATTTTTTCTAACAGTGTAGTCCCTAGTGCAGGGTTCTTCAAATCTGGACTTCGATTCTAAATCCAGGCCTTGTTTTCAGTTCTCCCAGTTAGTTAGTTTAATAATTACAGATTCTGATTGGTCAGAGGCTTCACACCTGACTGACAAAGGAAGGTTGAAAAACCAGCAGTGCTCGGACCTCGAGTTGAATAACCCTGCCCTAATGTTTGAGTAATTGATAATGACCCATGTCTGTCCCTTTTTGAGACCTCATTATCTGTGTTTATCTGTGCGTAGCCTACATACAGTATGCCTTGTTCCTCTGTTGACTATTGTATGTCATATTTGAATGTGATTGTGGTTCCTGAAGGTCCTGAAGGTGCTTACTGTTACATTCCCTGCTGAACACCCTCTTCCAAGTGTGTGATTACGCTGCATTTCCTTGTGTTTAGTGTTGGTCTGTGTTCGTTTTTGTTTTGCTTACCTGTCCTCGTTTAGACCCCCTGCGGTCCCTTTTGTTTCGAGTTCTTTAGAGTTACCTGAGTTTGTTAAACGCATTGAGAGTCGACAATCATGCCCTATTATGGCACAACATGTGGTTTACTGTATAGAGCTGCATAAGTGCATAATATTTGTATTTTTTCATTTTGTCTAAATATAATATTTATTAGTCTTGAAATGGAGACATGACCTTAAATCTTTATAAAGTGGGACTTTTTAAAACCAAAATGGATAAATAAATCGTCTTTCAAACATTTTGTCTTGTCTTAGAGGTCTAATTTAAATTCATGAGTTAACTCTAAGCAATTTTCAGACACTTTAGGAAAATTCAATTGTGCACTGTGCTAACCATTAAAAAGGCACACAATCTTTTTCCAATTTGCATTTTAATACCCATCTTTTGCAGGGCTCTTATCGTCCTGTTTGTGTTCATACTGTACGTCCTTCCTGCTGGTTACGGTCCGAGGGCCCTGCTGACTCTAACACAGCCAAAGACACGTGGGTCTTTATTGGTCCGGACAAATAAAAATTCAGTTGACTTGAACCAGTTGATGTATTTATGAAACATACACTGCCATTTAAAAATATAATGCTTTACTTATACCTCTTTTGTTTCATTGAAATGAAAGTTATAGTATTCTATGTTGTTATTTGCATGGTTATACACATCTGTAAGTCTGTATATGGATATATAGGCCTATTTGTATCACTACAGGGTTGGAATGAGCCTAAAGTTTGTCCCAGAATGCAAAGGGCACAGGAATAATGAGAGAGCACACACTGACACACTATGCAGAGTTTGCAGGCAGCCACATGTCTTTGGATTGTGAGAGGAAAATGGTGTCTCAGAGGAAACCTGCATGGACGCAAGGATAGCATGGAAACTCCGCTTACCCAGGGAATCAAACCTACAACCTAGAAGGTGTCTCACTGCAAACCACTGAGCCATCACGCTGCCCACGCCTGCAGTCCCTGGGGGGCGAGGGGTATGTCTGTGTGGTTTCACTCCACCTGTCTCTGATTCATATTTGAACATATGTTGTTTTTTTCTTGACCCCCCCCCCCAGTGTACCCAGCTAAGCCCCAACACTTGTCCTAACACTTACTGCTTTCATGTGTCCCTCAAGACCCTTGTCAGACTTTTTCTCCTCTCCCTCATTGCCCAGTAAATCGGTTCTTCTCTGTCCAATCCTTGTGTCGATGTTTCCAACCCAAATGCACAGATTCTCACTATGTTCTAAACAGGAATACAATGTGATTAATTCGTCACTGTCCTTCCAAGACTATTACAAATATTCTCCTATGATGCTTTATTGTACGGGGGGGTCCGGTGGCTGTGTGGGGGGCACTGGTACCTCACACATCTGTGGTTGGGGTTTTAAAATCCTGCCTCCTCCCCCAGGTATTGTCATGCATTCCCCATATTACATAGGTGTCTTTCCGTAGACCAAAACACATGTGGATAGCTAGTTGGTGTCTCTGCCTTGCCCCTAGTGTGTGAGTGTATGTGCACTGCGATGGATTGGCACCACTGCCTGGGTGTGCCCTTATTTTGTGCCCCGTGATGCCTGGTATATGATCCAGGCCACTCCCACCAAGATAAATGTTTATAATACTGATGGAAGGAAACTGATCCAAAGTTAAATTAATAACAAAAAGACAGTATGGAATTTTAACATGGCAGCGTGTATATATATATATATTGTTCACGGGTAACAAACTTGGGTAAAGGTCAGCGCTGGCCTTACTCTGGCTGACCAACTTTTTATAGTTGCGGAGACTATTTTTAGGTTACACACAGTGTACTTTCTGTGTTAGGTCCAAAGATGAACCTTTTAGCTCTTTAAAGTAATAAGACTCTTCTCCCAACACACGCACACCCCAAAAAAACGATGGAAAGACAATGTTGGCACACACTTCCATCTAGTGGTTAGGAGAAGAACAGCAACACAGCTACCCCAGCAGTAAACAAACTATCAATTTACAATTTAACGGAGATATTGTATTAAAAACGTGTGCAACATTTACCTGAATGCAACAATATAGCTGATGATAAATTATTACATTTTTGGGGCTGACATTCTAATAAGATCTATTTAAGTGAAATGCACCTCTTTTTCATTGGAATGGTAGTTTGTAAAACCTGTCCTAGCTTATAATTTCCCCCGACGTGGATGAGCTGGTCATCCTACTAGGGTGCAATAAGAAATAATGCATATTTACTTTTGTATGGCAGACAAAATAATTGGGACTGACATTGCGTTAATTGATACACTTTTTCACAGATCATCTCAGATCATCTCTTGAAAATCCACAGCTAGGTTCCATTAGCAAGACATTTGGTCATCAATAACAGAACCACACACAGACACAAGTTCTGGCTTCTGTCCAAAGGCTTCAGTGAGATGGATTGCTGTTCTGCAACCTCCTGACACAACAGATAATGTTCACACGTCATTCTTGGAGGGGCAGCAAAATGTCTTGTGTGCCAGCCAACTTATTTTTTTTTTACATCGTGAAAATACCCAAGAATGTAACCCAAGCAGTGGAAAATTTGATTTAGAGGCATTCGTTGCACGTTTTTAGACAACTTGCCCCCTCCTGTTCTGAATGGCCATTATGGAAAGCAGATTCATAACTGTTTGCTTATTCTATCAGTTCTACTATCGCAAAGAAATTAATGTTAGTTCTTTGGTAGGTGACATCATTTGACTGAATCATTAATTGTAACATTTTACAATGCTTTAAGGAATGGCTATTAGAAAATAAAATAGAATCAAATTACTCAACTCTACCAATAAAAAAAATCTAAATTTACTAGAACTAGCCTTCTTTGTCTTGCTACAAAATGGTCAAGTGGTACAAGAGGAACCTGAAGCACAGTTATATCTGACTTGCTACATTTGTATGCAAATCATCCTTCATGTTCTTTTTTGGGACAAATGGCATTTGTCAATCGCTGTTAGAGTACTAAACACTCTAAATCAGTGCATTCCTGTATATGAACTGGGCCGTGTAGGTTTTCAACGGTCTAACAAATGATTTTAAAATAACCTGATGATCATCAATGGGTGGCATGGTGGATTTCTGTGCATGGAGGTTGGAAATTCTCTCCATATGATGTGGGATTCCTCCTGCAGCTTTAACACATAAGTTGGGCGAATTGCCCTGTGAACCTTGCCTGGAATAAGCTCCTGATCCTGACCTATGCTGTCTAAATAAGACGCTACAGAGCCCTGTTTTGAGAGCTTCCTGATTTTGTCGTCCAAATGTATTTTTTCATGTCAAATCAATGTATCTCATAAATTAAGTTTTTAAACCTACAGATAGTGGAATCGCTATACACTGCTATACCCTGCTATACACTGCTATACACTGCTATACACTGCTATACACTGCTATACACTGCTATACACTGCTGTACACTGCTATACACTGCCGTACACTGCTATACACTGCTATACACTGCTGTACACTGCTATACACTGCTATACCCTGCTTGGTGTAAACAGCGGCA
>JAABNY020000002.1:1548738-1570943 GCA_015164015.2 Brevimyrus niger | reverse complement strand
TTTTTTGTGAAGCTGCTTTGAGACAATGACCATTGTTAAAAGCGCTATATAAATAAAAATGAATTGAACTGAATTGAAATAAATGTGGAGCCCTGGATTAGGCACATTCAGGAAAGGACAGAGGGTGCTTTCATACTGCCGGAACCTTTTTTTTTCTTGAACCAGAACCTTTTTCCGGAACCGGGGACTTGTATCATGTTCACACTGCAGAAACTTGGCCCAACTGTAGTTCCTTGGAGGCAGTTCCGGAATTCTTTTTAGTACCTCTTCCAGACTAGGTACTTTTTGTTCAAACACAAACTACTGGAGAGGCGCTTGCAGCGATAGCTTGCTGACTGGTTGACCACAAGCACTGGCGTTAACTTGGAAGCTAGGTGGAAGTACAGAAAAAGAGATGTGGCTGGGCAAAAATTTAGTGGATGTAATCATTTTTTACCCCAGTTACATTTAATGTATTAATTAATATATTTAATACATTCTTCTTGCATCACAATATTATTGCATCAGAAAATTTGATCACTAACCGACTTCCATGCCAGCGCCTATTAGCAGGATAACGTTACATCATTTGTTATTCCGTGGAAAATGAAAAATTGATCTGCTGGCTAGAATTAATAAGGATCATGAAAATGTCGTGACTCGTATAAGTAAAACGGAAATAAAAGGCTGTGCCCCTTTTGATTGTGATCGATCCCCACAATAACAAATAAAACAACTTATCCTCCATTGTTTTGGTGTGGCAATGTGGCAGTGTAGTTTCATGTGAAAATGTGCAATTTTTTTGTGTCTTCCATACTTATTTAGCATGAAGGTACCAGGTCCTGAAAGTGACATATGAAAGTGTGTGTGCCAGTTGGATGTGTGTCCTAGTTGTCGGAGTTGGGGACAGAAAGTGGAAATAAGTCTTATTGAGAGGAGGTTAGTATGGAGGTGTTCTTGGAGACCACATATGATCTCTCTTGAAATGGGAGGTACAACACAGGTAAGTCTCCGGAGGTCTCTGTAGAGATATGGCTTCGAAATGGTTTCAAACTGCAGAGAGAGGGCATTAATTTTGGAATTAAAGAATAAAGCCCACCTGAGCTCTCCTGAGTCTTCATGGAAGTGGACCAGGTTCTGATGGTCCATCAATCCTTAAGGGATGACTTTATAGCTAGCAGTCTGTAGACTTGCCATTGAAATACTATTGTAATGCAAGCTTTCATAGGTAATTTTCAGTCTTTTCTTGTGGCCTAATGGTTAGGGAAGTGTGTTTGTGATTGAAAGGTTGCTGGTTTGAATCCCTAACCAGCAAAGTACCACTCAGGTAGACTGAGCAAGGTACCGCCCCCATGCCCTGCTCCCCAGGAGCTAAAATAGCTGCCCACTGCAATGTCACATATGGGTTAAATACAGAGGACACATTTTGTTGCTGTGGTGTATCAGCAATGACAATTGATCTCTTTCACTTCATAATATGAAGAAATTTGTCTGACTTGATGATTGATGAAAAAGCATGTCATTCTGTTGGTGGTCAAGGGCTTGTAAAGATTACAGTTTGTAACATCTGTGAGTAATGAGATTTTGATTAATATACATCCCATGTGCTGGTTTCAGTGGATGATAGCTGTGTTAGTTGTAGGTTTTTGTATTTCTGTTTATCTTTTTGATGGGTAGAGTCCACTGAATGCCGATAGACCAGAAGATCACACTCCCTTTTATAGCCTACAGAATCCCTCATCGTCAACTGGTTCCTTGCATTTTTGCATAATTGCCTGCAACTCAAGAATTTCAATGTGCCGTCTACTCAGCTGGAACTGTACAGTGATCTTGATATCGGAATGAAAAACTATGTTACTTTTCTAAAGGGTTTCTTCTGACATTGTTTACACATTGCAAGAGTGAAGTCATCCACCTGGAAACATGTTCAGTGTACTGATGTCATTCAAGTAAGAAAACTAAAAAGAAAAAAAGAACAAAAAGATTTTTGAGGTTCAACATGTCTGTTTTTTTTTAATAAATAATTGATATGTTAGAATGAGTTGACCTGGGAAATTTCCAAACCTGTCAGCTGTGCATGGCTAAAATCTGCAGAACATATAGTCCTGGGAAACAAAAAGTCCAACTCACAGTAACCTCTCTTCTTTAGCTGGATTCAATAATAGTTTATTCAAATTGAGTACATGGTTTTCTTCAGTATATTTTGGGAAGAATGGGTTGCAGGAAAGGGTATATCCTGGCGGCCAAAAGCACATTAGCACAGGATATGAATTTGTAACTCTAGATTTATCAGGGCAGGTCAGGTTGTAGAAGATATCTAAATATAAAAGATGCTAATGTAATGATAATAGAATCAGCTAAGATACTATACTCTATGTCAGAGCTGGCAAACCTGATCCATGGAGAGCCAGTAAGGGTGCGGGTTTTTGGGATGACCTCTCAATCAGCCAATAAACCACTTTATTATTGGCTGATGGAAAGGCCTTCCCAACAACCCGCACCCTCACTGGCTCTCCGTGGATCTGGTTCACCAACCCTGCTCTATGTTTAAATATCAAACCGGACAAGTCCTTTGGGTTGTGGGCAAAAAACAAAAATGATCATAAAAGATATTTTAAAGATGAGAGGAGCATGCAAACTGCATCTGAACTCCAGCAGGTCATGGAGTTTTCAACTAGAGAGCACTAGTGTGGAAGAAAGATGGAGTGATGAAGAAAGAAGGTGGCTTTTGGAACTGTATTGTAGTACCTGGCCTGCTGGGTATGAGGTAGTTGGTTCGCCACCCTCAAAAAAATCTGCCATGTGTCAGTTCTTTTTAGTGGCAGCAAAATATCAGGTCATACAGGAAGTTTCTCATTGGCTGTTTGCTTTTATTTATTGTTGTTCAGAGGGATGAGGAACAAAACAGTAAATGAGAGCAATAAGGAAACAATAATAGGAACAGAAAACAGAACGCTTACTCGTTTTATCTTCCTGTTATGGAAACCGTTACTTTGCGGTGACTTTGCATCTGTTAGATGGGACACCCGTACACATAAAGACAAACCAGGGACAGGAGAGGCAGGTGCAAATAGTTCCTGGGTAGGAAAGCGTACATAAAATATTACACAATTCCCCCTAGCCAGAATGAGACACACCTTATCCCAGTAAATGAACAGTTTGCATTTAAAATATACCTTTGTTCCCTGTGTGTCCAAAGATCCCTATGACCCTGTTCTGGATAAGTGGTTGGAAGATGCATGGAATTTATTTATTCTAATGTGTCGAGTGGACAGCTGATTGTGGTAGTCTGTGTGTAGAATGGCCAATAGCATAGTGATCGATGAAGTTCCAACCATTGACTGCCTGGTCTTTACAGTCCCTCAGTCAAATTTATTTAAATTTCATTCAGCCAAATGTATTTTTTGCTCTTTGAAATTAATAAATTGTCAGTTAAGTTCTCTCTAAATGTAGACTTATATGTATCAAAAACAAGGTGTGTTGGTGTGAGTTCCATAATGTTTTGTTTGTATAGAAGGTGTGTGTGTGTGTGTGTGATAATCTCATACGATCCCCTTCCCCCCCACACACACACACAAACATATATTCTTTGTGGACGTTGTAGCACAAGCTGTCAATATATTTGGAAGTTGCTCATTTGCTGGGCTGTGGCAGCTTGGAGGTTCAGTCCTCCAAGATTGAGGATGGAATCCCAGCTTCCCTTAGTGTGGGCCTGAGGTTTGCACATCCTAAATCTGTCCTGGGTCTTTCGTTGTCCTCTTCCAGTTTGAATACATGCATCTTCCGATTTTTGTAGTGTATGAGTATGTGCGCCCTGTGTCATGGCATCCCGTCTAGGGTGTTTAACCCCTTTCTTGTACTCTGTTACCTGGGTTAGGCCACAGGCACTCCACACCCTGTCCAAGATGACTGGCTGGAAGATGGGGGGGGGGGGGGGGGCACTTCAACAATGCAAATGATAAATGGTTTGTTTTTGTTGCACAGATCAACAAGCTTGTTACCATTCAACAAAGTGGAAAAACAAAGATGGTAGTCTTGTATAATAGACTCCATTTATTTGCTTGTTTGTTTTTTTGCAAGTCAATCTGATTCATTATAAAGGAAGAATATGAGTTTACTCTTGTCCTGCTTTTGCCAAATTGGTACTTCCTGTGATTTGTGAACCACACCAAGAATTTCCTTAATTAATGCTCAGATCCCAAATTTGTATTAATGGCAGATTCATACGGCTTGTTCCTGTAATGGGCTGAAAATATGTAGCACATTACCTGCTACGGCGCATTATTTTGCTCCACTCATTATGGAAGCCGTATTAACTTTTGAGATTCTTGGCCTGCGCGGGTTTTGAATATTTTAAGCAAATATGTTTCAATTGCTTTCAGGTGCTCATTCTCACCCCATATATTTGCAGCTGTACCATTAACCTCATTGCTCTTCTAATCGTTTTCTGCTCAATTTTGCAGCGCATCTCAATGTCGCCGATGGTTTTTATAAAGGGGAAAACAGAGAAGCGTTAGAAAAGAATGAGAAAAGCATATGCAGATGCGAAACGCAGATAAGCTAGCAAGGCCAAAAAAAGACATTTCAACACTCACCAGTTTCTCCAGGCAATGGGAACACTGACACGAGTCATAACATGTGCAACACGTTTACTTGAAGGCTTGATGGTCCCCCTGTGGACCAAAGTGCTGCCATACCAGGCGGGTAAAACAGTACCAGAGCACCACGGTCCAAAGGAATGTACGTTACAAAACACGGCTAAACGCTATCTACAAAGCTGGTATGGTAATCGAATGAATGCTCAACGAGCTCTAATTTTCTCAATGTCTCCATTTGTTTCCAATGTAGAGAGAGAAAATATGATAAAGGCCTTTATACAACACTGCAGTATTGGAACAGACATAAAACTCTGCTAATTCATACCATGTTGGCCTTCCTTGAATTGCCACCTGATTCTATGACCCCAGTAAAGAATTTGTTTTCTAAAAGGTAGATATTGAACAATGAACTATTTGTTCAGAGCTCGCAAACAAATAAACAGGATCTCGCGCAGATTTTTTTTTTCTCCCTCTGTTGTTGCCGCCGACTATGTTGCAGCATTTTTTTAATCACCAGGGAGACCGTCGTGAACGGAAACCTTGAAATCCCATAGTTCTTTGCAGCCAGCCTGCCCTTTTCGCTGATGTCCACGAAGGCTTCAGAAATGGTCATATTTTTAGGGGAAAGTCTTTGTGACCAGGAAATTCCTTATTCGTGTCTAGGCATTTTTCAGTCAGTGTGTTTCGTGTTTCTGGTGCACAGTGTGACAGGAATGCCAAGATTCATTGCAGAGCTTAAACATGGAATGTAAATGTGCAATTAGTTTAGTGAGAAATGAAAAGGTGAAGCTGTTTCACTCATTAGAAACTCAACAGAATACTCCTTCCCTCTGTGCTCTGCAAGTTCCTACCTACATTCTGAAGTAACGTGACACATAGTTCAGGTTCTGTGCTTTGATTGGTAGACCTGATTGGCACAATATTCATAACTATTAATCAGTTATAAGAAATCTACAGGTAATGACTGAAATCTACTCTCAGTATCCGGAAATGCACAGTATATAAATAAAAAAACTGTAGCGTTTTCCAAAATAAAGTCACCTTCAGGTACTAGCTGCAGAGTTTCTATTCTGAGTATTACCCGAAGCCAGTGAGGAGTAAAAATTTGAGCTATGCAGAGTTTTTGCGATTACATTCACCTCCACCTGCTTTATGTAATCTTACCAGTAAATCATTGTGCTGGGCTGTTTAAATCAGTATTCCTATTTCGGTATTCCTGTGACAGGATTTACATTAAACAAGGAAGATCTGCAAGTTGTAATCCATAGTGCCTAAGTAGGTGAGGAGAGGTTCAAATCAGCATTTCTGAATCATGGCTCTGTTGGACCACTCTATAGGCTAGTTTCTTTTCTTTCTTTTCTTCCTTTCTTTTTTATATCTGACCTCTGAATATGACTTCACCTGGCTTGTAAAATCCGCAGTGTTAAACCTATACATTTGTCATAACCTCCGTTAAATTTTGGTTTATCTGATAAGATTTAAATTTATCCCAGTTTTGCACGCTGTTCAAATGTTAGTTAATTCAAGGATATGGTATTATATGTATTATGGGAACTTTTTTGTGCGGGAGATTATAAGGCATTCTTTATGTATATTAATAAGGCCAAAAATACTATGTGAAACGGATCCTTAACCAAGTGGCTACCCACACATGCACAACTGTGGGAAGATGCATTGTCTATTTTAAACCTTCCCTTCCTGCCGTGTAAAGTGCACAACATGCAAATTACCAGAAGGCAAGAATCATTCGACTGTTTTCTCAACTCTGCGGGCGTTCAGAGTTGTGCACTAGCTTAACCGCACTACGGACACTCAAAGATGGAGAGCAGACACAGGCTTTCCTGCTTTTTGAGCCTGCAAAACAAAGTCAAGATTTAATTTTTTTTGCTGATCTTGTTCGCTGTGACTAAATGTAAAACAAGGTCAATTAACTAGTTTTTCTGCCTTCAGGATCATTCTGGGTCAGGTGCTTTCTCACGTAACACTCCTTCATACGATAATCTAACATCTCATCATACGCTCTGTCTAGGAACCAACATGATTATTCCAGCTGACATGAATTACTGTTACCACAAGAGTAGGGTAACTAAAAGATCTGCTCATTCTATTTTCTATATTGAGACTGCAGCTAGATTTCCTTCAGAATTCTAATAAAAGCTAGAGTGTACATCGCTGTTATGGATAGTAAATATTACAGAACACCATGTGGCTTGGCAAGTAGGATCTAAAAATGCATGAAGTGTACAGAAGTATGTATTCTGGGATGCCTGGGGTGACACTCTGTCTTACCTTCATGTCTTTGCGCCATCTTCCTAGTTAGTTTCTATGTTTTTTTTTTTCTTTCATGCATCTGGATTTGATAAGCCAGTTTGAGTTAAGTAGTTCACATAAGGATGAGATGACCTGGCAACCCCTCGGCAACGAGTCTGGTGCAATAACCATTACACTTCCTGTCACCTCATCGCAGTTACTGCCTTTACAGTGAAGTGTGCACTACTTTTGGTGTTGGGATCACTGTTGCAAGGTGCAGTCACAAAAATGGAAGAAAAAGGCAATTAGGTTTGAGTAGACGGTGAACGTTGGGACAGAACGGTATTATGTTTATGGAGGGAGCTGTGTATATTTGATAAGTGATGATTTTTAGGATGACCTAAATATTTGCGAAAAAGAGTAGCTCTTTTTCAAAAGGTGCTTTTTCCAACTATCTCTTCGAAAGCATAATTATCAGACGAGCTAATAGCTCACGCTAATCATCGTCTGTGTTGTGGTTAATAGGTTTTGGCAGTGCTAGATTCATTTTTTTATTTTCCTTTCTTTTTCGGAAATGCACGGTTGAAAATTTACCTTCACGTGTATGCAGACTCTCACAGGAAGTGCTGTGTAACCCGTCCTCTGATTCAGCACAAAAACAGCAGAGGTTCTGTTTCCCGCTGTGGCACTCCACACCAGGACTTTCCAGTTATCCCCAGCCTCTGCATCTTCCTCCACAGGTCATAGTCCTCAGTTGTGCGGCTGACTGCGACTGGCGTGGTAGACGGAGACTAAAGAATCGGGCCATTTTGTGGGCAGTGCCAGCGCAGGCAGTCTGAATGAGACAAGCTGGACGTCAGGGGCGGCCCGGATGGGACAGGGAGTGAGGATGGACAATCTGGCAGAGTTCGAGGGCTGCTGTCCATCGAGACGTCGAGAATGGGAGTGAGTTTCTCGCGGGCCGATCATCACTCGCTGTGACAGACCTGTAATCAGCAATCACTTGCTGTATATTTTATATAAGCTTTTTAATATTCTATTATTTTTATATAATTAGTTGAAATTAAACATTCTAATTTTAGGTTTTAGATGTGCTTTTATTATAAAGTATTTAAAAGATAATTATTATTAATTATTAATAATTATTGAAATTATTATCTTCACAGGTTTACCTACAGTTTGTTGAAATCAACTATGTAAGATGTAAATGTTTTGGCAGCTGAGATTTGTGTCGTCACATAATGTTTTAATGTAATGCAATTGCTTCTTGCAGTACCAGCAGTTGCATGGATGATTTGCTGGAAGAAGATGAGAAAGACAGGGCCAAAAGGTACTTATATTAGTAGTGTAATATTTAATAACACATGAAATATTTCTTCATGTCTGATCTCTATGTGTCCTGTGAGCTTAGAAATGGAGCCCAAAAGGGGATAAGGATGGGAATGATTCATCTGATGATCCAGATCGTTTATACAAAATTACATGTATTACAATAATTTGAGAGGATAATTATTTTAATGAATGTACGGCCAAGTCAAATGAGTCCTTCTCGCAAGCATTTAGAGAAAGTGAATGATGTTTATGGGGTTTAATTATCATCTGACATTGTAATTGGCAGGCCTCTGTATTTGATTCACTGTTCTTGTTTTAGTAAGCTAGTATTTTTTTGTTATCAAAAGGGCGTCTCGCAACAAGTCTGAGAAGAAGCGGAGGGATCAGTTCAATGTTCTCATTAAGGAGCTGTGCACCATGCTTCAGGGACAAGGTTATCCCCGAAAAATGGACAAATCCACAGTGCTACAGAGAACCATTGACTTCCTGCAAAAGCAGAAAGGTAAAGGAGAGCATAAAATGCATCTGTCGGTGAAGTACTGTTTGGCCTGGTAGAAGCTATTGAGTTGTTTGGGTTTCACTGTCACAGTGCCGGAACAGTCTGGCCAGGGCTGACTGCCATTAGTAATGGTAGACGTGGGCTAAAGGTGGACCACCACAAGATGTTGTGAATTGGTGAAGGAAAGGCAAAAAGGTTTACTTGTTTTTTTGTTATAGCCCGCAGTGTCTGAATTGCCAGACACTGAATTCTAACATGCGAAAGCTAACCAATCGGAAGAGCGGTCACAAGGATCCTCTGTTATTATTTTTCACATTATGCGCGCAGTGCTGGCTGTGTGAGGATATTAAGCTGTTGTTAAGGGTGTTACGTATGTGCCGGTTCCTGGGGAGTGGCGTAGGGAGAGTAATGGGCACGGTCTTTTATTGGAGCTGGGAAAGAGTTTGAGCTGGCTTTGTCCGCTGGGCTTGCTGCATCAGTGGTGTTCTGAGCCTGTTTTTCATCTTTCCCCTCTTTTTAGAGATCACCGCTCAGACCGAATCGTGTGACATCCAGCAGGACTGGAAGCCGCTCTTTCTTTGCAATGAAGAATTCACACAACTGATGTTAGAAGTAAAAGCCTAATCTTCGTCCATGAAATGCTCTTTACTCTTTGTGCAGTAAACGTGTATTAATATAACATTACATGCACTTTTTAAATTTCTCCTCCGTAGGCTTTAGATGGTTTTCTCATAGCTCTTACCACAGATGGCAACATAATATATGTGTCTGACAGCGTTTCGTCCCTGATTGGTCACTTGCCGGTAAGTAAGAATTTGCCCGGCCTCGGTGGGCGATGGAGTTGTTAGTGGCATGTGAGGGGTCTACTGTTGCGAGCAGCAGTTAATCATATTTATTGCCCGACCTCGTGACTGTAGGACACATTGCCTTTGTTTCCATCACCAAGCTGCTGAATTTATAGTAGCTGAAGAACCTTTCATATCCCACATTACAAAAACAAAAAAGTCCTGTCAGTGACTCGGTACTGTGTATTTTTAAGGCTTTTTTTTTTTTAAATATCTAGCTACCAGGCAGCCTTATATGAAGCCTTTTGGCTTAAATATTTATTGTATATTTATTGGAACTGTATAATAAATAGAAAGATATAACTATATAGAATTATATTTAAAAATGAAGATACAAACCCTATACAGTCTGATTAGCATTTCATGTGCTAATGGTCAGTATCCGTCGCTTATTCCTAGAATCTGGAAGATGCATGAAAAAAATGACTCATTGCCGAATGAGTTTCTTCGTACCATTTGCAGTGCATCAGTCAAACATATGTCTGCATGTAAAACGAGAGAGATTTGAATAAGCAAACTGTTAATTGGTTAACGTTCTCAAAATAAATTCTTAGATTTGTTTCAGTGTTGGTTATGTAAAACAGACCGATGCCAAACAAAGGCACCTGACATCTCCTCCTCTCTGGACGTTTCTCCATGCCTTCTCCGATCTCACAAACCTGTGTTTAAATTGACCTTAGGGAAGGGATGTAGTTGACGAGCAGCTGCTAATGCAGCTGTTAGGCCATCGTGTTTGACATCTCAAGCAGCTGTTCCCTTATATCCATTAGTCTAAACGTGACAACCCTGCATTTTTGCATGACTTGCTTGATAGTGGAATCATTTTTCCTTGTGCAGATCATTGTAGCTGTATTGTGTTGAATATACTGTATACGCGCAAATGCTCATTTTACGCATCAAAGAACTGCAGTATTAGTGACTCTGAATGCTGTACGTTCTGTATCTTATACAAGCGTGTTTTTCTGTAACGGTACTTTTGTGTGAATTATGCTTCAGGTATTATGCAATTTGAATGAGAAATATGGTGAATATCAAAGTTTGCCTGGAGAAAAAGGGAGAGAAGAAAATCAAAGCTGTTTTGATATGTAAACTGGTTCATGAGTAAAAGGGCAGCTTTTGAACAGGTTATATGGCAAAGTAAGTGATCAAAATTCACAATGAAATGCTTCTTTTTATGTGTAAATATGATATTATCTGCTATATTTTCCTTGATTTTTAAGCACATGTGTCTGACGTGTCTTCTTTGCCTATAGAATCTGAATATGTCAGAATGCTTCGATAAATATAGATTACGGATGTGCATCTCCGTCACTCTGATTGGTGCGAAGCACTTCTCCATGCATTGCCAACGACCCACTATATCAAAGATACATATGAAGCAACTACTGTTGCAATACAATATGATTCACTGCTATTGCAATGCAGTGCAATTGAACATGATTTGATTCAACACATTGTGAATCAATGCAATACAGTGCGATGCAAAAGAACATGATGCTATGCAAATCAGTACAGGTACAGAAACAGAGAGGGGGAATCTAAATATATTAATAAATGATTAGTCAGAAATTATTGGTTACATTTCTAAATAACTAAAGCAAAGGGCATCTACTAATAATTGTACAGTATGTTAATACATCAGATTTTATTGACACATCCTGAGTTTATTCCAAATCATATCCGGTGCACACTTTTTAAATTTGGATAGTTGCGTTGTGACCTTTAATACTGGTGCACTGAATCAATAAATCTCAAAAAGAAACTTAAAAGTTAATTAAGCTCCATCTGCACTAGATGCAGATCTTATCATTGAGTTATGCATTAGCACTGCAAATGCCATAATTACATGTATCATTGCCATCTTAGTGCCGTGGTTTGGCTCAGTAGTATTTTTGGATTATAAAATTTATCTTATTCAATATTCACATTTCATTGTGTGCAGAATCCCAGACTTGAAGTTGAACATCTTTATTTTGCTTTCTGAGCTACAAACCTAACGACATTACACTTATTTCCTGTTCCTAAATGTTTTGTCCATTTCATGTTGAATAAAAATGCCAAATATGGATTTCGAAGAAGCATTACCGACCTTGCAGCATTGGCTGCCTTTGATAAAGTGTTATCTGGCCCCACTTTGTGTGGCAATGAGAAACAGGGCAGGATTATTGAAGCAGTGTGTGGCATTCTGCTGTGTGTTTTTCATTAATTGATGTCCTTGAACGTGCAGGAAGAAAGAGCTATCTTAGAGGTACATTACAGTTGACGGATAAATTTCTTTCATGGTGGATTTGGTACCATTAGCCAGTGGCCAGAATATTTTCAATCACCTGTAAGATTGTATCTAGAGTTTCAACAGTATTTGTGAGGTTTAGTTATCAACTTCAATATAAAGGTGAGAAAATGGAATGTTTCTGCAAGCTGTTATACCAATGAAATGTACCCATTTTGTGCATTCACGTGTTATCTGTTATTCACATTTAGTAATGTATTTCATACACACAGACGCCGATTCCATTATTCTCGTTCCTGCTGCTTGCCTGCTCTGTAGCTGCCTTTTACTGCAACTAATACTCTGACACCAGAATCGAACATAATATTTATGGCACATCTTCTAACAAACGGCAAATACGTTTTACCGACGGACGCATGAATTTGTCAGTTACGGAGTTCACACATTTGCTCATTAAATGCATGACAGATTGTTCTTTTGTATTAGTCAGATATGGTGGACCAAAACATCTTGAACTTTCTCCCTGAGCGAGAACATGGAGAGGTCTACAAGCTGCTGTCGTCCCACATGCTGATGGCTGACCCCATCGCCCCTGACTTCACGGACAGTGAGTGCCCTCTTTTCAGTCCACCGGTGCCCCGTTGTTTCTCCAGAGCTGTGACTCTCCACGTTGGAGACGAGGCCGACTGCTGATTCCATTAACGGCCTTTAATTCTGCCTCTTCTGCGCTGCCTCTGGGCAGACAAACGTTGGCATGAGGGCTGTCTCGTCCTCTTTATGGATTGCAGAAACTCACAGCTGTGCACTTTGACACTAGACAATGTGGAGAGGGCAGCATCACAGCAGACTTTCATAAAAACGTCTATATTAAGTGATCATGGACGCTTTCTTGAAATAGGTTAAAAAAAAAGATTGGATCGCTGAAAGTTAATACATTATTGCGGTGAAGGTCTGTACCCTGTCTGATGTGCGTGCAGTTCCTGAATGAATGCTTTCATAAATAACATGGAAATTGTCCTTCTTATTAAAAGGAATTTTGCATAAATACCTACAAGTCATGCAGACGGCTGCACAGGCAAGGTGATGCATGTTAAATCCATCATGTCAGTTTGTCTTGAGGGCTCTTCTTCTCATTAAAATGCTGATTAATTACTTGTATTCACCCATCCGATCTACAAAGTTTATTGGGTTGCTAATGATCATCTTGGGTAAGGATGCTGCTTATCTATATGTACATTCTGTCCTTTCGTTAGCATCCATCCATCCATCCATCCATTTTTCGAACTGCTTATCCTGTTTTGGATTATGGGGGGGTCTGGAGCCTATCTCGGAGGTGACGGACACGAGGCAGGGAACAACCCAGGATAGGGGGGCCAGCCCATTGCAGGGCACACTCACACACCAGTCACTCACACATGCACACCTATGGGCAATTTGATTACTCCAATTATGACTGTGGGGGGGAAACCAGAATCCCTGGAGGAAACCCCACGACGGCACAGAGAGAACATGCAAACCCCACACACGTGGAATCGAACCCAAGTCCAAGAGGTGTGAGGCAACAGTGCCAAACACTGCACCACCATCTTGCCCCCTCCTGTAACTAAAACCACCATTAGTAGTTTGGTGGCTTTTATAGTAATCTGGAGTATTAATTGGATTGGTGCTTAGGGAGCTGAAGGGACATGGCACACCATGGTATAAATGTCAAAAAAAGCATTGAAATCTTTTATCAGGGTCTTCAATGGTCCCTCAATACTCTCAGAAGATGCTAATTAAACTTGTGAAATTGCAGATCAACCTGCCAGTCGTTTTACTAGTCTATGACCTTTTAGTACAACATAAACCCCTCCGAAAATATTAAAATTTCGGAAAGCCCTACTACAGTGCCTTAGATTAAGTTTTTAGGAATATAGGTACTTTTACCATTTTTAACTCTTTCCACGCCCCTTTCTGGCCTTTCGTGCTGTCAACTCGGCAACGCCTTCCGGCATGTTTGGTCTTTAGACGGCATGCCCTGGCTCTGGAGTTTTACGATGTTGATTAATATGCCTCTGAAAACAATGAAACAATGGATCAAGCATCTGATTAAGAAGCCAGGAGGTGTCATATGAACATGCCTGATAGCTAATGTTTTGTTCACACAAAGCGGAGAGGTCTGGTGGTGCATTAAACAGCTCCAAAGCCTTCATAAGCATTACCGACGATGTTTTAAGAGCACTGTGAGTTTTAGGGCGTTTAAAAAAAGTTTTTAAAAAGTGCTATTAGTCTGAATGTTGCTAAACATGTGGAATGCACTGACACTGTTTAGTTGGAAAATCAGAAACATCATATGAAAAAGCCTGAAACAGTTACTTAGTGTCATGTGTGACAAAAGATCTTTTTCATTAAAGGGTAATAAGTGGACACAAACAAAGCATTGTTGTCTTTCCTTCATCATCTGTAGCACAGCAGTGTAACACTGCTGGAGCATTATTGTACTTTTCTGCTATGGTGCCAAGCAATAACAATGTCAGATCAGGCTGGATTGATTTGTTTTGCCAATAAAATCCAGAACTCGGATTACAGAGTCGAAGCAACAAACACAACTGATGTCACGGTATAGAAATTTACAGTGCTTATTTGCTGTAGTGCAAAATAATCATTAGTCCCTCAATATCTAAATACCATCAAATATAAACATCCACAGCCCTAATAGAAGAAGGTGCACATGCACCACCTAGATGGCAAACCATGTCTAAATTAAAAGCAGCCTCACTAGCCTGTCCCCTGGGTTTACTTCAACCAAAAGGCACTCGATTTTTAATTTGCAATTTGCATAACACAGTTAACTACAGACTTGGGAATATTAAGGGATTTTTATTGCAAACATGAGGCAGCTTTTCATTTTGGGGTAAGTCATTGCGTGTTTAATGCCCGGTTGTTTTGCTTGTGCAGTGTTCACTGAAAGTTGCTGTTTCAAAGGGGGACACTGTTTTTCTCTTAAAACTTGTCTGGACAATGAACAAATGACATATTTATATATCCCCCCCGCTGTCTCCGTATGTGAGCCGTTTCCTCTGCTGAATCACATCTGTATGATTTTGCACATGAAATTTTTCTGTTCCGGGCTGTGTTTGAGAATTTGCGATGACTAAGACCACTTTAAATTAATGTGTTTGGAGAGTGTAGTCCTACTTTTTCTGCCTTTATTTATTTTGGCTGAAGTCTGAAATTGACAAGAGCTGAAATGGAGGGGCGGGACTTGAAATAGTTGAATGTTGACTATTGCTATTATCTGTTATTCATCCTTTAGTAGTTTCTTTTAAGCTGTAATTCTGTATGAATAAAAGAATTATAAGACCGCAGTCTGCTCTTTAACCGACAGTAACCACATTATTACATTTAACAGTATGCGGCCATCTACACTCACAGAGAGGGGGTGCTGTCGCATGTTATTTCATTGTTACTGACTAAATAGGCATGTTTTTTTTTTTCTTTCTAGAAGGTTTACTGTTTAAGTATTGCCATAACAATGGCTTCCCTCTTCAAATGTACTGCCTGTCATTTCAGATGAGTCACACATCGAGTTCTGTTGTCACTTAGCAAGAGGAAACATCGACCCAAAAGAGCCCCCTACGTATGAGTATGTGAAATTTGTTGGTGATTTCAAGTTTCATAACTATGGTAAGTGTATTTATATGCCAAAAAATGAAATTAAAAATATAAAATGTATTATATATATATGTGTGTGTGTGTGTGTGTGTGTGTGTGTGTGTGTGTGTGTGTGTGTGTGTGTGTGTGTGTGTGTGTGTGTACATAGAGTTATCAGTGAAGCATGAAAATATCAGTGTTGTTGTTAGCTGAAAGTTTGTTGACCAGGAGGCTATGCCTGTTGGCCAGTCTTCTGAGATTCATCCATCCAATTTCTATACCCACTAGATTCAAAGATACAAAATCTTCCTGAAGCAGCCTTACTTTCTCTGCAGTGATGGACATTGCTTGCTTTATTTCATGTACATTCTATAATAATAAACTAAATTTAATTACATTGGTGCTTTTCAGAGTGCTTAACTTATCCCAGTATTTAATTAAACCTTGACAGGATTGACAGATCTTTCAGATTATCTGAAGTGTTAATCTCGGTCTTTTTATGGTGAGATGTACCTGACAGACTTCAGAAATTATACCGATGAGTAGAAATCTTGCGGTAAATATGTCGTGGACTCTTCCGTACCCTAATGGCACACACTTGTTAAAATTGCACAAAACATACCAATAAGAGGCATTTTTGCAGGGTAATGCCGATGTGACTCTCCAAACCCCGAAGAGTGTCTTTATACTGAACGGACTTTCTCATATTGTATGTTCACCAGGGAAAAGCTAATGCCAAGACCTCTGTTTGACTGGAAAATTACAATATGCAAGAACAAATTTCCATCTCTTTACTTAAAATATTGCCTGGCAACTTTAGACAATATTTCCATGTGGTTCAAAGCCAGGAATTCTTTTCTTGCTTTATTAAACCAGCCAGTCATGTTGCAGTCAGTTAGATGGAATCAGAAGTAGATCTTACATGTACTCTACCATCATCAGATTCAGTTCAGATAAGCATCGGATCATATTTCCTTTATAGTGACTGTTTAGTATATTTGCATACATAAAAAAAAATCAAATTCTCTTCCCCTCAGACTGAACAGTATTACAGTAGACACATAGACATATATCACAATAAGCCCAATATCACAATAACAAGCTGGGTATAAAGATGGAAAAAAAAATATTCCCAAATATAAGTTTATAATTCCAAAGGAAATTGTTTGAGACTACGCATTACACCACACAACAAGACAAAAAATAGACAGTATGCAGAACCACATACAACAATCTGTATAAAAATAAATATGACATATAAAGTTAATAAATAGGTGGGTGAATATAGTGATAAGAATGGTGAATATTGCACTTAAAAGATAATAAATTGATATTGATTAAATATTAGTTATTGTTATATTGAAATTGATTAATTTTATAATATGCATTACTGTGCAAAAGTACTTTTTAACTTAACGTTAGCACATACGGAAATTAAGAGTATTCCATAAAAACAAATAAGGATTCCTTCAGTTCTCCAAAAAGTGACTGGTATCCTGTTGGGTGGCTAGATGAACTTCGCTTCAGTTCCTAAACCTCAGCCATTCCATGTATCTGTTACATTTCATAACCAGCTCACTTAAGTAATGAAATTAGTGTTAAAAAAAGTCAGTGAGGTATCGATTAGCCATATGAGGTGGGGTAGGTGGTCAAGTCAAAAAATACTTGGGTATCAATGGGTACAAAATGACAGCGTTACACACACACGAAGAGCCCTTTAACATTGTGCTTTTTTTTCCTCAATTGCACACACACACACACACACACACACATATACATATGTGTATATCATCATCATCATCGTCATCATCAAAGCCCGGGAAACTAACTCTCGCCACTGTATGTGTGACACACAGTGCCTACGATGTCCTGCAATGGCTTTGACCTGGTGATGCCAAGGCCGCTGCAGACCTCCCTGGACGAGCAGGTCTGCCTGGTGGCGACTGTGCGACTCGCCATGCCACAGTTCCTAAAGGTGAAGCCCGCCAGACGCCACTTGTGCTGATTTCACCTTGGAGAAGTTCCGCCGATTCACCTGACATGACTTGTGTGACATCTGAGCTTTTGTTGCTTTTCGTTTGTGTTTGTTTGCGTTTGTTCGTTTTTCCCAGGATCTATGCACTGTTGAAGATCCATGTGATGAATTCACCTCCAGGCACAGTCTGGAATGGAAGTTCTTGTTTTTGGATCATAGGTAAGTCATTTGTTTCCAAGTTGCATACAGAAAGCCGTCGGTTGTAGAACATATGGTTTGTATTGAAGCGTTATGTATTACATAATGGTATACGTATGTACTTTTAGGTTATGTTAAGCATATGTCCTAAAGCGTACGTCTCCTTGACCATGTTGTGAAATGTTATATGGAAGATCTCTATGTTGAAACTGTGGTCTATTTATAATGTGAGGAAAGTGTGGAAGTGAAACTGGGATGCGTTCCCTAGTCTAGAGCGATCTTTGACTACAATGAGCTAATTCAAAGTGTCAGAATGACAGAACAGTTGCCAGGGGGCAATGTGTAGGGTTAGGCCCGTCAGCCAGGCCCTTAACCCCAGCTCTGCCAGAGATGCTGCCTGGCCCTCTACTTTCTCCTCATTTGTAGAGCGCTACAGATGAAAGCGTGTAACAGATGAATAAAATGCAATGTAAAAATGTAAATGAGACTTTCCCAAGCCCCAGTCTTCATTTGAGTGCCGTCTGTCTGTGCATTAAAGCACATATCCGGTAAGTAATAAACAAAACCAGAATGGGCTCTCAGGAAGCTCCTTTGGTGGACTGAACAAAAACATCCAGAGTTAAAAGGCTCAAATGTGTCATACTGTATAAAATCATATGGTCAATTAATCCATTTTCAGCTGTCCGCTGTCACAATGTACCGAAGTAAACAATACGGAAGATTTTAATAGATTAAATATCATTAAGAAAGAGTGTAATTTTGTGATATTGTCATTAATAATGAACTTCGACCAGGGCTATTGGTGAAAATGAATGGTGAGTTCTAATGTGTTGGCACTAGACATTTGCAATTTCATGCAGAGCCAGATTTTCTGCTCATATAACTCACACCTTGTTAACATGTATCTTAGTAAGAAACTGTTACCTTGTATCACAGCAGCTTCTTGATTTCCTTTCAGAGCTTCACCTATAATTGGCTACTTGCCTTTTGAAGTTCTCGGAACGTCTGGCTATGATTATTATCATGTTGACGACTTGGAGCTAATAGCAGAATGTCACAAACAATGTAAGTGAGCTTCTCCACGGACTCAAAGACATTGTTTTTCCTCTACCCCCGCTGGACCTAAAGAACAGTTTCCAAAAAGCAAAATAAGTCAACTGTAGGTAACTGTAGGTATCTACTTTTTCAGCTATCAAACGTCAGTGAGGATGAGTTTTTCAGGGTGATTAGTGTTAACATTAAATCACACTCCGTAATGTCGCCATTTGCTGGTCCAGTGTGTCCTGAGATGCTCGGTGTTTTGGCTTCACGTCACACAGACCCTTTCCCTCCACAGTAATGCAGTTCGGAAAGGGAAAATCCTGCTACTACCGTTTCCTGACTAAAGGACAGCAGTGGATCTGGCTCCAGACTCACTACTACATTACCTACCACCAGTGGAATTCCAAACCGGAGTTTATCGTGTGCACCCACACTGTGATCAGGTAGAGTGCCCAGCGTCCATGCCACAGTGCCACCTGGTGTTCACCTTTGGAAATGAGCTCACGTAAATCCTTTAAGGAAGTTTGTGTGTGCCAGTGCGTTTAATGATTCAGCTAATGCTGGAAAACATGCAAGGCACAGAAACGCATCTCTAAGTATTGGTAAATGGTTTTGAAATGCAATAGAACGCTGTAGTTCTCCCCGACATCTACATTTATATATATTTTTACTTCTATTAATATTAACGTTTTTTGTATCCCAAGCATTTTAGGTATGTGCCTGTGTTTCACTTTAAACATCCCATGAAATACTTCCTTTAAATTACAGGAAATTTCGATGAATTGTTGCTTTCTGTTTAACATTTAATCTGTAACTTCAATCTGGGATGAGTCCTGTAACTATTCTTAGATGAATATTATTTCATTTCTGAGCTTTGTCTTCTTTCCTGTTTCCTGTTTAATGGTTGGTAAGGCCTAAAGTAAGGTGGTCTCAGCAAAATATTTAGCCTGATCTCTGAAACATATCTCTTCTGCACAGCTATGCAGAGGTGCGGGCAGAGCGGAGGAGGGAGCTGGGCCTGGAGGAGACCTTGTCTGATGTCCCCTCCTCCTTAATTAAGGTTCCAACTTCCTGTTTTAAAATTCTAACATCACTCATTCAGGTTATATTCAGTAGACCAATGGTTCTCAAAGTTTCTGTTTGAAGGCCTTCCTAAAACATTAGTTTATTAGTTTTTTGACCCCTTTCAATACAATGAAAATTTGGCACGGGGTCTGTAGGGCTTAGTATTGAGAGGCTTTATCAATTTACGGTAACCTGACAGAGACCCCTAGCTGTCTATAGGCTAAGTACAACCTTCCATTGATTTACGTTACTAATTTGCTCCTTAAAAACCACCATGATAAAAAAACTAGCTGTCCATATACTAATGACATATTTACCACCACAACCTAAAAGTCCTAAATTTCCCAAATAGTACTAGAAAAAAAGCTTATGTAACAAACATTAAATTGCAATAAGAAATAATAATTTAAAAAAATGTCTGATTAAACTACTGTTCCCATTTTTTGTGAATAACATTTTTAATGCATAATGTTTGGCAGAAACTGTAAAGAAAAATCAGTATCTGTAGTGTTTTCTGCTATCAAAACTCAAGATCCGGCAAAATGCGAACCAGATCACTGTAAACCAGGCCATGTCTGTAGAGCAAAGGCATTCAAACTGTGGGGCACCCCCCCCCCCCTTGCCCCCCCAGGAATTGCATGGGGGGGGGGGGGGGTACAGGTGAGAGGAAAAAACAGAACTGAATAATGTGAACACATTATATGCCTGTACACATTGAACGACTGAAGAAATTAGAACGATTAAAGTGTGAAAAACAGACAGACACTACATGCTAGCAATGCAACAAAAGTTTACAGTGGGCAAGTTAAAGTGTTATGTTAGAATGCTTACATACATTGAGAAACCATGGAGGAATGTATAGCTGCTGATAGCATTAAAATAAATGTGATGGCTGGCAGGGAGACATCTATAGCCAGTAGGAACTGAAAATAACATGATGCATACTTGTAATACCGTTTTGCGTGCGTTATGTCTACTATATCTGCGTGATGACAAACAGGGACCTATAGAGCTCTGTAAAAAAAAAAAAAAACTTTGAATACCATTGCTGTAGAGAGTACATTTTTTGACCAAATTATGATTGTCCTTAATGTTTATAGTTGCTGTGTTTGCTTTGAGTAGAGTCACGATGTTTACCTGGATGTCAGCCAGGAAGCGCCCAGAGTGAGCAGGACCCGGTCTGTGTCCTCTCGTAGCTCCCGCAAGTCGTCTCACACTGCCGTGTCGGACTCTGCGTGTAAGTGGACCCGGCCTCTCAAACAGGTCCGGCTAGACGCTTCCGACGCCTGCTACCCATCGCACTAGCCGTCTGCCATTTGCTAATATTCTGATATATGTCTCTTCCGAAGAATTCAGTATTCTTGTGAGCCTCGCCTTATTCTCATTTAAGACTAGCCCCAGGCTGACCAGCTGAGAGAACAAAAGAAACCATTTGGCACAGGGGTGGGAGGAAGGAATTAGGATTTAATATGAAGGGGAAATAAAAAAATAAGCTTACGCACAAGAGGAGGACAGGAGACAAAAAGTGCTGCAAGGGGGTGTAGCTGGACATCGGGGTCTGGGTGGGATTTTGCACACAATCAGTGAAATGGTGTAAGACTTCTTAGGAGTGAGATATTAAGACCGCTTTCCATAGCTGCCTGGTTACTCTCACAGGTTTCCTTTGTCATTCGTCTCCCGCAGCAAACTCCTCGATGAGGTTCACAGAGACCAGCACGCCTACATGCATGTCCACTGTGCCGGAGAAGGGCTCCTCCAGGATCCAGCCCAACAGCTCAAAGGTCCAGCAGGCCTGCATGCAAACATGTCATCCATGTATTATTATTATAATTTTCATAGTTATATTTATTATATGTACGTATTATTATCGTCATTGCTGCCTTGTGCGTTGTTTTTGTTTTTTTTTATCAGTAGTGTGTTAGTGTAGCCTGTGTACACCCTTGGGTATTTTACCCCTTCGGCAGCTCGGCTTTCCACTAGCCCGACCCGGCAGCCGCCACTCCGTATCTGCTTCCTTCATCGCCAGACGACCCACTGCCCCGTTTAACAGCTTGCCAGTCATTCCCCCGCTTGCAGTAGACAGTATTTGCGGCCAGTTATCGGTTGGGGATGTTCCTGGATGACCTTTTGCGTGTTTCTGTCTCCCCCCTCTTTTTTAGACTTTAGTTCAGAGCCAGAACTCTTCCGATGTCTTTCCCCAGCCGAGCGTCCCTCATTCAGCTACTGGCAACCAGCCTCCTGTCATGGTTGGTTATTTTCATTAATCACATCCATTAAGCTCGTACTGTATAAGCGAATCAGCCGTAGGTGTTCGGAAATTGTTTCAGTGCGCCTCAGGGATAAAACAAGTTTTGAAAATGAAAGCAATACATATTTGAGTAAGATAAATATATGGCGCAGGGTATCTTGGGGTAAGCGCTGTTATTTTGAAGTTATTTTGGAACAAATAGGTTGAATATGAGAGTCTTACATTTGGACATAAGTGAATATAATTAGGTGGAAGTGGCTAAGTTGTATTCAATAATTTGGGAAATATGAATAAAATCTGTTCTTTCAGTCC
>JAABNY020000002.1:1520311-1532997 GCA_015164015.2 Brevimyrus niger | reverse complement strand
AGTCTTAGAGATGTGCTGAAGAAGATTTTTTGGAGTGGCTCAACTGACCTGCCATTAATACAAGATCTTAACAAGAAATGAAATCTGCATGCAAAAATGTTGATATGATATGATATGATATACCTTTATGAGCTGTTGGCTGATAAATATGAAAGTACCATTTTCCCACAAATTCTTGGTTTTATGACATGGCAAAGTCCATCTTTGGTCAGCCCTAACCTGGGATATTTTTATTGAGAGGCATGTACTCCACACAGTCAGTTGGTCCAATGTGACACAAGTTTCCTGCCATAATGAAACCTTTCCTGGCTCAGCACAACCAACGGCTTTTCCACAGGATGTAGCTGAACACAGAGGGGCAGCTGCATTTCTGGCCTTCAGAGCTTTACATCTCTGTGTTCTTCAACACGATATAAATGAACAGTGTGTTTAGGACCTCAGGCTCTCCTGAAGTACAACACAATGTCCGAAGTAAGAAATATTTAAATATATGGGGTAAATTGTATGTTCTTCATAAATAAATGTTATTCTTTCTTGAAGCTGTAGTGGATCTTCCGTTAAAGGAAAATGGTTTCTCTAAACCATAGGTACCCAGAAAAATACGGGACTTTTTGCATTTTTAGTCTTTTTATTACAGTCACAGATTTTTATTAAATAGACTCTTCCTATTATAGGTAAGAAACAGGTATTCATCACATTGTGGGGGCATTTGGTCCCCACAAGGTAAGGTATATCTGGACCACACACACACACACACACACACACACACACACACACACACACACACTTCTTCTACATCAGCAAGGCATATAAAACACCTAAAATACTTGAGAAAAATATGTTTTAATATTGTCGGGTTTGTGAAACACCAGTTTATTACAATATGTTTTAAAGGCATAGGTTGAAGGGTGCCCAAAACTAGGCATAGAGCAGGACATGACTTACGCAGCATGTTTTGATTAACGGGTGGGTTGGGTAGCACGTTAATTAACGATGGAGATAAAACAACACATTATTTACCAATGGTTTGAGAAACAATCTTCCCTGTGGATTGAAAATGGCAGTTTCCTCTAAAAATATCAGCACAGTCTCCAGCATTAACTGACTTTGTTATGTTCAAAGAAACTGGTTGTAGCTTTCAGATAACTACACAGGACAAAACATCAGATCTTCAGGTCTTGTTTGGTCTTATTGTTGCTTTGCTTGTTGGATTGGCAGGATGTTTGCTGGTTCTCTATTGTCAAATCTGACCCTGACCTTGAATTACTTATTAAGTTATTTGCCTCATGATTGTGATCCCACTCCATGGCTAAATTGTCCCTGTTTTGCTGGTTCGCTATTTTGCTACTGTAGGAATGAGAAATGGACCCTGCCTCGGTCACAGGGGAACGGCTAGTACCGGATTTACGTAACTGCTGCACGGACTGATACGCAGGGTATTCGTTATAACTGGGCAGAAACGGTACGGCAATTTTGTCTTGGGATTTAGCTTCAGGGTTGACTTCAGGCTGAGCCGTTCTGTGCTTCTCTCTGTGCCGGCACTTGGTGACGCACAAGTGAAATATCTCTATGAGGTTAAGCAGCAGTGAGATGCAGGCCACCACCAGCATGAACTGGATGAAGATGGTCTTCTCGGTGGGGCGCGAGATGTAGCAGTTAACCGGCTGGGGGCAAGGGGACTCCTTGCAGACATAGACAGGCTTGAGTTTGAAGTCGTAGAGGAGATATTGGCCCACAATGAATCCAACCTCGAAGATGGTCTTGAAGACGATGTTGAAGACGTACGTGCGCAAGATGCTCCCTTGCAGGCGGATCTCGCCAAGTTCATTGCGGGTGACAACCTCCTTCGTCTTTTCCTCCGGCAGTAAAGGCTGCTTGTCGCCCTCGGGAAACCTCCGCTCTTGCTTTCGCCTTTTCTTCTCCTCCACGCGCATCAGGTGCAGGATGTGGCCCAAGTAGACGAGTGTCGGCGTGGAGACGAAGATGATCTGGAGCACCCAGAAGCGGACGTGAGAGATGGGGAAGGTGTAATCGTAGCAGACGTTCTGGCAGCCGGGCTGCTTGGTGTCGCAGCTGAAGCCCGACTGCTCGTCTCCCCACACCCTCTCAGCCGCCGTTCCCAGGACCAGGATGCGAAAGATGAAGAGCACGCTCAGCCAGACCTTGCCCACCACGGTGGAGTGTGTCTGGGCGCTCTCCAAAAGCCTTCCAAGTAGGTTCCAGTCTCCCATCAATGCCTGTCCACAGACCAAGCACTGCTCAGAAACACAAGGCAGAGACCGTAACTAACGATAACAAGGCAATATTTTTTATGAGTAACAAATATTCTCATTATTTAATTAAAATCAGCATTAACGCATAATTTATACATGATATGGGGTTTGAGACTGTATCATAATGTTTTTTACATTTAACCCCGTGACTCACATTTAACCACTTTACTTGAAGCCGTCATCTATAATGCACTATAGATATAGCTTCATAATGCATCATAATAATAATCGATACTTTATTGATCCCCATGGGGAAATTCTCTGGACGCCTCCCCCAACGTGTAGAGTAAGCTGGCCACAAAGGGCAGCCACCTGTTGGGGCGCCCAGGGAGCTGGGGGTTAAGGGCCTTGCGCAAGGACCCTCAGACGTGCTGAGGCTGGGTTCGAACCGGCGACCCTCCGAACACAGGCACAGCCAACTGATTGTCGTAATAATAATTAATAAAACATTGCAGTCTTTTCTATTGATGGTTATAAGGCATTATTGTGCTGATCATAATACTTCTTAAGCTCCAATGAAGTGCTTATCTATAATGCATATAATGTATACTGTATGAATTAAGGGTGCATTGTACTGTGTTATGAAGGTATCTATAGTGCATTAAAGATGAGAGCTTCATAAATCATTCATTATGTGCTTTTTGAATGTATTATAATGTGTTATGAATGTGTTAATTCTTATATGATTCTTGTAGCCATGGAATTCATAGAAAGTGTTACCAACACCTGTAACTCAATATCGGCTGAACTACAGCCGATCTCTTCACTTCACTCTACTTCCCTTTCTTCACATCTTTGAATTGCCAAATATAGATCAGTTCAGAGTTTCCAACTCTCAAGCAATAATTTTAACATTCAAAATTTGAACAACCATCAGAAAGAAGGGGAGACCTCATGGTACCAAACTCTTCAGTCGGTCTCCTCAGCGCTGGCATGTTTTTGATCATTCCAGGTGGCGCAGATACAAGTCTAGTTTTCTCGCATTCGCCTGAGACATGAGACATGACTGCTAAATTTTTTACTCAGTTCTGTTCACAACCTTTTCTTTGTACTACACTATATGTGTGCCTGTATGTTAGCCTTCTCCAGCTGTTTAGTTTCCAAGGAAAACAAGTTTAATCCACCCATTCAATTTTTGACCTTGTGCTTTTACAATTTTACAGTTTTGTGTGTATCTTCAATCGGTCAGGGACATAAGAAGGGAAAAGTATTTTCTAAAATAGATGCCTGTGAGCCGGGGATGGTATGCAAGTCAATACCTACTGTTTCCCTTCATGCTGTATTTATCTTCCTGCTTACTGTTTTCAGGAAGTTTTAGCATATGAAATTGTTCCCCGGCAGACTAATCAGTTAGAACCCGGAATGGTTATCCTTTCATCATTTATCTTAGGCGTGTCTAGTCTTAAATTGATTATTTTGAGTTGCTAAGCCGAGCACAGTTTATGAAGAGGTTATGATTCATTGTGCCCCGCAAAGCAGCAGAAAGAGGAAGTCCTCTGTTGTGTTACTCATTAAGTTTAACTGGCACTTTAAAGACCAGAACAGGATATGAATGTCTTTGGTGGAGACTCAACATTGTCTTTCTGAACATCACAACGCTTTAAAGGAAGACCTGTTTCCCTTGAGTCCCAAGATACTTCTGCCTTTTGTCTACTTTTCAACCTTTTCCTACATACCACATATAATGTACCATTGGGTTTGGAGATTTAATTACTGTCTTGTGATATATTTCTATGTTGCACCCACAGTACATAATTCAAGCACACCAGCAACATCTCGTATATTTAAAGTGGTAGTTAGTGATGGCTGGTATAGATATGGATGATTTTTGCTATGAGACACAGGTAGAGTGGACTGTGTTTGTTTTTGTATACCCTGCTTTTGACAGGGTATGTGAGTGGCAGTCACATAGCAGAAAGTGTACGGTTACTGGAGCTCTCTGCTCTATCCAAAAGGGTCACACAGATTAACACTCTCTGTAGAACCTTATCTGTAATGTCATCTAGGTGGCCATTCTGTGCGGTTGTTTCACCGGCAGTCTGTGCCCTGTGCCTGAATCAGGAACGTAGGAACTAAGGGGCAATATTTCATTTGGCTTCATTACCCCCCATAAATAGACCTTTGTCTTTAATATATGTTGTGGTCGCCCAGTATCATACTCTCTTGTGTCACTGGTCAGAGTAACCTGTAAAACTACCTTGTAAACATCATCCAGAACAAGAAGCGTTTGTGTGCAGCAACAATTATACAATTATATAACAATGATAGCAAAAAACATTCACAGTATTCACAGTAATCATATGGACATATATAGTGGTAAACTGATGTAACGTAAACTCAATGGCAGCAAGTGCAGTGTTATATTTTATGTATGCAAAACCGCGCAATACATTTAGGCAGTAAATGTTATGTATTACATACATTTAGCATGTTGGTGTCAAACTATGATATTATGTCTGTCAAATTGTGCCAGTTTAGACATTTCCAAACCTCTCTAAAGTCACCCCAGGATTTACAGCAGCCGTCCAATACACCCGTGTGTTTTTTGAGTTGACCAGTACCCCACCCCATATGACTGAGCGATAACTTTTTAAAACTGTTTCGATTCATTAATAAATTGAGCTGGATGTGAAATGTAACAGATACATGGAACGGCTGAGGTGCCCCTGAGGAGAGGTTTGGGAACTGAAGTGGTGTTCATCTAGCCATCCAACAAGATACCGGTAAATTTTTGGCAAGCGGAGATTTTTGTTGTGTTACTCTTAATTTTCATATGTTCTATTGGTTAAGTTGTGTTTTTTTGTTCTGAGCACATAAACCCTTTACTACCCAGATAAATAGATAGACAGAATAGGAAACAGAAATAATCATTTCCTTTGACTGCCTAAGACTTTTGCACAACACTACATGTATGTGTGTATATACATACATATACACACACATACATTTACCCACTATATATGTTATAGGCAAGTATATATACACTTTATATAATTTATTAAAGGTTATTTCTATATTATTAAGAAACATTGCCAAAAATTGTGGACAAAAAAGTTTTGAAGACATGAAAGTTCACTAAGCATTGTATGTATTCCTTATGTATGTTTTTGATGTATCAGTTATTCAATTCAGAAAACAGCCACTTGCTGCACACACATTCGAACTGCAGAAGTAGAAAGGCACAGAAGAATAAGAGACAGAAAGCAAAATGCGGGAGGGCAGAACCCACCTGGTCAACATCAGCATTACTAAAAAGGACCTTCTTGAAATCACAGTCAATCCAAGCAGACTGATGAGAGGAACATTAATGTATCTTCTAATTGTAATATTATAATATTATCAACATCTGCTATAGTAAATCTGAGTATATATTCTTCTATGCTCTTTCTAACATAACACAATAGCCATTCAAATAGCCTAGTCTTCAATTTCACGTAGTCTTAATGTCGCTGAATCACCACTCAAGAAACCTAGCTTCCCTTCTTCCTCTTAAATCCAAAGAGAATTGACACTCCCTCTTGTCCGTGTTCACTCATCCCGCCCACCATCTGTGAACTGACAGCCAAACCGGCCTACCAGTGATGGGCACACAAACGGACAAGGACCTGCGCGGGCTCCTCTGTCGTCAATGTTACAGAAATGATAGGAAACAATTGGTGGATCTGAAGGAAGAAGAAACACTCCATTGCTGTGGGGCTGGTTAATTTCACAGCCTAACACATCTCCAAGAAATATTTCCTGAAAGCATATGCTGCTTAATTAGTGATTAGTCTGCTCTGTGTAGCCAGATCAACCTGAAATCACTGCTAAGTTACTTGTCACGGAAGAAATTAACTAGCTTGTCCAATTTGCTGTCAAACTTACTTTATGATGAAATTGATGCTGCCTGACACTGAAAACCTTAACATACACTAAAGTTTTTAGGGATGTTGGCATCAAGTTACACTGTTTGGGGGGTAAAGTGAGTTAGAAACTATCGAGGCACATACCTATTCTACGTCCAAATAGTACATTTTTAGGGCAGTCAAACACAGGCCAGAAGGATAACATTTTCCAAATCAGAAATTAAAAATGACTTTGTTTTGTAACATGAACAAACATGGACATGGATTTGGGTGGGGAGCAGTAAAACAAACAGCTGACACATTCAAAGTGTTACTTTTACGTTAAGGAAGATTGTCTGCCCCCTAGTGGCCGCAGAAAAGCTGCACTAAGTAAATTAAAGGCCGCTAAACCTGTTACAACACACTTTTATCTTTTTGAGAGGTCAGTCTTAACATAGTTCCATTGAGTTTGACAGCAGACAACAGCCAAGGTGTAGTTCAATAACATTTAATATTATTAATTAATAAACAATCACAATTTGTATGTCATATGTAAGAGACAGTACTTTTAGATTTCAGAGAAACTCAGCACTTTTTTTGCATTTATAATGAATGTAAGAGATTAATTTTAATCAACAGCCTTTAGCAAATGTATATTTTTGGTACTGACAGTCTAACAATCAAAATGTCATTGTATTTAGATATCTCTTATGTAACATATTATCAATGAAATATTCATATCTCCTTTACAACATTGTTTGGATAAAATAGTATTATTCTTGCATCTAGTTCTGTACAGTAAAAGTATATTCCAGATTTTAAGGCCCATTTACAGTGTTTTGATAAGCTTTGGTTGCAGCTTATATTTAGTACATTCTTCATTTACTAGCTTAACCACCATCAATACAACTCACCTAAACACATACTAAAATGTTAAAAACTAAATTGTATGTGTGCATTTGAAGCAAATAAAGGAAAAAAGGGCCAAAAGTATCAATAGAAAAAAACAGAGAAAGAAACACTCTGAAACTTCAGCTGATTCGGTCAAATACGTGTTAACAAACTTGACAAACAACAAACGTGTTATTATGCATCTCATCAACATGCAGGAGTTTTATACGGTAGCGACTCAGTCATGCCCCTCCTGTTCTATAATTCTCCTGAGTTCAACTGGTTAGCGGAGCTGACATGAACAGTGGAGCGCCAGGGCCAGTGGATGGAGTCGCCTTCCACTCCAAATGTCTCCGGCAGCCACAGTCGAGAAAAACCTGCACTTCGAGTTTCTAGGAAGCAAGTTCATAGTGACAGAATCACACCAGGTTCACACAGGTCCCTTCGGTTTTTCTTAATATGGAGCGTCGCCTTCATGAGATTCACATATGTCGAAATAAAAATCACGATCTGAGAAATGAATGCATACAATTTTCAAAAGTACATTATTTAAAAGGGGGATGCATTACCTAAGCAAATTATTTCATGATGTGGTCGTTATGACGTTATGTTCCTGCCTTGGAGGAAACCTGAGAAAATGGGTCCAGCACAGTCCTGCTCCTGATATCTCTCCAAGGGTTGGTTATCTCATCATCTCATTAATGTAAAATATTGTACAGACACAAACAATGCGTAGTTAAAACAGTTTGTTGGAACAATGGTCCACGCTGTCGATTTTTACCCATCCATAAGAAGGTTGCTTCTTGAAACCCTCTATAAGAAAGCGTAAGTCTTGCTCCAGTTGAGTTAAGGTTTGAATGGCCCTTTGCAGAATCTCGACCCAGGAATTAGCAGCATTGGTTCTGTTTCCACCAGGAAACTCTTCTTTCCCCATGCAACTGTAATTTCAGTTGCACATTTAATTCATTTTCATGGTCTTTTATCACTATTATGAGAAAATGCATCTTCCAGTATTTTTATATATTCAAACTGTATATTGATATGGTTACTGTGTTCCTTCAATGCGATGGATGAATCAATGAGATTATTGGCATGTTGAGCCATGACTGAAGTAGAGAGCTTGTTAAACATCATTAAGAAGGCAGCCTTTCTAAAAAGCTGAACACCTCTCCCCTTTTTCCACTGGGTTCTTTCGGGTATCCTTGAACTTGGACCTGAAAGAATGGTCTGCAATGAGCTGATTGATCTCATTCTGTTTGAGGGAGGAAAGTTTCTGAGTAATCCAAGGTGCCTTTGAGGTTCCATCAGAATCATGGACGTGCCTGGCACAAGCCTTGCCCACCAAGTAGAGTACCTCAGCTATGTTGAGCAGGATGCAGACCCCAGACACAGCCAGCATGAAGATAGTGAAAATGGTCTTCTCTGTAGGCCTGGATACAAAGCAGTCCACCGTGTTGGGGCAGGGGTAGGAGTCGCACTTGACCAGTCGTATCATCTTGTAGCCGGGGTAGATCACGTAGAAGATGTACATGAAGGCCACCTCGAAGATTACGCGGAAGACGAGGCTGACCACATAGGTCCACCACAAGGCTCCGATTAGCTTAAACTTCTGGCTCTTGATCTGCTCCAGGTCCTTGGGGCTGCCCCGCCCCGACATCTTGAGGACCTTCTTGTCGACGTGGCGACGGTGCGCCACGTGCATGGCCACCAGCAAGGCGGGGGTGGAGACCAGGATCAGCTGCAGGGCCCAGAGTCGGATGTGGGAGATGGGGAAGAACTGGTCGTAGCAGACGCTGTTGCAGCCTGGCTGCTGGGTGTTGCAGGTAAAGCCCGACTTCTCATCTCCCCACACGCTTTCCGCCGCCACGACGAGGACCAGGATGCGGAAGATGGAGAGGACGGACAGCCAGATGCGACCGATGCCAGTCGAATGTCTGTTTACGCCGCTTATAATGGCATAAAAGGACGCCCAATTCATTTTGGTTCCGGGTCTGAAAAAGAGTGACGGATAGTAAAAAAAAAAAAATCTATGCTTCAAACAAAAGCCTCAATTCTATCATCATGTTAATAACTGGGGCTTTAATTATACTTATACATACAGACACAACTACTTGCACGCCAATTTCGTGGGAAAATAATTGAAACAAAGTTATAAAGGGATACATAACAGCAGCAAAAACTAAAAATTAACAAAGCCACAAAATCTAAAATTTGGTATGTTTCATGTAGAAAAGTACTATTTATGACTTCCCAGTGACATTGTGTGAAACAATGAATCTTGCTGCCCAGAACTGCAAATCCTTTAAAGCGAAAAAGAGTTACTTACAATCTTTAGTTCTCTGTACTCCGTGGTTATGTATTCAGTCCGTCATAATTAATCCCATAATGGCAGAACGTTTTGATGAAAACTGCTCCATTTGTCTTCTCAAAGGGACGCCACCGTATTTCTTGCTTAGATTATCAGGCTAAGCAGCAGGTGTTATTAATATCAGTAACTGCCAGCTGTACAGGCTTCATTGATCCCCCGGCAGAGCATGAACACAAAGCAGCATTCAGGAGGAGAGCTCCATAAGAAATCTCCGGTTCTGCACACGCTGCTTAAGAGAGAGAGTTGATGGTCACACACCACACACGGGTCACCCGACCAACTGCACTCGGGCCAATGGCAGAGGTGTAACTGGGCCATGTGACTGTCATGTCACACGCCTCCTTCGGGTTACCGAAATGTTGAGGCTTTCACAGAGTTTAGTACATACCATGTATTCTTCATGGTCCAAAGCACAGCCGTTAGGTCTTGTCTTTGGTATAGAATAATGGATCTGTAAGGTCTCCCACTTGGTGAAGGTGCCTCAGCACTGGTCTACCTTAGTCTCCTGGAGGACTCTGAAATAAAGATGTACATGTTGTTCTGTTACAATTAGACAGACAACAGAAATTCCAAATTGGTGTGCTTCACTATTTCAGTATTGCCTCGTTTCATTATTTCTATGTGAATTTTTTTTTGCATCAGACAAGATAAAGATATTTTCTGGTCAATGAACAGCTAGTTAGCATCCAAAAGAAATCGTGAAACACATGGAGATACGTTCCCAAAGGTCCTGCTGGCAATCGCCGCAGCTAACAAGGAACACTGTGATAACAAGGTGGCAATGTGTAAACACAAAGTGTTACTTGCTATGTTTTTTTGTTTGTACCTCAGAATCTATTGCGGCAAGACATCATTAAGACCTACTTCATTAGGGGCCAAACACCGAAGGTGTGTAGGCACCTATTCGAATTGTTAGTATTTTTCATTATTCTTCTTCTTCTTCTTCTTCTTCTTCTTATTATTATTATTATTATTATTATTATTATTATTATTATATTCTGCAATTGGAGTCTATGGCAACCCATAGAACCAAATGGTAACTTTTTTTAAATTTGGCACATCGATAGAGGACAGTTCAACCTATTCAGGCACCGAATTCAATCAACAGATAAACAAATTAAAGTCCAATCAGCTGATAAACCAACATGATCACTGATATCTTAGTACAATGGCCCAACTAACAGAATGTTAAAAAAGATATACATACGTGAATGAAATGTATTTACCTTTAGCTGAGGTGATGTACAAATGTGTCCAGAAATCTCTATGAGTTACTTTTATTACTCTGAGCTGATTTATTTATTTCTTTCCTACTCAAAGGATTAGTTGAGTAGAACACCATGCCTTTGAAAATTGCAAATGAATCCCCTGACACTAGCCACTACCCTGCACTGTAGAAGTCATATGCCCTTATATAAACTATTTACATACAATGGGGGCCTTCATTGTGCCAAACAAGACTCTTTACAATTCAGATCAAACGCCTCAATTTCCGCCTACCCTCAGCAAAAGAATGAATCTGTGTGGACACAAAAAAGCTTTTCCTGCATTATTTATTGTGCTGGACAGGCCGAGTGAATGGTGTGTCTGACATGAGTCAGGGTCTAAGGAAATTATCCAGAAATTGATAATGCTGCGATGCTTTTTGGTGGTGTCATAGCACAGGATTATTGGAACTATGTTCATATAACATTAGGTGGTGTATGTTTGTGAGAATTTACAAGAACAAAGAAATATACACATTTGCTTATGCTGAGCAAAAAATGCATAATTCTGCCTTTTGATCAAACTTTTTTCTTAAATATTTAAATCAAATCTGTTTACACTAGGAATAAACACAATCTGTCATAGTTTTTCTGTATATATTTTTATTTACAGAGCACAATACAACTGGTTTCACTGCTATCACTACTGAAACACATCTATTTATCTATGAATCTATTAAATGGTTTTACTGATACCATTATTGAAAAACATCTATTAATCTATCAATTTTTGGTGTTTCTCAAGATCACAGAACAGCATAGAAATAGACTTGGTTTGTCTTGACAACGTTGTAAGTGAATTGCCATCTGGTCAGAAAAAAAAATGGACTATTTCAAGGTCCAGAATTGAATTGCATATTGAAATATCACACGGCAGAAATGCGTCAGACTGTCATAATGGTCCTTAAATCTAACATGAGAGTAGGGAGGGAAGCATTCAAAACTATGGTGACAGCCTCTCTCTCTGACGTCCATACTGTGGGCTGCAGACCTCTGCGGCAGATCAGAAGGTCAGTCCCCGGAGCTGCAAACGTAGAGTCCTTGTGCTGTTGAGTCACTCGCTAGGTTTTTGATCCAGTAAAAAATTCCTGTGACCTGCATGCATCCCGACTGGTATGTAATGTCAGTTATCCGTCCTCCTCATGCGCCACTGAGTTTATTCAAGAGTGCGGCTCTGCCACCCCCACTTGGGAAAAAATTAAACAAAGATTTACAGTTTGCGGCAAACACATGGTGAGACTACAGGGGGGAAAAAAAGGAAAAAGGCACAAGGCGGCCATTTGTTTTCTGTGCTTTTCGACAGCTTTGCGTTAAACAGAACCTGCGTTGTGGTTTCTGGTGTCTTAAAACAAAAAGGATCCATAGCCCTGTTTTACTCAAATAAAGCCAACAGCAACTTTTATTTGGACTTCATATTTGTTACATGATACATTTTAACAAAAATGCCCCAAGAGGAAAATGGAGTCTTTAGGTTTGACTGTGTTTGCCACAAAAACTGATAAACTTTGCAAACTCAATAAAACGACAATACGAGCCTGTTCAGGAATGGCTGGGGACACTTGGCCAGCCGGCTTTTACTGTAACTGCGGAGCCTTAAAGTCGGACCAAGTAAGAACAAGTTTATTATCACCAGAAAAGTACTGGAAATTTTCTCAGCAGATTCCTGAAAGTTTGCATGACTCCCAGTTTACCTCGTAAAAAAACTATTTGACATTTAGGTGGATTTTCCAGGAAACACAAGGACTATTCTCTAAGCAAGGCACTATAAAGATTTTGATAGAAATATTTGATATGGCTGCAATGAAGATAGACAAGAAATTAGCCATATCATTTGACTGAATTTAAACTTAAAAACTGGGTACACGCCTAAGGTAGATTACGCTTACTTGTTACACCGAAGCAGTACAGTGTTGTGTGTGAAATTTAAATTTATGCTGTTTGATGATATGCCGTCTGCTTTGGTTTTGTAATTTGTTTTGTCTTTTTGTTGAGGGACTGGAAGCCAAACTGCAAGACAATTTCTGATCTTCATAAAGTAATTTATAAAGACTCTATGACCATGATT
>JAABNY020000002.1:1498239-1513495 GCA_015164015.2 Brevimyrus niger | reverse complement strand
ATTCGATTTCAAATAAAATTTTTCCCAAAAAAAAAAAAAAAAAACAAATTAATTGTTTCCCCCCCCCCCCCCCCCCCAAAAAAAAAAAATTACACCTAAATATGTTTTTTTTTTTAACACAAAATGAGCAGAATAAAACAAGTAGAGCATTTTTTCTTAATGGCTTCCAAAACGATAAAGATCTTATGCCAACATTACCCCAGTCCTGCCCCGATCGTCCGCTCCTTTTCTGTGCCAGGATCCCTCGTTAACTTGTGTGGAATCCCCATGTGATCAACAGTTTTTGGTTGTTGTCTTTAGTCCTCTGTATTAAGTCCGCATTTCAGTTTGTTTCCACAGTCTGGTCATTGGGTGCGTTCGACTTGGTTATAGCGCTGGCTCAAAGCAACGCATTCTCATCCTGACGCAATGCATTATGGTTAGATGCATTGCGACTTCTCACCTGGCTGCACAAACTGGAACTGCCTCCGTGACGACACACCTTCGCCCTTATTGGCTGCAGAGTTTAGTTATACGCATGACATTTGTATCCCAGGCAGTTACGATGCGTAATCTGTTAATCAGTTAATTCATCTGGCAAAATAAAGTTTAAAAAAATCACATTAATGCTCTAATAGTACACATAAGTTAGTGGTTTATTATTGGTTTATTGTTAGTTACTGTAATGTTGCAATGCTTTATTTGATTAATTGTCCAGTCTGTGAAAAAAGCATTCAAGTAAGAACTGCATTGTAGTATGACTCGTTTCCTGTCGCGTACAATTTATATTAAGTCAGCGTTCACAATTCGACTTCTGATATTCAGATCTAGATTTAGGTCAAACTGGTTTGTTCGAGAACCGAGGTACCTCTGTAAATGAGTGACTTTTTGTTCATCTACATGTTACCTTTTTTCATAGCATTTTGTCCCATCATCAAATACTAGATTTGTCCATAGAAACAACTATATAGAAAAAAATGACAATGACATCATGCATAAAAATCTATTATGCATATTGAATACAGTTTCCGCAATAACACTGCTTAATCAGCTTTTGATTAGTATGTTGAACCTTTCTATCAATTGTTTAAGTTGTATATTTTTGCATTATTTATACAAAACTCTTTTAATTTCTGTATGAAATACACTGCTTCACCAACACACTTTACAATCCAACACATCCAATAAAGGTTGCTCTGCCAGGGAGCATCCATTACCCAAAAGTATTAAGTACAAAAATTATTCAGTTCACTAGGAAATGCATATTTTAATTAAAGTCCATCACTTACAAAATATTTGCTAGTTTAACTACAATTATATAATATTCAAATTATTTTTTATGTGTTGTGGTTACACACACACACACGCATATATATATATATATATATATATATATATATATACACACACACACAGACATACATACATAAAGAGAGAGAGTATTGTGAGTGCAATTACTCTGACTACCAAGAATATTGCTACTGATGTTACTATAACTCTAAATTTTCAGTGGAACCCATTCACTGTTTATGTTACTTTGTTATGTCCCATGTACAGTCCTAGCTGGCATTGCCTGTAAAACTGACCTGCTAATATAATAACACTATTTGAGGAAAAAAAAATCACAATTCCTATAATGGTTGGCACTAATCTACAACTACAACCTTATTCTCCTTACTACTACCACTTTATTGCTACTATTACTCATGGTACTACTAGTATATGTAGGGCTTACAGGTGCCGATTAAGCGCTCCCAGCATGAAGGCTGCAGGTAACATCACAATGTTACATCCACACACCATCGTGCGCCATGTTGGTGTATAGTTTCTCGTCTTGTGCACAATACAGCGTGCATGCTTTGTGCTTTCTCTTTCCGCCTTTGACATGGAAGTTTGATAGTAATGATTAACCACAATGATGTTGCTTGTTTTATGTGACGTATATAGAGATGTATGCAATATTAAAAGTTTTTTAAAAATTGCTCTTTTGCTGTATATAGGTCACATCCAATAATACCCATTTTCTCTATATATGGTTCGCTTTTATTTTCGTTTATTTATTTGGCCTTTATATAACATTCTACATGTTGTCACCTCACGTCACCGCATGCAGTATAGCAAATATAGTTTCACCAAGATGGCAGCCCAAGGCGAATGCACAGTAATATTGCAACATTCCCAGTGTGCCCCTAGTGGTCTGACACCCCCGGGAAATGCCCCGATTCTTTGGGCCACACACCGAACCTGAGTACACTGTAGGTATACATGCCTATATAATTTTTTTATGGAGAAATACTGGTAGTTTCAGTTGAAGTGAAGCCAATGATCTTTTATTCATTATGACATTATTGAAATCGATAGATACCACCTTTATGTAAAGTGTTATTTCTAAATTTCAAAGTTTTGATTACGTTTTTTTTTTCCATTAAATTTCAATATTGTGTACATCTCTATATACGTCACATAAAACAAGCAAGTCATTGTGGTGAAGTGTAGTAAAAGACACATTTTAGTAGACCACATCCTCAAAAAGGAAACTCAAACTGCAACATTTGCGATTTTTACAAGTAGTCTGTCCTTCCTTTTTGCATACTAACCACAACACATAAAAAATAATCTGAATATTATCCAAAATTTCCCCCAGGGACAAAGTGAATCTTAATCTTTATTATTTATTGAAAACCTTATAACAATCATCCTTATTTCGATTATCATGTGATCATTTCATGGTCAATCATACTCTGAATTCTTCTCCACGCTACATGACGCTCAAGTCTCAGAATGAAGCAGTTGGGGCAATTCTTGGGACGAAATTAAATGGGGATTTTTTTATTTTTTTTTGGGGTGGGGTGGGGTATGCACACGAATAGGTGCTGGCTGCATTTTGAAAGGCAGGAAAAACACCTGAGGTTTACTAAAAAATCTTGCATTGCTGAAACGCTTAATTTCAGCGAGTGTTTCCTAGAATACTCACATCATGCGAGACATAGAAATTATTTTTACTCATATTCTCTCCCTTTCAGTTTTCCCCATACAATCAAAAAGGCAGAAACTCGTCCATACGTCACTGTGTCACATATGCAGTGAGTGCAGTGAGTGAATTATCACAACAAGCTGAGGAATCCACTGCAGTGAGCAAGTCCACCTGTGCGTCGCCGTCTCTTCATCGCAGCTGCAGGACGCCAAAGAAAGTAGAGTCTGCATCCATGGAAACTAGAGCGTGAGGCCTGTCAGGAATCACCAGCTCCAGCTCGTCCTCCTGCTCCAGCTTCACGATTCCTTTCGAGACAAATGATTGGTCAGAGTCCAGCAAATATATTCCTTCTTTAGGTTGGACTATCAGAAGTCTTTGCGTGCCATGTGAGGGGACACCATGTGGCAGAATTTAGAATTATGTGGTCAGTGTTGAGACACCACAGTGCAGAACAGCAAAATGTGTCCTGCATTTCACCCATGTGTGACATCGTGACATAGCAGGGGGCAGCTAATTCAGCGCCCGGGGAGCAGTGTTTGGGGGGGTCGGTACCTTGCTCAGGGTGCCTCAGGGGTTCCTTGCTGGTCAGGATTTCAAGCCAGCAATCTTTCCATTACAGTACAAGTGCGCTGCCCTCACACTTAAGATACCACTCCCCACTGTCTCCTGACAGTGTCTTGAGGATCAAAAAAGAAGTCTTAAGCTAAACATCTGCACTTTTTTCGTTGTGAGAGCGCATAGCCGGTGCACGGTAATGAAGCCTTAGACTCAAGGGCACAACCTTGATTTGAGCATTGGTGGGATTGAGGTGTCCACCCATTTAGGAGGAAACATGATTACTGGGGGGGGAAGGTGGGGTTGTACTCCCCCATAATTTACAACCACACTTGGAGGGCTGCTAAGGACATTATGCCAAAATAAGGCACAGATGCCAACAGATGTGTTTCTGGGGTGATATCTTACCAGCCGTGTAGCATGCATTTGCACTGTTGTTTCGGGGCATTTCTTGCAGACAACGGAGCAGATCAGTAAACCTGTGCTCCATTCCGGACACCCTGGATTTCCGTCTCCTGATTAAATGACCCATAACAATGCCAGGATTGTGGAATAGAACCTGTAAATAGTTGTCGGTCACGGATAAACATTTTAAATAAAAAAATTAAATGTATTTTGTTTTTAGCATACTAGATTTATTTTTTATGTATTTAGTACATAAATTTAATACTTGTTAATGTATTCAAAAACATCAACACAAAAATCTTATTTATTAAGAGAAATAGCAAATCTAACAATGTACATACTTTCAGTAAACTACCATTCTACAGAATGTTCCCAGAGCTGCAGTACCTTCATCAGTTTGTATTATAAAACATTGTATATACATTAAAAAATATATATTTCTAAATAAATAAGAGTATAAATAATTATATTATTTTTAAAGTAGTACACAGTGGCATAGACACACATTTTGTTTATTGCGTAAGCCTTATCTGAGACTGTGTAACTCATGCTAACAAAAAAATGAGTAGCTATATTTGTACCTGGCCAAACACCATATAATAGCTGTCTTGCTTAACAATGATTTTGTTGTCAGCTATTAATAAAGCTTCTCCATGCTGAATGGCAACAGTCCAGGGAATGGTAGTGGCATTGTCTGAGTCTACAGAGTCAAGAGAAGAATTATGACTAAATAAATAAATAAAAAAACATGTAATACAATCCTTTGTAACCTCAGTATTCGACATCTGTTTTTGTAAGTTGTTTTACCTGAATAAAACAGAGGAAGTGTAACTTTTGCATTTGCTGAGATAATAATTTGTATAGAGGTTAGAATATTGTTTCTGGCTTGTATTTACAAGTCAGAGTTGGTAAAGCTTTTAATAGAAATATATTCAATTCTGTTGACCTAGACATGCTAAATAAATAGAAATGGAGTGATTCGCAATTTACTAACAGTAAACAAAACTTGACACCAGCTTCCACATAACTGATTGAAGAAATGGATATGTCAATGGTTTATATACCAAAGACTGGCGACAGAACACCACTAAGAAAGGCTGTGGTAAAATCTGACACATAGTCCCGTGCAACATTCTTGATACAGTTTACTCATACAGTGTAATAACAGTGAAAGATCTTTGGGCCACAAAGACGTGATTACAGTAAGAGACCTAAACACTTCCGTGATGCTGAGTGGGACATTTCACTGGAGTGTCCTCGGTTCAGAACATGAATTCATTGCCATTCCATATGATTATTCGCACGTCTTTCTGGGTGGGTTACATGCGGGCAAACTTACACTTCTACTATGTTCCTCCCAGTCACCAGACTTAGCCAAAGGGCATTTGTGCAACTGTCTGTAGGCGTTCCTTGTTCAATAAGAGGAAGAATCTCACTATGTCAGGGCCCACTGCAGACGTAATCAGTGCCATGCTTATTTGCAGAACGTGGCCCTTCTGCGCGACATGTTTGTCCACTTCTTGAAAGTTGCTTCGGCAGCAAGTGGCATCAAAGGACATGAGCCCTTAAAGGTTATGCCTTCCGGATACAAGATGGAGGATCGACACTGACGGTGGAACCGAGAAGCGGCGGCTTACCTCTCAGAATTGGATTTTTATTGGCTGCGGCAATCAGCTGCAGAAATGACTGCTGAGCTATAAACCAAGAGTACATTCACAACATATTTTCCATAAGTCGTGACATTATTTTTAGTGCTTTTCGTCTGTGCAACGTGAATTTGAGAATCGCATTGATTCTATTGAGCATCTATTGAGATGTAGAAAGATGAATACAGCCTCATGACCTAAAATTCTTGCTAAAAAAATTGTTTTCGCGTTACTGTTACATCGACTGCCACATACACACTATTTTGGTGTTGGAGGTATAGCAACTTTAGACTTGTCATCTGACTGTGCATGGCAAGTAATCATGAAACTGATACTTACTTGTAATGTCAGTCTGTTCTCGCTTTGTTCTTATGGTGGAAGACTTTATTGCATGTTGATGGCCCTTTTGAGTTTTCATGTGATAAGACGTTTTAGAGGTCACTAACCTGATCTTCTAAAAAGAAATTACATTAAAATAAACTAGTGTTATCCACCATGTTCTGTCAATACTTAACATTAAGGGTTCATTTACATTAAATGTAAATACCTGTCCACTAAATTATATTATTTAAATATAACATATAAGCAATGTTAAAGGCATTAAAATGTAAATACTAAAAATGACAAAATTGTAAATATACTGTATTTGAGAAACCAGAAGTATTTTTGAACATATCTAACCATGTGAAACTAATTTAGCGAAAGCACTGGAGACGTATATGATATGACATATGTATGAAAAAATGAGTCATGAACATACCTCACAAATGTCTACCATGAACTGTCCGTTGTTGAAATCTTGTGATGTTTGCGAGAGAAATCCCCCTTTCAGTTTTTCCACATCACCTTTTAAAACTCTGACCTCATATGTCAAAAATAAGCTCAGACACACTGTCACCAGTATTACTAATACTGAAAAGATGCAATAACTGAAGGTCAATCTTTTGGAGACCGAATTAATTTTGAGAACGAACTTATACATGCTCAGAACAGTACGTTTGATAATATAGAAGCTATAGAAGATATTGCTGTATTGCTAGAGTAATGTTCTGGTCCATCTGCACTCACAGGAAACCACAGTACTAAAATGTAAAAATAGATACAAAATGCAGAACTTGTATGATGTCCATGTTGAGGCAGCCTTCTTATGACTGATCTTTTAAGCCAATACAATTTGTTTTTAATACAAAGGATCATACAGAGAAATCATTGATACCTAAAAACATTCCATGTATACAATAAACGTGTATACTATATTTGGAATTATTTGAAAGAAAGTTACTTTTCCTTCCACCACAGTATTTAGTCAACAAATTATATCTTTATGCAATTTTGATGAGTGAGGATACAAAAGTACATGGGGAGGGAACAAGGAGACCATATACCACAACTAGGGGATCAGTGATCCAGTAAATTGATGCAGTATGGGATGTTCAAGGCATCAAGCAGGAAAACACACACAGGCAGATAGAACAGGAAAGTTCCCTTGTGAATCATCCGTTATTAGACAGCTTGAGCTGAGTCATCATATTTTGTTTATCTTAACTGGTGCTTCTTGAGAAAATGTTGTAAGATCTAGGTAAATGCACACCGTTCCTGTCTTTGGCAGTTTTTTTTTTTTGCGATGACAGTATTCTATTGGTGCATATTGTACACTATGCTCTGTCACAATCACATTGGCTACATTGTAAGCTCTGACTGAAATAAGTCCGTCAAAGAATCCACATGAGCTAATACAGCATAGGTTTCTTGTTATACTTAGATGAATACTTAGATAAATATATGCTAAATGTATTTACAACGTGGGCCTGAAAATTGGCTTTGTCATAGAAGATCTGCTGAATCAAGTGATATAAGGTCAAATTAGTCATTAAAGGCCCCTAATTCCAAATAGCAAATTGTAGATTTACAGGCCACTAAATACAATGGAAGACAGCACAAATACTGTCACTGGTAGAGGACAAAGTGAAAAATTGTGTTCTGACATCATCAATAAGACTGTAACAGGGAACAGGATTATACCATCGTCTCAGAGTTCAATAATGCATGGAGACAGGGATCTATAAACTGATCACCACTTGGTGCTGAAGTGAATTCTGTGCAAGGGGAGTAGGCCAGATAGATTTTATTTTATTTTTTTCAACATTTTATTCATTAACCACCCATCCATCATCATGACCGCTTAATCCCAACTGGGGTCACTGGAGGCCTGAAGCCTATCCTGGGAACAGGTAGAAACCAACCCTGGGCTGGTGTCACCGCACCGCAAGGTACAAACACTCACAGGGCCAACTTAGAGCGGCCAATCGACCTACTGTACACACTTTTGGACTGTGGGAGGAAACCGGAGCCCCCAGTGGAAACCCACACAAACACAGGGAGAGCCTGCAAACTCCACACAGAAAGGACCCAACAGACAGCAGTGCTAATCACAGCACCGCCATGCTGCCCTGTATTCATTATGTCATATAACATTAATAATATAAAAATCACAAAATAATACAACGCAGAATACATCAAACTGACAAGAGTACCCATAAAGCTAAGTGTCTGTGCTCAATTCTAATGGAAAATGTGGGCAAATCCAGCTTTACTATGTGTTAACTACTCACGGCGCCGGCATTAGCTGTCAACGCTAACAGCTTCAGCTAACCTTGTAACTGCTTAGATCAACTAAACTTTAGCACGTAAAGATGTCGAAGCAGGAGCTGATAACCAGAAATAAGGAAATGCAAAAAAAAAAAAAATTGCATGATTCCTCAAGATAAGACCATAATACACACAGATGGCTGCTAGTTCCGGGAGTGAAGTTTCAGATCGCGACAAACACTTGGTGCCTCGAGGTTCCTCCCCTGGTCACTGTGCTGCTCCTTAAGGGCCCAGAACCTACAACAGAACTCCTCAAGCAGTTTAGTCGCTGCGCTGGTGGCGCTTTGGTCAGGGACCGCATACGCCTCGGGCCACCAGCATGAAGCAGCTCCCGGCGTCGGTCTGCGGGAATACTTCCACACAAATCCTACACATGACATTTCAATACAGCACAAGACATTACAATGCATAGCAATGACAAAGAACTACTTGCTGCACTGCCCCAGGATACCTCCAGCGCTACAATGTTTTCATGGGTGAACTACAGTAGGACTGTAAACATGGACCAAAATTTTCAACGACTATTTTTGGTCTAAGCAACGGCCGTAACGGTCGACCAGATTTGGCCCAAAATACAGCACCATGGTGACGCCTGGTGTTCGGTGGGACTTCTCAGGAAAAATGGCGGGAAGATGACGGGAGGGGATGAGATAATGGCATACTGGCAATATATGCATGACGAAGCAAAAATCAAGCAAATGATGATGAGGAAGATGATTCCAATCAGGCTGTGGGGAGACGTGGCGAAGCCAACCTTGGTTCCTCTCTTAGAGGGTGGAGTTCACATGCTCTCCGTATCGCACAGGATTTTTTACAGCATGCAGATTGGTTAATGAATGTTTCCAAATTGCTCATAATGTACGATGGGGCCAGTTCCATCACTCAGTATACTTTGCGTCACTCGCTGTTTGAAGGCTTTCAGAATCTTCAGGCATTTTTTCAACAGAAAAAGGGAAAGCTGAGTTCTGATATCAGAAACACATCAACCTTCCAGACGTGCCATGCGGAGAGTTGTGCGAGATTGATTTGCAGCAAAAGAAAATAAAACCAGTGCGGCAGTGATAGGAAAAGCGTACGAGGCAATGATTTTCCCTAAGGAACCAATTTGGAGAAAGGAGAGAGGACAGAGCACGGAATTGATTGTTGAAAAGTGGTGAGCAGTCAGTGCTGAGCTTCTCTGGCAATCTGCTCTACAACAATAATGACTCTTAAGACAGGTCTTAACAGACCTATAATATTCTTTCAGCATTTCTAAAATTTATGGACAGAAGAATTTCTGACGATGCACGTTTCTATGTTTTTGGAATGGGATTTCTGGAAGAGTTCAGATGACAAATTAAAATACGGAAGGCCAACACAGTCATTAAAATTAGTTCATTTTGTGCATTTATACAAGGGTCCGGTCCATAATATATGCGTGTGAGATGGAATGCTGATTGTAATCAGGAGGAGATCTGCGGCAGATCAAACGTTCCGCTCAATTTTCATTGCAAATGGCCTGGGGATATTGAAAATAGACGACTGCCGAATTGAAAATGACAAAAAGGGGGGTGAAAATGAGAGAGAGAATAAAATTACTTGGAAAACAACCGTGGAAATGTGAAAAAGAACCTTTAGTTTCTTTTTTTAGTTCACAGGTCACAGCTGTGCTTGTCTGAGGTCAGGACTCTCAGCTCATCTTCCAACCCAACGAAAACAAAGGGCGGTTTGAAGAAATCCAGCGAACTTCCTGATTCTACAAAAAGGCTCAATGATCCTCTCAGACTGTTTGTCTCTTTGAAACATGAGGCTTGACATCCTCTCAGATACTTTTTTATAGTAGGAAATCTGAGAATTATTGAACATGATCTCACCGATGTGATCTCATCTTTACTGAGATCTACAATAATATACATATCTTTTCTGAGAACTTATGCTGCTGACTATAGAACAGCAAAGAGTAGTAAAACACAATAGCAGACATAACTGAACAAATCTTTAATCATATGAATCAAGACAGATGATTTACAAAAGGTACATTCTATTTTATATACATATATACAATCAAAATACAGTATACAAATGTACAGTATATTCCAGGAAGTAGGATAAGAACAATTACTATAATCATGTACTACGGAATTCAAATTAATCTGGACTTCCAATGATGGGTGTTAAAATGTAACAAAAATAAAAGACTATGAACCAAAAACAAACGCAGTATATGATAAAAGATCTTAAATGATTTTAAAGTCCTTTTCAATTTTAGTCTTCAATTCAACACGAGAAACACAGACTGAAGCAAATCGTTTGAAGCCGTATTGTCACTTACTGAAGTTTACCATTTTGGTAAAGCCGTGTATCACATTATACTGTATATACATGTCGATGATATGAATTTAATGTATATTCTTGAAAATCAAATACATGTAATTCAAGAAAGGAAGACAATAAATGATGCTTTTCTTCAGCGACAAGGCATTTAAAAATTGTTTACATCTGAAATGAGCCCAACGTGGAAAAAAAAAACCCACCATATATATTCTAAGTATTTAGGATGTCGACATTGCAACAATACTGTGCTAGCATCATCAGCAAATACATTAAACCAGTATTAACTTTAAAAATATGTTGTTTGGTGGTGTTAGTTTTGGCACATGTGTAGATTATTCCGGGTCCCACAGCCCTTGATACTCCCGCTGTCTTATTGGGAATCATCTCGGACAAAATGTTACATTTACACCTAAAAGTGAAATGTTTTCAACTGTCTTTCTTATACTTCTTATGTATGTATTTTGTTGAACATGTACACATATTGTAATCCATTAACTCTCATGAGAAAACTAATCTTTCACAAAGGTGAATTCTTAACGGGGCAAATATTTCCATGTCTGTTACATTGCCCATTGACAGATAGGCCTGCTCTCAGAAGCAGTATAATGCTGTTATAACTGATTATGAAATTATTTTTTAATTGGTGTATCTTCTATTACCCCAGCAACCCATTCAGCCATTCACAGACATCCCATCTCTTCCCGGAAGTTCCGGAAATCTCTCACAATTTGACAGCAACACCCAGACACTCGCAAATGATGCGCAAAATAACCCAGAAATCTGTCATTCCGCTATACATTGGTGGCAAAATTAGCCATCAGGAAGTTTGCCTACCACTGCTAGAGGTCTGTACCCCAAACCCAAGCCTGATGGACTTCGACAGAGGGCTTCAGGCCGGGTCCGGGTCAGTTTTTATTGTTCAACTCCAGGCTGGGGTCAGATTTATATTAGGTGTTCATGTCTGATTTCTTTTATTTTTTGTGAAATGAGCAAATTGCTTTTTGCTCTTTCTGTATCCTTTGCTTGTCTGTGCTTTTCAGACCACCCCAACATACAACCCTAGGGGGCATCTAACTTTAACAGTCATACCATCCAGACATATATGGTAGGTACACGACATTTTAAAAAGCAACACTATTTCGTTTTGGTATTCCAATAATATTTGCTGGGGGGGTGGTCGCTGTAATACTACTCATGCCTAGACAGCCTTTACCCAGTCGTCCTTCATCCCCGTCCCTGAAATCAATATGCATAAGGTGGGGTGTCTGCATCCAGTCATCTGCTCATTAAATTAGCAAATCTCAATCACATCTCCAATTAGGGTCACAGTGATTCATATTCTATTATGGGGTATGAGGCTGAATGCATCACTGTCAGGATGCTAGGCGAATCACGAAGCACACAAACTCTCATACGTTCTGGAATGCCGAAAGCAAATTTAAGTCACCAGTCCATCTGAAAACTCAAGTCCTTAAATTGTGGGAAAAAACACTGGAAAGATAAACACAGCCCACTGATGCCTGACAAATATCTTCTCAAAGCATTTCCTTATTCTAATATCATGTTATTATTATTTTTTCCATCACTTTTAAAAATAAACCTTCATTAAAGTGAAGTGGTGATGGAAAAATTCTTAGAACAATATTTGGTTGTATATTTCGCTTTCTGACATTTTTTGAAAACATTACCATACGTCAGGAAACATTGCCAATATGAATTTTTAAGTAATTTATCTGGGATTAACCAGTATAACTAATATGTTTGCGGAAGTGAATCTAACCAGTGTTATTGTAAACAGATTTAAAGCCTACAATTAAATATCACAATCACAATCAAAAGCAGGCAAGAATTGTTATACTGAAAATGGAAACACCTACAAAATACCTCAACATGTGTGGAAATTCTTGAAATATATAGTCAGGTCTCTGAAGATGCCCTTTTTAATTACACCGCTGTGGGAAATGTTACAACTACACTAATTTAAGATGGTTGCACTTTCCCTTCTCTGTCACTATGAAAGTACAGCTTCGATGTACATTTAGGCAAGAAGCCGTAGGATAGCCATTCCTGGAGATGAGCAAAAACTAGACGTAGTCCATCAAAGCAGGTGCTTCCGTTACTGTCACTATCAGGTGGATTTACCAGTTCATTTAGTTCTTGAGAATCTTCTTTTTATTTCATGCTTTGAAAAAAATAAAAAAAGAGGATGGGATGCACAGGTAGTACTTAGGCTTGGCCAGCAGGTGGAGCATCTCCCAGTCGGATGCTCCCTAGGAAGGTGGTGTGGTTAGTCATGCTAATGGAGGTGTCCTCGTACACCATCTTGATGGAGATCTTCTGGTGGGCCCTCAGCAGGCTGACGCCGGCCGTGTAGCAGGTGTTGAACTTGCGCTGGCCGGTCTCAATGCTGCAGGTGCATCTCAGGAATGGGGTCTTATCAACCATCACTTCGTAACTGGCGATGTCAGTGAAGTTGAGGTAATAAATCTGGCATGGCGCAGGACGACAGAACAGAACACATTTCACTGGCATGATGAAAATTTTTCTCTCTCGCTGCTTTCCGCCTAACGTCAATAGGAACACATTCTTTACAATGATGCCAAGTTGCTTACAACGACTCCATTATAAAATCTGGACTAATGGTTGCCTAAAATCATTAAAGAACTATTTAAGAATAATAATGTAAAATATATATTCAAATAAATGAGGGTTTTGTAAGGGGCAGCTGGATCTTATCCTGATTACTGCAGATCGTATGATTCACCCCTACAAAGAGGCCAAGACTTGAAGGTTTCATCAAAGACTTATTTTCTTTTGTTAGAATTAAATCTGTAAATTTATTATATCAACATGGGCCAAATATTGTGATAAAAGATCTGTAGCATTGTTCTCCTTTTTCATGTAATGGCCAACATCATGTCATCTCACAATTAATCATCAGTAATCTTTTGCGCTCGACGCAAAATGTTTTCAATCCAGGCTCATTACTGAGATCAAACAATAATGCTCTTATGTTAATCTTGAAATATCGTTCCCCTATATATCTCACGATTGCATGGCATACATTCATGAGGCCACAGCATTAAACCATAAACATGCATTAATTTAACATTCATTCGGGAAGTGCCACCAATCCCACTGAAGTAGGTTTGCAGTTAAAGAAGGGATCAGCTAAGAATTATATCTCCAATAACGGCTTCTCCGGGGTTTCAGCACGCACAGGGGCAGGTGTATGGAGACCATGCAGGGCACCATAGGCTCCACAAACTATGGCCATTTTAGAGATAGTAATTAGCTTAATTACTTTAGAATGTGGGTCGAAATTAGATGAAATGGGGACACACACAAGTACCACACAGAGGGAAGGGAGGATTTAAACCAGCAACCCTGGATGTGTGAGGAAACAGACCTATTTAGCCACTGTGCCACCCAAGAAGCAAACACATATTTTAATATAGCATATATATTATGCTATGTCATACTATGCTATACTATGCTATACTATGCTATACTATGCTATACTATACTATACTCATATGCACTTGCTGAAGTTGGTTTTGGTTCTGAAATCCAGTTAATTGCAACCACTCCTTTTAATTGCACCTGTTTAAAGAATGAAGCATTACTGCAGTGAGGTGGGGCACGCGGCATGCGGTGGGGATGAAGAGTTAGGCCCAAGACCGTACTCACTTCTACCTGACTATAGATGAAATACGTGCCGTCAACCAGCACCTCCAGCTCCCCCGAGCGCGAGTGCATCTTGAACACCTTGTGGTGTATGGATATCATCTTCCAGTTTTTGAGTACACCTTCTGAAAGATCTCAGCGTGAGAAAAGGGCCGTCACTCAGCATCCGTCATGATGGTGGAAAGAAAATCTACATTCATACATGTGTCACCGATAATGAAAATATTTATTTTAAATAGCCAGTCTTTTATATTGCAAATTTAATTGCGGCTGCATATTAACAAGCAGAACTGACAGACAGATTCACATAAATACTACACAAGCCTGAAGCAGCCTTTGTTGAGGACTGTATAATAAAGGCCACCCAGGCCCCCTGCATCATTTCTAGCAGAAAAAATGACTCAAAAATGTGATAATTGTGCAGTCATAGATAACTATGTGTGTGGCTAATGAGGCACCAAGACAACCTTTGATAAAGCTGGACAGACTGTGTATTCTCTGATACATATTCCATTCTAATGTGGTGCAACAGTAAGGGAATTGTATTTAATGCAACAAAATGAAGGATTTTCTATTGCATTTAAAACACAAAGCTCTACTAATTAGCTAGCAAGACAGAAGACCGAAGACAGTGTAGACCACATTTGTAATACGTCATAAATTTTTTTTGTATTTCTTGATAAATTAATTGTAACGCCTACACACATTGTAGCAGTAATTTATTTCATTGTGCCTTTTGTACTTGTACACAGAACACAAAACACAATGTCCCCTCTAATGTATAAATTCAGCTTTTTTTTTTATTAATTCAGTGCTTACCTTCCTTCACTTGAATCGTTGTTTCCTGGCCTTGCAAATGAACGACAGCAGGCTAAAAAAAGAGAAAGAAATAACAACTGTGTAAGCCCCGAGTATGCATTTCCATAGTAGGAATACAATGAAACCCTTCATTGTGACTGAACATTGAAAATGCAGCATATCCTACCTGGATGCTTTTGGCCTTTTCTATGGCTGCCGGGGAAAAAAAAAACATAAAATTAGTCATTTT
>JAABNY020000002.1:1453465-1498139 GCA_015164015.2 Brevimyrus niger | reverse complement strand
TCAATATCTGATGTTCATTCTGTTTTTACTTGATATGCTTTCGGACTTAGGTGTGAGGAAAAAGGGCAACGATTGGTGTAGATTCTAGGATTTTTTTAAGATGGGGGCATAAGAGGGGGCCATAACTCATACAGAGAGATCAACCAATAACATGTTTTAAATTGGCGAGTCACATGAAGGGGGCACTCAGGAGGCCAATCATCTTTCAGCTGGGCCCAGTGCCCCTATGGCCCCGCCCAGATATATGGCCCTGGATGCATTTCATTGCCGCCTTGTTTACCTGCAGGCCCTTGTGGGCCAGGTGGCCCCTGGGGCCCTGGGGGGCCTTGAGGTCCAGGTGACCCAGGGGGTCCTGCTGGTGCCATCACATTGCTCCCAGGGATTCCCGGTATTCCTGGGATACCAGGGGGGCCGGGTGGCCCTGGGGGGCCAGGAGGGCCCGGTGGTCCTGGTGCACCAGGGGACCCTTTTTTACCTGGGGAGACGATAAAATTAAAATCACTTCACTGCTGACTTTAAACTAACTACCTCAATCGCACTGCACTGACACTTTAAACTGGTCTCATACTGTTCCGGACTTTATAAAGTAGCCTTTATACTGTATTTTATACTATTACACCATTAAACTGTTTTTAAACCCTTCTTTTACTGTACTCTTTAAATGGGTTTATGCCGACTTTTATTATCTTATCTACTTATCCTGTTTAATCTGCTCCACACAGTATTTCATGCTGCTCCTGTGTTCATACTGTGTTTCAGTTTATTTGCTGCAATAATTCCAAGGACAATTATCTACCTCCTACCCGCTCATTGCACTTTGTTGCTGCACTGCAGTGTTGCAGTAGTTCGTCTGACTGTCTTGCCTGTAACAGCTGCACTTTGAGTCTGTCCTGTGTTGTTAAACTGTCACACCATTTGCTCCAGGGAAATGCAATTTCAACCCTTTGTGTGCTTGCATACGGCCTGGGCCTTGACTTGACTTGACTTGACCCACGCCCGCACACTCACGCATACACGCACGTATGCCCACATTATATTATATATACATGTCCCTATATATATTATATATTATATATACATGTCCCTACAAAGGCAGCTACTGAGAGGGGTTTCAAAATATTACCTTTTTTTCTCTCTTTGCGTTTTCCATTTGGTTCTGGAAAAAAAAGGCAAATGTGTCTCAGCACAGCAAATTTAGCATTCAAATGGTAGCCATAAGCACACATAGAATATGGGGCTACAGCCACATGCCCTGAGAGCAGAGGACACAAGGCAGGGGAGCTGCCAAGACAAGGCTGTGGGAATCAGGGGCGATGGGGCTGCATGTACATCCTATAGTATATTTCATTTGGCTTCAGAAAAAGAACCCCCCCCCCAAAAAAAAAAAAAAAAAAAAAAAACTGATCTTTGCATCTAAATTATTAAGTTGTGTCCACCCTCCCCCAATATCAAACTCTCTCCTACACCACTGTCCCCTGTTAAATGTAATACTTGCACCAGTTTCTAAACATAGCATCATCATATCTGTGGAATTGTCAAACAAAAGTCAGCCATCTGTCCAACATCACATCTAATACCAAAGCACTTACATTTTCACTTTCTCCTGTAAAAGTGCAGTGCCTGTCTATTTTTAAACAGAAGGGCTGAAGTTAGAGGTTACAAATTTCATTAACATTATTACAGACTTAAAGGGAACTTCAAAAGGGGGATTTTCTCTTGCTCATCTATTCAAGCATGACCTTTATACTGGAATTTTCAGATTATCACTCATAATAATATTCCCATACTTATTTTGTTTGGTTGGTTTTCTTGTGATGAAAGTTGACCATATTGTTCATATCTTTCTCAATCATGATCTACCCAAAATGTCCAGTAAACTACATAAAGTAAAAAGCCGCAGAAACCAACCATGTCTGGTCACTTCTCAGAGATGCATGGAAAACCTACCTATCAATGGGTACGAGAAATCACAGCTCCATAAATGTTACCAATCCTTAGTGGGCTATTGGGTTTATTACCCAAATTCAGCAATATGATTTATGATTTAACATAAATGATCACTGATCTTTTTGCTTGAACTGCTCAAAAACTGTGAATGCACACCAAAGTATTAACAAGTTATTAATGCATTCATTAATACATTTCATTTCTGAATATCTTAGCAATCATTGCATAGAGCAATTTCTTTACATGAGGGTGAACTTGCTTAAAAGCGTCTTTCTGGAATTTTTCCTCTTTTAAATATCAGCAGACGTACTTTAGCTGTATTTCTGTATTTGGTCACATATTAAGAGTGACATATGCTTGAAAAAAACACCTACATACAAAAACACAATGCAATAAATGTGCATTACTTCCCAGTTCATTCCCAAATAAAGTACCAAAAGGATGATGACTAATATTTAAAATTTTTGGTTCATTGAAGGTCCTGGCCAATTTCAGGTCACAAAGGTAATCTGGGTGGTATATGCACTCTCAGAAAAAGTGTAAGAATTGCATCTTAGTCACTGGGGCTGTACCTTTGTAGTTATACTTTTAAGGTACAGACATTGACTTTGAGGAACATGCCAAAGGTACAAATGGCATTCATGTACGATCAATGGTACAACCATGGTCCATTTCTGTATGATAAAAGTACAACTACCTACAACTAAGGGTACAAATGAGGGTACAGTCCCAGTGACAAGCAAAGGTACAATTTTTATTTGCCTTTTTTCTGAGAGAGTGGCTCTGCAGGTTTACCCTATACCCATGGTCAAAAAGTTCAAATCTACTCTACTCTAAAGTATATTGCTTTGGCTAATTTCTATTAAACACATGCAATGCATTTAAAGTGCTTGAAACAGGTATTTAAGTTCTGCAAGTATTTGGGCACAGATTATAGGACCGACATTAGCTATAAGAACAGGCAGTTGACTTGAGCCCCAGAATTACCTGCGCTGCAAACTGATGGGAATCAGTTTTCTTGGCAGGGGGGGGCACCCAAGTAAAGCTTTGCCTAGGGCCTCAGAAAATGCAGAGCCGGCCCCGACAGCATATACCAAACACACTACAAAATCCCTCTGCTATTTTGAACATGTGTAATTCTAGCTACATTTTGGTTTCATTATTGGTTTCTATCTGGATTGTTCAGTGTGAAGCACTTGATGATGTCGATGCATGAAAACATTAACATGAAACAGGATTCCAGAAAATCAGCCACAAGATGGAGCACTTCACCAAAAGTAAACATAAATGTCAAGAATACAATTTTTTCGATAAGGTAACAAAGTGACGAGTGATGAAATAAAAATAGCATTTCTAATATTTTGTAATCGTATATACAATAAATTAACTCAACATCCTTTATTTTCTCAAAAAGGCTGGCATATAGGATTTATACAGTGAAACAGTTTAACAAAAACATTTCAATTATTCATTGAATAAAGAAGTCTGTTTTATGACAGAAATAAACCACAACGCACTGGCCATGGTGCCCGACTGTGCTATGTTGTGTCAAAACCTGGACTAAAGTTCAGCATTGTGCAGAATGTGGAATAAAGCATGAGAAGGAACGACTGTCACGCCACCAAGACACATCCAGTGTTTCAGACCCATAAACAGAAATATGCGTTTTGAAAGCAAGTTCTTCTTTTTAAGAGGTTGATATATATAACACATGCCATACTGCTGTTATTTTAAAGAACCTTAAAAGGGCAAAAAAAAAAAAAGGCTTCATGGCTAAAATCCCCTAAAACATGTAGTCATATGTTTTATTTTGAGCTAAAATTACTGGACATATCTGCATGAATTTGTGTTAACGAGTGAAGATTCGGTCCGTCTCGAAATCTGGTCCATGTTACGACCGCAGATTTGTGAAATGCCGACTCCGTGTGATCTAGCTTGGGGATTACAAAAGGCTTTGTATGCGTACGGCGAAAAGGGGGGGGGAGTGGATTGGCGGGGGGTGGGGGGGTCAAGGGTGTGAGGAGGACTTTTCGCTGATTTTATGACAAGCGGCTCACAAGGTGGGTTTAGCATTTTTTAAACAAGTCCCACACCGAGGAGAGGTGTTCTGTCCTCTGTCACGCAACACGAGTCCTTGGAAGCTCAGGATGAGGGAGGGGGCACCACTTGTTGCTTTCAGATCCAGTCCCCTGGAGAAAGCAAAAGGCAGTTGGCTGCATCAGCAGAGCATGAGCGAGGGAATTTCACACAGGGGATTACCATATGTGCACCCCAATCTTCCAACAATTATATTCCTGGAACGCTTTCCAGAGTATATTTATTCTGGAAAATCAAAGTAGTGCATTCTTTCAAAGGATGTTCTGACACAGTGCAAGCACTTGTTATTAATTAAGGGCTATAATACAGTATGTGCTTTACAGGAATAGGGTCAAATTGGACAGCTTTTTTTTTTTTTTAAAAATACAGATTTCTAAAACTAAACGGAGCACATAGGATCAGGCATGTCTGCAATCAGTGAAAACAATTTTGACTTTATTGTGCCAATAAAATGAAGCATGCACTGGCCAGTAAACACAGTGATACGTGACTGCGTCTATTCAGCAAACAGCAAAGGAAGTAAACCGAGTAAAAACTTTACTAGGGTCGGCCAAGAAAACTGAATAATTCAAGGTTAGTTTCCTGCATGAACGGGCAACGAAACATCACAACTGGAAAGGTCAGCCAGAGAGGGGGACCAGTACAGACGCAGGGCCATTATCCCACAAGACCACTGGGGGCAGAGTTGCCACCTGTCCCCTATATTGGGGAAGGCCTCAAACTCAGGGGTGCCATAAATGGTGGTGGGAGGGGGAGGGGCCCTTGGGTGACAGGGGCCCTAAAAATTTGGAACATAACTGACCTGGTTTCAGTTAGGAGCCTGATATGATTCGGATTTCAAGATCTGTATCAGCGCCCCTGTTTATACTAAAAAATAAAACGCTGTGTCCTGTATTGACTCATGAGATATGAGATTTGTCCCATATTTCCATACATGTTGCAAACCCCCACTTTTACTGCCGGTGACCCCCCAGCCCTCTCAGCCCCCCTAGCCTGTTTTACTGGACCGTTTTACCAGTCCGTGAAATTTTTGTACAACGTACACTGGTCTGTGGACATCAAAAGGTAGGAAAACATCCCTGTAAGTAAAATATGAAAAGAATATGTGGAAATATAGCACGAACTATACAACATTTATGGGAAAAGAGTCTGCAGTTATTTTTATTATATGTAAAATGCTTCAACGGCTTTCAACAGTCAATACAAACCAGTCATAACTGAGTCATCCTTCAACTGCATTTTCCATGTCATATGATCATAAAAACATAAGCAGTGAGAGCAGATTTGACATGAGAATGTATAATCACATCTGTTTCTTCTGGGATACAAATAATACAGAAGAGCACGATTAAGACCGTCTTGTGATTAGAATACGAAGTAGATCCAACACGCTAAGGGACGTCTGGACGGACTGTGGCCTCACAGCTCTGCCCACCACGGCGCGGTGAGATCCACACAGGGATGGCACACCAAGGAGACACTCTATCTGCCCACATCACTTCAGGGTCTAAACCAGAAATGAAGCGCGGCCCTGCCGGAATGGCATTTGATCCAGAATAAAATATTGACACTCTGAACAAAGATGGAAAAAATGTTCCTGATCCTGATCATACAAAAATGTACAATTGAAATTTTTATGAAGAGTACAGGGTGATGCATACCTTATCCACCAGTGTTCCAGAGTCTAAATTCCATCCCCTACTGTATGCATGTAGAGCTTACATACTGATGTAGAGATTCCAGTTACTCTGATTCGCTTCCATAGTTCAAAGTCTCTCAAGCGAGCTGTCACCTCTAAGCCATGTGTGAAGACTTTGATGGACTGTCATCATTTCCACAGTGAGCTGCCTTGGACAAACCCCAATACAATGGATGAAAAATGGTTTTGCGAGTTCCACGCTGTTGCTTAAATATCATGCCTGATCATCAGCTAGTTTCGTGGTAATTTTCGTGTAGCACAAATCCCAGTATGGCTTCAAGTAACATCTGCTTGTCACTTGCGTAAATGAAACAACTGTAAAACTGCAAGCTATGAAGGCCCCCATGTATAAAAATCACCCACTAATCAACTGCAAAACATATAAAAACTCCAATTGATATTTCTGGAGCAGCTTGAGTTCAGTACGTTGACTAGCTGTAACTCACAACTGTTTTCATGGCAGATTTTGTTGAATGGTGCTTACAGTACATGCTGACTGTTTAAGTAGGAACAGCTCCTGAACTTTGCATCAACTTCACTTCAGCTTTGTCATAGAAAATGTACAATGTGAACACAGACAGACGCTGATGCAGAAGCGATTTAGGGTGAGTACCTGGCTTAAGGACATGACAGTGCAACTGTCCTTGTAATAGCATTCTCAAAAGCCCAGGTCCTTAAAGCACATAACCTCTTGCGGTTGATGAAGTTTCCCTTCACTGTCAGCAGACCGGCAATGCAGCCACAAGTTACTCCACTTAGTGACCTGAGGCTATTTTTCTCAGGTGTCACTAAGCATATGTTCCCACTTAATGTCAGCAATCATCAAGACCTTAGAAACGCACCAGAAGTCTTGAAGAACAGGTAAAAGGCAATAAACGATGTATGCCATGTTATAAACTCCGCGGACTGAGACAAGACATAAAAGAGCCCATGCTTTCTCTACACGCAATAAATGTAACAAATGGTCTCTCACTTGACTGAGCGTGTCACGTGTTTGTCTGTAAACAGATTGTGACTTAAGAAAACAGCGGCAAAGCCAGTTAATGAATGGATCAAATTAGCATCAAAGAAATCTGTGGGATTGAAAACACATTTTCACAATACGTTAAAAAAAAAACAACACGCATATGCTGCAAAAGTCAGAAGAAGCAAACTGCACATTTCTGAGCGTATAGCCGACATGAAAAGGAATTTAGACTTTTGCAAATCCGGCAGTAATCAACAGTAAAATCCAACTTTGATATGGATGTATAGGGGTGTCTTATAAATCATCCTCTTCAACCATTCTGCTGTGAACCCTTCTGAAAGGGACTAGTCCTCAGGATCAATTCCATAAGAAGTTTCTCTTTCTTAGAAGGCCAAATGCTGTAAAATGTTTCCAAAGAAAATCATAGTTTCAAATTATATAAAAATGAGTTTATAGAAAAACTTCGAATGCGTGAACATAGTGAGGAGAGCTGCTCTATAATCAGATTAGCTGGCGGTAAACCGTCAACTGAATATCAGTCCCTTATTGGTTAAATGGTTTTATCAAGCAGGCAAGAAAATTATACCCCCTTTAAAACTTTCCTAGAACATTTAATTAGAGTTTTACCACAATATACAGATGGATACATAGGTAATGAAATACTTTAGGCCTATTACTCAGCTTCAGCCATTCCTTAAACTGCAAAAACCTTTATATCTTGTATAAAACATAAAGTTAAACCTATTCTTTCTGATTAATACCTGAGTGCGGCATTATCAGTAAGAGTAAACCATGTAATATTCATAGCATGTGATTTACGGAGTAATACTTTGCAAACCTAAATCAGAGGATTAACTCTGTACCTTTACTCCCAACCATGGAGACTATTTAGGAAGGGAGTGCATACTGTAGGTGTTTCAGCAATTTTCTGGAACTGCACACATTGCTTTCCAGGTAGCACACTAGGGGGCAGTAGAGTACATCGCCACAACACACTGAAATAGAATAACTTTTAGCACTTGTTTCATGAATGCTAGTAACAGTAAACGATATGTTATTTTAAGAAAAAAAATGGAAACCTAACTTTAGTCTAATTAAATATTGCTGTAGAATGTGCTATTTTGGCCTCCCAGTCAAGTAACTTGGAGCCACATTTTGTATAGAACGACATGCTAACCTGGGTTGACATCACACCGTCAAAGGAATGTTTCAGGGTAACATTTTATGAACGAGGGATCACTGTGTTATAGCCTTGTGCGACTCTGGGCACTTTGCTTACACTTGTGCCTTGACAGGCAGTTTTAAACATCCGGTCTGAAAGGTTACGACTGCCTTCCCCTGCCAAAGGCCTTGAGTCTTTCAGTCCTGAGGTCTTATTGTAAATGCTAGTTTGGTTCCTCTCAATGTGTTTGTGATTTACTGTGGTAACACGTATCCTAGACGTCGAACATTTCTAGCTATATGGCCAAATGGCCACTACATTGAATTACATTACAGCAGAGAAGGAAACGCCGTAGCCCCTGGCAACGTAAATATTTCTATCAAAGGTCACAGCAAAGAAAAAGAAATTACCTCATCACAAAACCTACAGCAAATGAGACCTGAACTGAAAATAATTCACTCCAATTGAAAGAATATAAACATACAGAAAACAGCTCCTGCGTCTGATTGTTAATTTCTTTCTTAGTTGTCTGCACTTTATATTTATATTTATCTCATCTGCACTTTTTTAAAAACGCTCTCTTTCTGCACAGTCTTTGGATCGGTCAGTGTTCATTTCACTGCATGATGTACCTGTTATAACTATGAATGTGACAAATAAATCTTGAATCTTGAAATCTTGATTGGTAACAAGGTAACATGCAAAATGAACCACGAGGACGAACCACATTCGACTACATTTACAAACCTGTGTAATAATAGTAAAAATAATAATAAAGTGGCCAGTGTATGTACTTGCATTGAGAAGTCATTATGCACGTCGCTGCTGTACTGAGCCATTATTGTTACGCTCATGGTCTACCTGTTACTGAATCTGGCCATTCTTTTCTCACCGCTCTCATTCACTAAATGATTTTTCGTACAAAAATGCTATTAACGGCACATTTTTTAAATTTGTCGATCACACCATTCTCTGTAAACAGAATCCAACGCAGTTTGCCTATTTCCCTGGTCAAACACATCTCAATGAGCTGATTACCAGGTTTAGTGGATGTGTTTCAGCGGGGGAATCTGTAAACCGTGCAGGATCCTGACCTGCCAGGCCTGGAATTAAGGAACCCTGCTGTGGTACCTGGAACATCCCAGGGGGACACCAAAATCAAAATCGCAGGTCTAGGCATTCTACCCGTTCTGTATTAACCAAACCTCTTGACCCTATCCGTGTTCATATCAGACCCTTGTGGGCTGCACCCTTCGAAGGATGTGGTCTACGTAACCCTTGTGGGCTGCACCCTTTGAAGGATGTGGTCTACATAACCCCTGTGGGTTGCGTCCTTCGAAGGTCCACACAGTGAATCTTCAGATAGCTTGGGCTGTGAAGGATCCAGTAGGATCCAATGATGCATTTCTAGGCCGCGTTTGAAGGAGCCTTCGAAAAGGGACAGCTGTGTCACGCCTCTTGGACGCATCCGGTCCTTAAATGCAACCTCAGAAGCCCGTAGCCCCTGAATTGGGGCACAGTCCCTGTCTGCGTGCTGCATACATCCATACAGCCCCCCGATTCGCCGCTCAAACTGGCAGGCTGTTTGCATTAGCTGGCAGGTGTACCTAATGAAGAGGCCGCTGAGTGCACGGCGTGTAAAACGGTGTGACATCTCACTCTGCAGTTCCTGAAGAGCGGCACAAGCCTAGAGGTGTTACCCAGCACAATGGCTTTCAGGGCATCAAAGCTTTGCCTGGTATGCAGCGGACAATCTACCTAAACATTTGAATTAAAAAGAACTTCTGAATAAAGTTCAGCAGAATGCAGGTGGGGGGCCGTAATGAGCATTCCGCAGCGGTGAGGTCATCCCGCCGCTTGGAGTCGTTTCAAAAAGAATCAGCCTTTAAACCGCAGTTTAGAGCCAGAAAAATATGTAATAAAATACTTTGCGCAGAGTTTCAATTGAATACCGCATGGGAGCAGGTCAGATGAAAGATGAAAATGAATGATATCCGTCGCCTTTCCAAATTTGGACAAAAGGACACCTAACCATTATGAGTCATACATGAGCTCTGAATAACATGGCTGCCATGTTCAAGTAAAAGCAAATATCATAATAATTGGCATTTTAAGCTAATATGTCTTCAAATATTTTGAACGTTATCCCCATTTATAGTGTAGTCCACAACTAAACAAATTAGCCTATGCACTACTGGGCCCGGATCTGCGACGGTTTTTTAAATCTGTTTTTACTCTTAGTATAAAGCTATCTAGACCAAATGGAGTATCAACAGGAATGGGCAGCCAACTGGAAAATTGCTCTAATTGGTCAGTCCATCCCTCCATCCATCTATCCATCCATCCATCCATCCATCCATCCATCTAATGACTACTTATCCATGTCAGGGTTATCCATGTCAACCTATCCTGGTCAGTAGAGGACACAAGGCTGAGGTACACAATGGACAGGATACTTAGCAAGTTAACCAATAAAAACAAATATTAAGATACAATTTCCAGGACAAAGACTGTTTATTTACCTAGTTAAATATCTATGACCTCGGACCATCTATGACCTTTGAGCCTCAATAGGAACTAAAAGCCTTTGCAATCACAAAACTATTCCAACGTATGATTTTCATTTATTCACTTATCTATTGGTTTTGATTCACATAACTTTAACACATAGCTATCTTTTCTGTTAAATCCACTGAATCACCCATTTTCCACGCATTGAGACAAACACTGACTATAATTGAAAGGGTCTGTACTTGTGCATACATTTTTTTCCTCACAAAAAGGGACCATATAATCTTTATGAACATACAGTCCTGTGAACTAAAACTTAATTCCCCCATAATAGACCAATTTTAAACCTAGACTGTTATAGCCCATTGTTTTACGGGTCACTGCAATACACTCGTCCTGAAATGAACGACATATGAGAGAGATTATGGAAAAACCTGTCATTAAACTGTGTACAACCGTGTGAGCAGTTTGAAATTAAGCCACACTTCAAAGTTTCCTTAAAAATATCCTTGCATTACTGAACTCTTAATCGCTCCTATGCGATTGAAGAGCTGCTGAAAATTACAACCTCATTCCACCTTTCAATAGAGATTAAAAGTGTGGGGCCCTGTCAAGAAGTTGCAAGTCACTGAGGAATTAGCTTTAAGAAGTGGCAAAGGCAACACGTTCTATCAAATGAAAGACGTCGAGCGATCAAGACAAACTGTATGTGCGACAGAGATCTTGCCACAGGCAGTATACAGTGGATCCATCACTAGGAAGGATACGATCTTGTGTCTCTCTCAACAGTTTGGAGTGCCATAACTGAAGGAGGTGAGGATCTCGAAAAGTGTCACTGGAGCCTTCTGGAATAACCGAGTGGTAAGGTTCATTTCTGACAGCTGAATGGGGATCTGGCTTGTTCACACAGCATTAATTACACTCTCCCCTTCATCTTCTTCATTTATCCATAACAATTTATATTCATACTTGAGACTCATTGACTATTTAAAAACGATTACTAGCTCGTGCCAATTTGAAACCCGGTTATGGTCGTATCTGCTTACCGAAAGCCCTGTCTGGCCACGCTGGCAGATTATTCCACAGAGGAACTCGCTCAGCTTGTCTCTTCAGCTTAATCCTGGACTGGATTTACCGCCAATTTGGAGAAGTGGGTATTTTAGCCCACGCTGCCCGTTTCTGAACCACAATTGTCTTTTTTGTTTAAACAGCAGTAGACAACAATAAGTATGATTCTCCTCATTTCATTTGACGTATTTCTGCACTCTCTCCTATCCTATGTGTGTTGCGACTGCAGTGTTTTCTATCATCCCTTAAAATATATCGATAAGCAATATTTGTATTTGCTACTATATGTTTCTACATCAAACTAACTATGACACTTGGTTAAATACAGTACAATTCATTTAACTGATTCTTCACCATCATTACCTTTCACCAGGATTTAAATTTTTAAGAAGAACATACTAATTACCCTGTGAAGAAAAGCATTTGATATTTTTAAATGAAGTTTAATTGGATTTTAGCTTTGATAACATGCTGCAAATGTTTCTTCTTTAGGCACAATTATGGCCAATACCAAGAATTCACCCGTCACGTGTGCGTGTGTGTGTGTGTTTTTCTTCAGCAGAAAAGACATGTTGCATTGCGTAAAGATAAGATTAATGTATAAATCATCAAGGCATACCTCCCTGTTACGGCCACGAAGGAGCAGATGTACATACTTGGAATCATTTTAGACTTCTGCTCTTGATTTTCAAATGAAAACACGAGGGCTGCATATTATTTGTAATTAAATCCCGGGTCTGCGCACGGGAAGCTTTAGAAAGCCGTGCCAGGCACTATTCCACTGACTGATTTTTGGATCGAACAAAGCAAAGCAACAATGGACAAACATTACTAACTGGCGTGAGTTATCTTTAGTGCGTGGCTCCGAAGTACTTATGCTAATGTTCCCTGACACCAAAGGGGCAGCGCGGTGCCTCCGACATCCAGCTGCACCGGGAGAGCTAGTTTATTTATAGTGAAAGGTAAAGGCTGGAGATATTCAGAGGAATAAAGCGTTTGCTCTGTAACCTTCACCATGCAGATGGCTCCTCCAATAGAAAGAGAAGTCCGATTACTCATTTTACCCAATCTCTCCTTTAAACCATAGATATAGGAGGTATAATCAAAGTCAGAGTAAACATCATTGCAGTCTCACGTTATACCAGTATAAAAAGAAACGAAACTGTGACGCTCAGGGCCCATGGTGTACACATAGTACAAATAAGACAAGATATTGTGCACAGACAGTCAGGACAGTGCAATATACTGTACAGGTAGAAGGCAATCTGCCAGTACAATGAGCTACCATTGAAATACACAGACACGCATTAAATGCAGTTTACCTGGTCTAACACTCAGTTTAAGCCTCAGCTTGGGAGGAGACTGCTTTGTGTGGCTGACTGAGGTGTCCAGACTAACATGGTCATCTAACACGGCCTGAATATACAGATAGCTTAATGCAAGATAAATATATGTTGAATGCGCATAATGGTTTAGACCGAAGTATGCAGAACAGTAGCAGAACGGATTTGTAGTTTGAACTTGGTCATTTATTTCACAAGAACATTCACTGTGGCCAAGTCCATATACATGTATGGTTTTCACATACAGTACATAAAATCATATATGCGTTTTTTTTCACTGTATAGATATGAGTATTGTGACACCGACCAAGATAAGTAGTTAGAAGATTGATGGATGGATGGATGGATGGATAAATGGATGGATGGATACAGCATGAACCCTACTATATATTGGATATGTGGTTCAAAGATGGATGGATTGATGGATGGATAGATAGATAGATAGTATAAATACAAACAGAACTATTTATAACTTGGTATAGATGTACCTAGATTTGCATATTTAGATGTAAATAGTGGCAGATAGATATAGTGTAGATATAGTAAATAAACAAAAAAATAATAAATTTGAAATATATAAAACTGGTAAATCCAATGCTGAGCTTAGACTTTATTCATGCAATGGATGCTTATGATAAAGTCAGCGACTGGTCACTCTAGTCAACCGTGGCCCCACCAGCAAGAGGGAGAGAGAGAGAATCTGGCTGTACCTGAATCACGTTTCTTTTGATTTCTTCTCACTCGATGCAGGATCCTTTCACTTTCTGCAGTGGGGACTGAGTTATCTTCAGACGGGGGGGAGGGTGTCTTTCCCTGCGACAGAAATATCGAATAATGATTTCATTAATGGACAGCTATTTTGCTCTGCAACAGGTCCGTTTAAAGTATTAGAAACCCAATGCCCGGGGAAGAAGACCAAGGCGACTTTCGCTAATTACTACTCATGGTCTGGATGACAATAGTTAAACTAAGAGATGAATATATTACTCACACTGAGATGGACTAAGCCCACAAAAAAAGAAAATAGTAATTATAAGAACAGATATTAGCCAGAAAAATGTACGCAAAGTCTGGAGTTTTCCACTCATTTTGAAATGCTTCATTGGACTTTTCCAGATCTTAACTTGTTGTGAAAAGGAACGCTATGGAAAAAAAATCCCAGTGACCTCCCTTCTAAGCTTGCCGTACTGTTCTTATGAATAACGTTTTGACGACTTTGTACCCGATATCCCGCCAAAACAAGCTGCTGGGGGGGTGTCAGCACACAACGTGGGGCAAGTTACTCTTTTGTAGGAGAAACGTCTTGTACGAGACAAAGGCACTGTAATCTAAACCCATTTTGTCCATGTCTTCTGGTTCTAGATACTCAGCAAAGCACTGCTGCTAAAGTTTCACTCTTTTACTGTTTCAGGTCCAGAGAGTACAAATCCAGACCAAGATTTTGTTTCAACAAACCTGTTGAGTAGCCTGTGACTGTGACTCTTTATATTCAACTGGTTGGTTGAAACAAAATCTTGGTCTGGATTTGTACTATGGACCTGAAATCTTCAGCTTTGCTCATTGGCCATTTAAGTACAAATAACTTGGCAGGACTGAGCTTCTAATGTTTCTTGATCTTCATCTACTACAAAATAAGGGATTCCTTTTCATGTATCAGAAATAAAGACATCTTCTTTGAAGAAAGAGGAACTTGACAAAAAATATGCTAATTCTGTTCTTTATTCACTTTAATATTCCTGTAATTCCTCCCAATGATGATGGGGAGGAGGATAATTTATAAAGGTTTCTTGAATCAATCAGAAATTTCACATTTCCACTTGTTACTCTCCATTTGTAAATGTTAACCTCTAATGTAAAATTTTTAACGTACATCCTGAATGGGATGCCTGACCAAAAGAGACATTAAACAGACAGGAATCAATGCACACCACTTCACAATTTGATCAACAGTTTACAGAGTTTAGAACAAAAGGTAGCAATTGAGGCATTTTTAGACTTTCATTCACTAATAATGGCATTAATGTAATGCCATACCATTACTTGAGATGGCTGGAAAAGGAGGGCAGAGTTGTATTGCCAAACCTCAGTAATGTGCAGAAACATCCATATCTAAGTGCCAAGTGATTCATTATAATAGTAACCTATTGATTTACTGAAAACCTACATTCCTTAAGGATGATGTTACACTCCAACAGCAGGCTGATTATACACTCCAATGCAGCCCTAGCACGGCCTCCCCCTGACCCCCCCAATACACGCACACACAGACACTACACATGCACAAACACAAAGGGTTTTGGTCAGCGAGCCCCGGGTTTACGGTTACATTTAAAGGCCACTTGCACGGGATTGCTGAGACAGGTGAGAGGCTTTACAGGAAGCACTCATCACATAAATGCTATGTAGATAATTATATTCTTCTGCCATAACTGTCAGCACATAAAATAGGGATAGTGCATTCTGCCAAGAACTAGTGGTACAAGATCTAAGAGCTAAACAGTCCAGCACTTCAATCAGTGTGATGTGGAGTAGATGGACTGTCGGTTGAAGCAGACAAAGCGGGTTAGGGCACCAAGTCAGATATGTGGGCACAAGCAAACTGGAGCAGGGAAGCTGCAAGCTATTTCACATGGGCAGCCACCGTTTTGAGAGGGCATGGAAACGGAGCTGAAAAGCAGTGGGCCTGGTTCACAAGACTCTGGTGTCCCAGACAGTAACACTTATGCTCCAGAACTAAAACTTTCAGAATCCCAGCCAGCTAGTGAAAGAAGGATGATGCTGAAATTCTAGAACTCAGAGATGACATCCATTTAGGCAAAAAAAACAAAACAAATAATTCAAAAACAACCCTTTTTGCACAAATCGACTTTATTGTCTACTGCGTTTATCAGAGAAATTATATTCACTAGATTGCTAACTGTGCAAGAACAATATTAAATGGATGAATGGATGGAATTCAGCCAACTCCAAATAAAATGCTATCTGAAATCACAACATTTATAAACGATAACTTGAATCTAAGAATCAGGTGGTTTTCTAAAAGAATAATAAGTGGATTTGATCGCTAGACAGACGCACACATACATTTATAACATTTTTTTAAATTGGCCCTTTAGGTATGAATTTTAAAGTGAATGCGTGCATGCCTCAAAACACTCAGTAGGATGGAACATGACGATTTTACCAAAGGGTGCTAATGTGCTCCACAGGACTTGAGTCAAGGACTCTCAGATCCACTGTTGCCAAGCACAAGTCTTCATGGAAAATAAGAAGGGCCCTTAAGGGGCACACGTTAAATTTGGCAGTCCTCTAAGTAACTCGGAACATGAGCCTGTTAAAAAAAATAAACATCGCCTAATATAATTTCCACAGCACGATGCATAAAATTGCCATTCAGGAGATATTTTTTAAACTCCTTCTCAGCTGTACATGACAATACACATATTAAAAACAGGGGCTAATCAGGCCAGCAGCTACAAAGAAAAAGAAAGCATCTTGGTAAATGTGATCAAACAAAACAATTCATGATTAGTACAGTCGTACTAGTAGACCTTATGAGGGTATTAGGTTTCGTTTTAAATGGGTAGAACAATTTTATTGTAACACGTGCCTGTGAAAAGATACAGCAAAGTGTAGATTTCACAACAGCAAACGAATGACTAAAGACCAACAATAATCATTGTATGTCCTATTACTATATATTTGTACATGGGTAATATTATATATAGATACACACACATATATTATATATGTATATACTTAAACCTTTCAATCGAAAAAAAAAACTAGAAATCTCAAATTTCTAAAGGGAAAGTCATACACATTATTGTCAAGCACTCAGCATTAAAAGATGTGTCATTCTGATGTGTCATTAAATAAAATTAAGCATTTCTGAAATGAGAGCAGCATTGATCTGATGGGTAAATACCCCGCTCATGTAGTGCCTGCATAATTACAGAAACATTTGCAATGTCCCAACCAGCTTTATTATCAGTTTTATATAAATGCCTTTTTAAAGGAATTTTACATTAATTTCACCTTGATTAGTGACTCAGCGTATCTGATGCTTACATCCTTCACAGAGCTGAAAAACAAGCTACTCAGTGTCTCATTCCACTACAAAAAAGTGGTATTGATATAGCTGCTAATTGTTTCACTTCATGTGGTTACCCAGTATAACAAAAGATGATGACATACTTTGTATCACATTATTATTTCTAACTGCCACATTTTTGTGGCGTGCGCAGAGTAACTCGGATGCTTGCGGTTCCTCCCGGCCTACCGAATGTTAACAGAGTCACATGTGAGCAGAAGGTGACAAGCAGTGTGAAGACTTTGAGAACTTGAATGGGGAGGGTGGGGGCCGTGGAGCAGGAATACCCTGAGGGGGGATGGTGGAGGGGGTGGAATCTAGGGAATAAGATAATGCTGATTATGAATGCCGTGGTTTTTGGGAGGGTGGTTACGTCTCATGTTTTAAAGTGTACGACACAGGGTTACTATGTGGGGGGGGGGGGGGGGTGGATGCTGACCTGCCAAAGAAAAACCTAATCAGTCTGTTTCGGTGGCTGAAAAGCAAGCGAGATGCCTTGTCTAGACTGTGCAACATGAGTCTCATCAAACAATAGTTCACAGGTATACTATACACATACAAAGACGCCCACTGATTTCCAATTTGTTTTAAACTGTACCCATAATCCCCAGGGAATTGACTGTTTAGCTAAGATTTGTCGTTTTCCAACTATTTATGTCACATGAATATACTTTATAGCTGTCTATAGCAATTTACACTACATTGTACATCAGCTTAGATGCCAAATTGCATTTCGTTGTCTAAGTACTTCTACTTTGTGTGATGACAGTAAAGATGAGTCTAATCTAATCTAATCTCACCTCTGGGCTTGTGTAGAAGCCATCATGCTTATCGTGTTGAGTTAAGATCCATGGCGCAGAAGAACTGGACCCAGCAGAGGAGCTCAGGGTCAAAAGCAATGGAAATCTTAACTTAATTCTCATGAGATCATGAAGGTGTATTTATTTCACTTTTTCCATCTGGCTCACATAATGGACAAGGAATGCAGGTTCTGGGGATGTTGTTTACATATGAGACAGGTCCCTTCTTGGGGCCCAATGCAAAGCAGACAGGAGTTTCTCCACTATAAAAAACAAATTACTCAGAAACATCCTAAGGGCATCAACTTGTGCTCAAGTTGTCGCTCGAACTGCGTCTGGCTTCCTTATGGTCTCAGCTCTTCATTCAAATAAGTGTCATCACTTGGGAAACAATTGAGCAATCCCTTCAGGGAATAAGGAAACCAGTAGATAAGAGATGAGTACGAAAAAGATCACCCAGGACTCCCTAGCAAAGCTGGTTCTAATATGATACAAGAGTGGTCTTGTCAAGCAAATACGTCAATCGAAACAAAAGAGCAAACCGTTTGATATTTTGTAACATCAGGGGAAAAGTCTACTGGAGTGACTTCACTGTTAATTGTTGTTCTTAAGTGCTGCAACGCTCCTTAAAGGATGCACCTTGATGTAGATTGTTTTTGTCATCCGTGTGTGTGCCAAAGTAGACAGTAACATTTGCGAAGAGAAGCACTCATCCATAATCCATGGAATCTTAAGACGGTAATGTTGGCACTCTGAGACGTATTGATTGGTACTGTAGCCATTGCTTTTTGGGGATCTTGGCTGATATCATCTTCCACTTGGATCTGGACCATAATACTGTTTTTAATTAAGACATAAAATGGACTATTGCGGTGAACAAAAATTTATTTTGTAGAAAAGAGTAGCCAAGCATCCACTCCATTGACTGACATAATGATAATGCATCTTTACATTTAACAGAGAATTAATTTATAAATATGAATTATAATAGGTATTTTGAATATATGATACTTTAAATGTATTGATGGTTACTTTTGAAGGCATCCCATTACTAATTATTCAGAAAAACTCATAAATCAAATCACAGAAACCAGCACTGAATCCAGTGAAAAAATTTCCAGAGGTGATGTGACAACATTCACTTTATCACAGGTACTAACATGTGTACACTGAAGTCACGGGACAATGGCAGGTAATTTCTACTAAAATACAATTTACTCTGTATTGTAGAATATTTATCTTATGGTGTTGAAAAGCACCTGAAGGGTGGGAATTAATTAACATAAATCATTTTTCCTACACATTAATGGAAATAGGTGAAAAGTGATCATTTTATGTTGCAACTATGACAAAAAAAGATGTATAGAAAGATGCATGTTAAGCCTTAAATGCCTTTTCCCAGGACAAAAATCTTTAAATAAGAAATATCATTTTTCCAGTACGTCAGAAAAACTGCAATTCAGCCAGAGAACACCTGGAAAAATTCTGCAGGCGTCTAACAAAGACTAAACAGTGCATTTATGTAAATCTTTGGCTCCTAGCTGAAGAGAAAAACTAAACATTGAGCAAGACAAAAACTTTTGGGTATAAATCGAAAGATATACCTCACTGCTGGCTCTTAGTGCAAAGCAAATTTATTTCAGTAACATGGACATGCCCAACCTGAAATGAAAAAAATCTTTATTTAATTTCACAGTCCTTTGTTACGAGAATTTGCTCAGCATATTCTGTAAATGATATTCAAGTTGAGGCAAATGTACTAAAATGTGTGTTTTCTCCTTTAAGAGGAGTATTTTTCTGTGTTACTAGTGTATCCAGCGCCTGAAGTGGGGAAAAAAAACAGGTGTTGGGTATTCTGCTTGTTACTCAGTACCAGCAGATACTGAACGGTGCCAATACTCTAAAGAGAAAAGCGGAGATGGGCTAGTACTGTGTACCATTGGGTACAGGTTCGCATTGCGGTTGAGGGTTCGATTCACACCTCTGATCTGCAGCGTGGGTTTCTTCTCTCTACTTTGGTTTCCTCTGCAGTCCAAATACATGCAGTTAGATGGTGCCTCTAAATTGCCCATAGTGTGTATGTAGGTGCCCCGGATTGGACTGGCATCCTGTCTGGGTGGCACCACAACCATTTGCAGGATTTGGGCCCTCCAATGGCACTGATCAAGATAAGTAGATGGATGGATTGCTGGATAGCGTGTCATAAAAAAGGGATATTTTTTCACAAAAACTTTTTTTTTTTTTTTACATCCAAGCTTCAATCGTTCACTGTTTATTTCTCGATCAGAAACAACCATGAGCCTCTAGTCTGCAGTCTTGGAGAATGTTAAGTAAAAGTCACATATGAAAAACATTATCCTTTACAGTAACACGAGTGCTTGGCGGTATAAGTGTGATCTGTTTTCCGGACAAGTCACAGTGAACAGTTTTCAAATATACAGATGCTTCTATGCTTGACACACGGCTGGAAAAGAGCCCCTTCTCAAATTCAGCACAACCACATCTCAATGACGATGTATCTGATTGCTGTTCAGGGAGAACTGCTCTTACCAACATTAAAGTTATTAAAGTAAGAATGAAGATACTTATGTTTTGAAAAATTTCAGTTTTAGAAATGCTTTTTTTTTTTACTATTTCAGCTTATCCATGTGTCCTTTGGATTCATCACACTTTAGGTAGTTTGGTTATAAAAAGTATGCTTTTATATGGGGTTGATGTAGAAGTAGAGATATCTCAGAAATGTATCAAAATGTAACACAAATAAAAGTATCCTGGAAACAGTTTTTGGGACTTAAAAGTTGCTAAATGTTAGTGATCTTACATCAATGTATGCTGCAGCCTTGGTTACGATTATTGGGGAACCAACAGTTTATCAAAACTTGGTCCTGAGTTATCACGAGAACGGCATTTCCCCATGGATATGGGAACAGGGTCCAGCTGGATCGAGCAACCTGAAATATGATAATGGGGTGCAGCTGGATAGAGGAGGATAGAGCTGATGTCACAATGAAACTCCACCAAGTGACCACTGCAGGACTCAAAGGGTTTCGTCTGCCTGCAATCACCCTGGTTGTACTGTGCCCCTTTTCACGCAAAGTGCACCAAACACTAAGCACACATACTAATTTAACTACTTCAGAAACGCGTATTAATCACAGCTAGAGGCAGCACCATAACATATTCCAGTATTCAATATAAAAATTGTACAGTCTTCACAGCTGGGTTATCCTGCTTACCACTTGGTGGAACAGCCCTTTACGGACAAAGACATACATCACAATAGTTAGAATAGGACTACAAACAAGGTTTTGGTGACCATCAGGGAATAACAGTCAACTTGCCAGCAAGTCACTTGCCAGCTCATTGGAGCTTCTGGGCTCCTACATTAAAGTAGACCCAGAATGCATCTAATGCAGTAGTGCTGAAGGCAAAGGTCCAGTATTCAAAACCTTGAAGTGTACTATACATGTCCTTAAAGGTGTAACATAAAAGAAGCACATATATGCAAGCAGGGCAAAACCCTCAGAATCTCCATGGACATCTTTCAAGGTCAGGAATGACTTGGAGGCAGCGCAAACACAGAGGCCCCCAAATGGCAAATGATATCAGTGCACTCCAACTGATGGGAAGCAACAGCTGATGAGTTTGTATAATCCTTGAGTTTTTATAATGAGTTTTTTTTTTTTTGCACATGTTTTGATCTGAAACGTCTATGGGGTTCACCTAAGCAATCAGGCCTTTAAACATTAACTAGCTCAACCCTACCATACACATGTGAGTGCTTAGGAGCCCTCACTCCCACATAATTAATCACGAAGGAATAAAATACGGGATAAAAATATGAAAGCGAAAGCCCTTCTGTGGCACAAAATCACTTGCATCCTACTTAGAAACTTCATCCATGCATGTTTGCATCAATACATTTTTATTCCATTAATCCAGATCTGAGTTGTAGGGATGGCAGCTTGAGCAGGGATGCCCAGACCTTGCACTAGTAACCTCCTCCACCTCCTGCGAGTGGACACCAAAGCACTACCAGGCCAGTAATCTCTCCAGCATGTCCTGGGTCTTCTCCGGGGTCTCCTCCCTTTTGCTCGAAGCACCTCCCCAATGAGGCATCCTAGATAGATGCCCAAACAACATCAACTGGCTCCTTTTGTTGCAGAGGAGCAGTGGCTCTAGTGAATGTCCAAGTTCCTCCCCCTCTCTCTAAGGCTAAGCCCAGTCACTATGAGAAGAAGGCTCATAACAGCCGCTTATATCCACACTCTTATAACTGATACTTTATTGATCCCCATGGGGAAATTCTCCTTACGTGTTCTCCAACTGGTTCTCTGTAGGTGAGAACTTCAAGTGGTTTGCATTGCCAGTAGTAGTTTTCGAGCGTAGCACGAATGCAAAAAGCAGAGACATGATCCTGAGGCCACTAAACTGAACCCCCTCCAACTACAAAAAATTCTAGGTGGCACATAGAAATTTTATCCATAAGTTATGAACAAAATCAGTCACAAAGAGTCATCCTTGATGAGTCCAATAGTCACTGGCAATGCAAACCAAGCTCTCACTTCAGTTATACAGTACAAGGGCCTATTGGTCTGGAACAATGGACCCTGCACCCATTACCTCTGAACATAGTTGTATGCCTTTTCCAAATCAAAAGACACATGAAGACTGGTTGGGCAAACTGCCATGAATGCACCTGTACACTTGTGAGAGTAAGGAGCCAGTCCAGTGTCCCACAACAAGGACAGAATCTGCATTGTTTCTTCTAATCTGAGGTTCGAATAATGGTATAGAGTTTCCCAAGGGAGACTGAGGAGTGTGATCCCCCTTAAGTTGGAACACATGTTCTGGTCCTTTTTCTTAAAGATAGGGACAACCACCCCACCCAGCAAATCCAAAAGCATCATCCCTGACCTCTACGCAACTTTGAAGAGGCGTGTCTGCTAACATCAAGAACCTTCAGAAACTCAGAGCATATCTCATCCACTCCTTGCGTCTTACCACTGAGGAGTTTTTTCACTACTAGACCTCAGCCCTAGTGATGGGCAACTCCTCCTCTGAATCATCTGACTGTACTTCCTCCAAGCAAGGCATGTCAGTGAGATTTAGGAAGTTCTCATAATGCTTCTTCCATGGTCCGACTATATCCCCAGTTGACATCTAAAAGCTCTCAATCCCTGATGTAAACAAGGTGGTCAAAGCTGTTTCTGCCCCCTGAGTCATCTACCGGTTTGCCAGAACCTTTTTGAGGCTGACCAAAAGTCATTTTCCATGGCCTCACTGAACTCCTCCCACACCCAAATTTTTGCTTCCAAAACTGCCAACACGACATTCTGTTTAGCCTGCTGGTACTTGTCAACTGCTTCGAGACTGCCAGAAGCTAAGCTCCTTTTTCAGCTTGACAGCTCTCTTTACTGCTGGTGTCCCACCACTAGGTTCAGGGATGCAGTTGCTTAAAAATATGGAGTGGTCTCTTAATTTTCTCCGTGGCTGTATATGGTCACAGGTTCGATGATATTACAAAGTTGATCATCGAGCTGCGGACTAGGGTGTTCTGATGTCAGGTGTACTTGTGAACTCCCTTTTGCTCAGACATGGTGTTTATTGTGGACAAACTGTGGTTAGTACAGAAGTCCGGTAACAGAGCACAACTTGTGTTCAGACTGCAGTTTGTTCTACAGCCAGTTTTGGTAGCTGGGGATTGGTCCACCAAGGCCCCTGCCTTTGACTGCTACTTGATTCACAATGCACCGGACCCCCACGGCGCCCCCTGCAGGTGGCAAGCCCACAATGAAGCGGACCCTAATAACTCTTTTGGGCTATACCTGGTTGGGCCCCATAGGTAGAGACCCACCCTGCAAGCTCCCCTCCCAAGGCCTGGCTCCAAGGTAGGGCCCAGGTGTCCCTAATCCAGGCAAGGTTACTTGATTGTTTTTTGAGTCGCACTTTGTCTGACAAGCCATAGACCAATTTTCCTACCAGGGCCAAGTGGCCCCAAAACATAGCTCCTTGGATCACATAGGCACACAGTCTCCTCCATCATGATAATTTGGCGATTTCTGGAGGGAAATTCTATAGTTATAAAAATAATACATAAAGTATCATCTTTAAGCTCAAGTTTTTCCAACTACTTGAAGATGAACACATATTAAACATTATTTTAGAAATTACTGGAATGCAATATTATTTTTCTCTACTTACGGTTGAATACCATTTCGCAAGCACCTTACATTTTCCATACTTGTTTTCTTTCCACTTACTGTAGCATTTATTATAGTGCCAATTAGTCGTGATTTCTCCCTTGTTTTAAAAGGGATAAATATCTGTGTTCATTTTGGGAATCCTGCTGTCTTCAGACATCTTTTTTGCTACTTGGTAGAACCACCCCACTAAAACCAACTTATGTTCAAACAAATAACCTTCTTCAACCATGACGTGCACATTGGTGTATCTCAAAGCATTTAGAACAGGCTCATCCAACCTTGGGCCTCACTGTTCACAAAATGTACTGGTTTCACTTCACCTTTGCTATTTGCTGCTTTATCAGACTTATTTATTGGTTTTAATTTACTTCACATTGTGATTCTGGTGTCAATTGTATGTTCATTACAATATTTTTTTCAGACCAGTGGCCCATGACCCGCATGCTCAATTTCTTAATATTGTCTTGCCTACAGTATATACACAAAGGATACGTCTGAAATGCAAATATTTCAACTTTCACTTCTATTCCAGAATACATATGCTTATATACTGCTATTCAGACAAGTAAAGTGTAACATACAGGTCAGACACTTATACTAAAACATTTACATCCATGTATCCATCTTCCACTTATCCAGCATAGAACTATGGTAAGCCTGGAGCCTGTTTAACGCAAGGCACAAGGCAGGAGCTCCTGGGTGGGACGCCAGTCCACAGCAGAGCACATACACATACCACGGTTCAGACACCATTCATCTGGGAATGGAAGCGGCCTCCTTAGAGGGGCATGAGCCTACATGCTGCCTCTATTGATAATGTCCAATATGTTTGCGGACCCAATAAGTAATGATTTTTGTGTACATACAAATGGTGAACTTTAATTGATAAATTACACACTGTAAGACATCAACATTCATGAAATAAATGTGAAAAATTTCAGGTTATTTTTCCTCAAATAGGTATCTAGTCAAATAGACATAGAGTAATAATTAGAGTTATCCTTTTGAATACTCAAAACAATCAAAGTGATCCACTCACGTGAAATTTAAGCCTAACTTTGGCCATTGGTGAAGATTCTAGAGACATCATGAAATGATCAAAAGAAATTTGTGAAGAACTGAGGTTTACTCAAAGTTGGGCTCCAAGATTATTTATCAACAGCAGTGGTTCCCAATCTGGTCCTCAGGGACCCACAACTGGTCCATGTTTTTTGTTCTCTCCGAGTTCCCTGCCAAACAGTACACATTTTTGGGAGCGAAAATTACAAACCAATAACCCCACCTTAGTGAAACTTTGAGCACGAGGCAGAGTTTCAAAACAATAGACCTACTCTATTGACACATTAAATCAGAACTGGAACTTGTTGCCTATCATGCCACTGCATTCCACAGTGAGAACTTCAAACCAACAGATAAGCATCACGGTGTCAGTTTCTTCAGCATATTTTAATAACATGAAGATTTCTTTTAAACTTTGGAGAAGTGAAAAAAAAAATCTGGAAGACACCTAAAAGGGCCCCAATGTACCATCTGATTATCTTACATCACAGGTTGCTCAAAATTTCCAAAAATGTATGGCCTAGTGATTAAAAATCTGACAATGTTGAAAAGAGCAGAATTCAGACATAAATAGACATAAAAAAGGTGAGATAAGCATCTTGAAATCATAAATTAGACCACAATGTTTTTGTGATGGTACCACCTGCACAAACTATGAGAGCTGAAATAAGGTTTCACAATGACTTCACCTGGATATGTTTACTGCAGCAATAAATCTGGGGTGTATTTTAATCATTACTGATCTTATGAGCACTTGACCTTTGCTATAAGTCACTGGAAATGTTCCAGTTGTCTCTGAAGCAGACATTAAAACAGATTCAGTTCACCCACCCGTCAATCCATCCATCCATCCCACTTAACCAGAACAGGGCCCACTGCATTTTTGTTCCCTCCCAGCTCCCCCAAAAACGTGGACTGGCTGAGGGATCCCCGCGGATTGAACTGGGAAACGTCGTTATATCAAAATGTACACTATTGTTCCCATTTCATTTTGCTCCCAGCTCCCTGCTTATAATTCTCCCTGGTTCTCAGTGCTTTAGTGGTTGCCTGCCCATCTCGTTCTGAGGGGTCCACTAAAATCATCCATTCCATCTCCAGAAATCCCATCCAGTGGATCTGTGTGCCATCCTGCAGTATTTACAGAAAATAAGCAATTTATGTTGAGTTGGAATAAGCACACTGCCAATATACAGGTGATATAATCCATTAGGTGATATGACTGAGTAATAATAAACCAACAATAATAATAACAATAACATATCCACAGGTAAAATGACAAAACCCTGCCTCAAAGATATTCACATTTCCCATTCCCTGAAAACCCTCCATTGTCCGAGATAAATAATGACCCAGCATTCTGGTACATTTTTTTGTTCCTATACACATTTTGAGGGATTGTACACACAGTAGTTTAACTTCTTGAGCATGGAGGTCATGAAATACCTTTCAAGCCACTCTCCATGCTCATTGTGCTTATTTATACAACAGAAGTGTTTGCTTTGGGAAAAGAAACAATTTGGTGATTTTTCTGACATTTCTTCTGCTCTTCATTACGGTGGAAATGGAGATACTCCTGTCTGCACCGCAACTGCAGAGCGGAAAGGTCTGATCTTTTGTATATATCTTTTGTTATACCGGCCAACTAATATGTACAGCCTATTCTAGAGAAAGAAAATGTGTTTCAGTCACAGAAGACTAAAACACACAGAATTTGAACTTTTCAAATATGGAATCTGTATACAATAGATCAGCACTGATTCTATGATTTTATATATGACATTGTTGATGTAGTAGTGAATTATTTCTTGGCAAAGCTACAAATTACAGGCACTGTCTATTATGCAAAAATAACAGTCATTGGTTCTCAAGGACTTTAACGATTCTGACAGCAAAAAAACGCTTCAGAATAATAGTATGAAGCAGCTTGTCGCGAATGACGGCAAAGCAGGCTGGGAATGGAGCTCCTGTGCCCACTGGAGAAGCTGTAGGACAGCAGCCCAGTCTGGCTTCCAGCTCTATAGTTTTCACTTAACAAGGGGTCAGACTGAATCTCACTTCTTATTGCCAATTTTTAGCATTTTTGTGGAGGGGAGGAAGGTTTTAGAGGGGGCTGTTGAGTGTTCCAATTAAAAAAAATTCTGCATGTCATGTATTGTCTTTATCTTAATTCTTTTTTCAGAAGTAATCAAGTCACTGGACACTGTTCGATGCTGGTTTTGGGGTAAATTCTCATGGACACAAAGTTTTGCACTTTCCCAGGGAAACCATTTTAAATCAGAAATGCATTATCTGGCATCACTTGTAATATTTGACAGAATAAAGTGTCACATGGGGTTGACAGGGGAGAGGAAAAAAATCAGATATATTTGGGTAGGTTGAAAATCCCTAGTGGTGTGGATTTTTTTTATTTTTTTTTAAAAAAAAGATACATCTGAAACAGGAAAAGAAAACCAATGAAGACATACAGCAAGAGAAAATTAGTTCACTCTAGAGTAACATCAAGTTACTTTAAAAACCCAATTACGAGCGATTTGTTTTGTGAAACCAATCCCCTATCTGTGTAAATGTTTCTTGGCAGAAAAAGTATTTTTACAATTATCCTTGTTTGGATTTTTGCAACCTCTATCCCCTAATCTCTCTCAGTTTTTAACCCAGTTTAAAGTTTGAAACCAATTTAGCTTCCCCAAGAATCAAAATACACTTTGAGAAAAGAACATTATAATCTTAGCCCAAACACTAGCCCTCTTGTCAGAAACACACATTAGGGAATGAACATTTGAGCAGGAACACCTAACTGTGATCTTCTAGGACAGAAGACATTCTAAAACACTGAGACTTTACATTCTCACAAAAAGGTTTTAAAAAAATGTACCTTTGCTTGTCATTGGGGCTGTACCCTTTTAACTTACTTTTAACTTTTAATTTACTACTGGGTTGTTCCCTGCCTTGTGCCGTAGCCTCCTGGATAGGCTATGGACCCCCTGCAACCCTGAGTAGGACAAGCAGTTAGAGAGAATGGATGTATGTATCAATAATGTTTGAATGAATGAATGAATGAATGAATGAATGAATACATACATACATACACATACATACATACAGTACTGTACATGCAAACACCATCCTAAAGTTAGAAACCCTTACCCACAAGATATTTTGCAAGCAGTATACACTACTAAAAATTAGATGTTACTTTATATTATTACAATGCATACACAAATATACATTGCTTTCACATGCCTTATTTTGTCTCTCAAAGCACAAAAATTTCTAACAATGCCACGACTCTGAATTATCAGTAATACTCAATGTGTCCTCACGGAATTATACCACCCAACGCAACCTACAGATAAAAATAAAAGCAGACTGTTGTCTCAATGCGAAAATGTTTAACCAATTACAAAAAAAAACGTTTTAAAGTAGAAGAATAAAATGCACCTCACATTTTCAACTGTAAAGGGCAGGTTAATATTTCATTAGTTGAGAAATGAGATACCCATCTTTTGAATCTCTTTGTGTTATGGCGCTTGTTGGTCCTTTAATATTTGGATAATATGCATTTTGTCCTGCGGTTTACCGTCATCATCTGGCACAAAGCCAGAGCGTTTCCAGACTCTATTCCTGGCTGCACTCCATATCGATTAAGTACAGTGTTGAAAGCTCGAACTCATCTGGACTAGACATCAGGGTGTGTTTGAAATGTCCACTTGTTCATTGACTCGTTCAGCCACTGCATAGTGTTCCCTACACAGACCCCTCACTGGGGTGGTGGTTCTTGACCTTTTTAGTCTGCAACCCAACTTTTACCACACCAGCTCAGTCACAACTCTATATCTATGCTACGGTCAATCATGCAGTGCAGTCTGCAATTCATGCCAGTCAATGCCTATCTCACGAATCTGATTGGATGTGCCAGTGAATTTTAAGTTAAGCATCTGTGATTTGGCTTCTTGGATTGGTTGACTGCTCACTAGTTTTGCGCTAAGCATTTGTAGAGCCAAGACCCGTTTATGTAGCTTAATTCTAGGATTGGGACTGGGAAATCTGATTGTGAATCAGCATAGGGGCTTGCTGGTTTTAAAATGCTTACATTTCCAGCTTTGCCTCGTGACCCTTTCAGGACTTGATGTGACCCAGATTTGGGTCGCGGCCCATGGCTGAGAATTGCTGCACAAGGGGATAAGGGCAGACAGGCCTTAGTAACACCTCATGTGTCAGACTGTACTCAGGTTTAGACATGCACATCGGTAACCTACAAGCTTCAAGAGTCAGAACGAATTGGAAGCGCAGGCTGTAGAATTGAAACCATAAAAAATGAGTACTGAAACCATTTTATACACAATAGAATCAATAGTTTCGGCACTTTTGACAACACTACTCACCTGTATGTGTGTGTTTCTCTTAAAGAACAAGATGGAATGTGCAAATTTCAGGTAGGCTGAGCTACACAGAGTAGTATTCTTAAACGATTTAGAACAACCTTCGTCTTACATTACCCACTATTAGCACCTAATTCTGAGAGTTTTGTAGCTAATGGGCTAAAGTAATAATGATAGTCCAGAAAGGTTCCATTCTACCAGCCTTCATTCATCATTGATTCTATATTTGATGTATATATGGCTTTCTACAGAATTATTTGTTTAAACACGTTAAAGCTGTTCCAGCTTCCTATCTCATTAAATATTCCACAGTCAACGACACCAGAGGTTCCAGCCGATCTATGAACACTGGAATTTGTATCCCTCCCAGAAGATTAAAGAAATTGTGTTGAAAACCGTAGTTTATTAAAGTGCAGTTTTAACTTTCAAAGGTTGACAGTCTCCCAATATCGCGAGGAAGGGGGTACCATCTGGACTCACATGCTCCCGTTTCTCAGACCGTGTGTAAACTGTGGCGTCTGTAATCACGATTGTTTAACGTTGACATCTGGGAGAAACAGTGTTTGCTGTAAAATATTTACAGCTGCTTGAAAGTTTTCACCTAAATGGCCATCACCATATGGTCCAAATACCATTGCCATTTGACAGCACTTTTATAAACCACATGCACAAAACAAGGTGCATAAAGTGATGAGAAAAACATCAAGTATCTGAACAAAAAGAATCAGAAAATCCCCATTGAGGTATTTTTTGGTAGGCAGGGAAAATGCAGAGGAACACAACTAAGTACAGATTAAAAATAACATCTCTATAAGGGATTTCCCTGACTGTTTTCCCTAAAATATGAAAAAAGAAAAATGCCATCAAACAGGGGAAAAGGGTAACAGGTGGTTCAGTTCCCAGGAGGGGGGTTTCTGTTGACCAAGGTACTTTACCTGATTTGCTGCAGTAAAATATCCAGATGTTAAATATATTAAAGTTGCTTTACATAAAAGCATCACCAGGTGACTAAATATAAAAATATGATCACATGCAATGCTTCAGAAAAGAAACTTTTATGTACAATTTTACCTAACTGCTAAATTAAGAACCGTCAGCTGTTGAGGGTACCTGGAACACAGAGAAATTACTGTATTCTAACTTGTTATTTCATAATTACCAAAAAAAGTATAAAATGTTATTTGGATGTGAACAATTTGGATATAGAAAATTGGATATGTGATACAGAGATGCTACCTTTTGGTAAAGTAATTAAATGTAAGTAATCTAAATGAACAAACCTGAGAATATTTAGAGAAAACTTGTTCTTAGGCGGGTAATTGAATTTTATTGGACCATGAGGGATAGCTGAGCTGGCAGAGCGAAGACCTGCAAGAGCAATACTGGCATCCTTAGGCTCGAATTGGGGTGGGTGATTCTTTTTGGGGTAGCGGGGTTCAAGTTCGTACACAATAACTGGCATCAGAAGGTCACTTTTTCAAATCCCAGATTTAGCAGTGATTTCACCGTTGGGCCTCGGAGCAAGACCTTCAGCCTCCAACTGCTCTAGGGATCGCCTAACCCTGCTTTCAGTTGCGCGCTGCTTTGTTTTAAAGCATCAGTTATATCAATAAATCACCACTGTAATCTTGGAGGTAAGTGTTGTTTGGGTCATGGGGTTTAAAAACAAAGAAACAGAGCATTTAATCTCTACATCTAATCAAATGTAATTAAGAAAAACAAAAACAATAAAGAATCATTTATTGCCATGAATATAACTATTAGCTGAAGCAGTCTACAAATATTATTTGACAGAGGATACAAACAAATTGTTATATATGCAGTTCATTATTTGTTGATCTTTCCTATTTTGTATATTTTATATTTTTTTATTATTTGTTTCTCCACTTCTCCAATTCTGCTTCTTCACTTTCAATAGTTTTTTTTTTTTTTCCCGATTTGTGCGGAACACCTGGTTACAATTAGGCGCAGACTGCGATGTGGCCTCTATTTCAGAGAAATCACTGATTTCCATAATCTCACTGAGTAGTATGGTTCATGTGTGTACATGCACTTTTCTAAACTGGTTAAAGCTCTTATGAGCTGTAAAATAAGCTGTCAAAATACATCAAACTTATGATAAACAAGAGGCATAAACAGACATAATCCCGTGCGACTCATTGTTTAACGTGAAAACGGAAAACTAGAGAATACAATTCTAATTTGAATTATGTAAATAAGCTGAGCCGCGATGATCATGGATTAAACTGCTGTCGGTGTCAACACGCACATTGAGAGAACATCCAAACAAAGCCCTGGCAATTCATAAAATACTTTCTGAGCGTAACAAACAAACTGTCCGCTTTCTTCACCGGGCCACAGCCTCTCTGACCCGTTCGCTGTGTCCCGTCTGATCGCATCAGTTTATGGTTCAAAGTTTTTTCACAGAGACAGCCAGCCCTTTCCAGTATGCAGAGAACAATTAGCCCAACCCTAATGTTCTCATGTGATATATTTACTTAGCATTTTACAAGGGAAATAAATTTGAGGTAGAAAGGCAACATGGGTAATGGACGAAGTCTCAAAGGGGATGCTATGCTGAATCGCAGCCAAATTCCCTCTTTGTATCACTCACATGACCTCCAAATGACTAATTCCCGCTTCCAATGTCTTTCTGCAGCTTATGTCTCATAAAAGACACCCATCAGCCCCAGGCTAGACCTTACACTGAATGAATCGACCCAGACTGACTTCCCATTCCTCTTTTCTTAATTTTTTTTAATTTTTTTTTTACGGGTTTTCCTTTACTGGTCTATTGCATTATAAATGTTTTTAGCACTGGTGCGTGGCTGAACATTTTATTCATTCTGCTCACACTGACTTCTTAGACGTCCATCCTACAACCTTATAGAACCTTATATACTTATAATTCAAGTTCATCCAATTGGAAGTACGACTTGTTTTTGCCCAAGTCTTGTCATTGGCAGGTATCAGTCTGTGAGAGGCATTTTGATGTCCGTGTTAAACCGTGCGACGTCTCCATGCAGCACCTTGAGATTGGAAAATAATATGGAAGACAATACAAGCTGCCTTTTGTTTTTCTCAAGAATTGCATTAATTATTAATGCGGCTCTCCTTTCCATTACAGATCGATACATTTATTCAAATGCATTTCTAGGAAGGTCATAGCTCCTCCATGTGGCATGTTTGCCGTTTTATCCATCATTCGCGTCGTCTCGGCGGTAACCTGAGCTCATCTGAGCAGACTCAGTAAGTGCCAGGATTACTGCAGTTGCATCAGGTCTGGAGATAAAGTGGAGGCCACTTTAGGTGAACATTATTAAAATGTTGTGGCCCCAACGCTTAACTTTAAAAAAAGTTATTCTCTGCTTCATATCTAATTAGACCCCAGATTTTTTTCTTGAGCAAAGAGACCATCTCGCTCTCAGCAAGCCCATATGTTCAACACATAAGTACACTATAATTTTTTATTGTAGTGGACATGTAACTTCTGGGTAAAATTTTAAAGACTTTCTGGACACATCAGGTTGTTATAATGTTTCATTAACGCATTCCAGATTTTTGTATACGGCCATACTTATTGTATGTTTCACCCAAACGTCTGGCGAGTGCAAAGCCAGACTGCCAATTTAACAAAGAATAAAGCAAAGTATTGCAAAGTACGAACTACCAGTGTTAACTGTGTAATATCTCATCACAAACCATTGTGTATTATGGCAGCATTTCAGACAACCTGGTCCAATCAACACACTTGATTACTTTGTGTATTACGTCCACTCAATGTGAAGGGGATTGAAATGAGATTTGAAGTGCAGAAACATTTATTAGGAGTGGGGAAAAATGTTCTAAAGCGCAATCTTACATAAACAAACAACTTCAGAATATTTTTATCTGTTACGAAGGTATATGCATGTTATTCTGAACGTACCACCGAATTTTCCTGATTATTTGATTATAAATTAGCCCAGCGAAATGAGAGTCTGGCATATAGGAGACAGCAAAATTAATTACTTACCATAAAACTAATGCGTTTAAAGCTGACCAGAAGATTGATATCATAAATACTTTCCACATTTCTGAAATTACAGCCCAGGGTTTGTTTTGGATTATGTTTTATCTAAGATGTTTTAGGTAAAACACTAAACCTGAGTACCTATTTACAAAGAAAATGTCACGTGTGACAGGAGGGAACCTAATAAGACACTGTGAGATGGTTACAGCAAAAGGTGAACGTCTCCATCTCCAAAATGCCCTCCTGGAACATTATTATTGACATGCATGACTGGAGGTATGCTTTCGTCCGGGGCTATCCTGGCAGAGGTAAAGAGGGTTTGCTAGGAAAAGCCTTGCATGAACATCCTTTCCTTATTGCTCCAAGCAAATTTCCTTTCCTCTGAAGACACCATTGGTTTGGAAACACATGGAATCTGGACGTAGGGAAATTTACCTTCAGGATCCATTGAAGAAAGCCCGGGTATTAAGGCACGTTTTAAGACCAGGTTAATAAAACCCACTACACTTGCAGAGTTGGGTAACTGTGGAGCAACATCTTGCTTTGGGTGGCTGCCTGCCAACCCTGGCGTCTTCATCCAATTCTCCACGCTGGGTTTTCTATTTGAACCTTCAGCCTGGGATTTCACAGCACCTGCCAGTGATTTGGTTAATATGTTTTTCCACCTGCTACCTCAGGTTTGCCCCCTGCTCATTCCCCCAACCGCTCAACCAACCTAGCCTCCTGGCACATAGACCGTACGTTGTGGCTTTGAACAATCCCAATTTGGGACAACCAAGAAACCACATTAAACGGTTTTTGTAAATGGGGCCCACATCTGCTCTGCAGCAACCGTCAAGGCTGGCTCTTGCTATTCTACCATCTATCAATGTCTCCTTTTCCATCGTCACACCCCAGTCATTTTATTAGCACACTTTTACATTAATCTACAGGAAAATTATATCTTCGTGATGACACTGGTTTCAACCTTGTCTGTGATTTACAGCACTGGTAAATAAGCTACACTGTCTATTTCTGAAAATACAACTAGCACCAGGCCGTGGTAACAGTGTAAGCCCCAAAATCCGTTAAAATTATTGTTAATAAATCATCTGAGATTCTATCAAAAGGATGTGCATCTATTGTTAAACCTAGAATCGTTTTTTGTTTAAGGATGAAAGTACGTTACCATGCAATATAATAGATCAATTGGAAAGAACAAATGGCATGAGAAAAGAATTATAATTCGGTCCATCTGTGATCCACATGTAGATGTGCAAAATGTAATTAGTAACTGTTATATCCATTTGCTTTAATCTCCTATGAATTGTTGGAATGAAGCTCATAGTATGTACTAGCATCAGCAAAATGAAAACACACTCCGATAATTGCTAGTGACTGTTAGCTCGAAGCTCAGAAGACAACACTCACTCCTCCACAGATGAACTACTGAACTGCAGGTTGCTGTGGCATCATTCCACACATTCAATTTCCAAGTGTCTTCCCAAGGTCACAAAAAAAAAAAAAAAAGCGTTCCGTCAAATTCACAGGGTCTCCATTTGCAGCCATCTCAAATTTCACCTGAGGCTTCACAGATATTAACCAATATGACATGGAAGCAGGCTGCACCTTAGTGGCAGAGAAGAAACATTTTCAAGATGGAAATGTAGAGATGGAATTCTCTGATGACTTCCTGAACCACTGATCAAACCGGAAGATAACTATATTGGATGTTCTCTCGTTAAATCCTGCTGGTAGATACTTGGTGCACACCTCACACTGCGCGAGCTCTCTTACTTTGCCAAGAGACAAAGAAACTTGCTCTTTAACAGATTTGAATGACAAAAAAGGAAGCATGATTGCATGTCTGTCCTGCGTGTTACACTGATTTACATAAAAAGAAAACAAGTACAATAAAACGTACCGTCATTTATAAATCACGGATCCAAAAAGTTATGGCTGAAAATGACAGTTATGTAAACAAACAGTATGTGTCAGAATTATAATTTAATTGGTGAAAGGCTGAAGGGATCTCAAATGCCTACATTATATGGAATATTAGCTTTCATGCCCTGGTATGTCAATTGTAGCATTACACTGAAAGCAGTCTGCCACAAAGTCCCCACATGTTCTCACAGCAATCTGAGAACATGATCCACACTGTCATACCAAGTGATGTGTCAGTGAAATAAACTTCATAGGATTTTTTTGACACAATGTAAAACCTTTTGATTATGTGCAGTCTGAGGAACAGATAGCATGCACACAGGATATACAAGTTGGGAGTTAAATTTTATGCAGTTTTTTGGGAGGGGAATTACTTTTATTAAAAAAAAAAAAAAAAGAAGGTATTTTTGTGTTAAAATTAAGAATGAAATCGGGTCTCCTACCTCAAACGCAAATGTATAAAATAAAAAATTCCTCTAGGGCCCAAAAGATGTTTTTGATAAAGATACGGTCATAGTCTGCCCCCGACATCCTACACAGCTGCGTACAACACGTGTTATGTCGCTAGTTACATATCTGATCTGTAGTATTACTTACATGCACTGTTTGAAGAATGGCAGTTCATTACGTACACAGAATTGGGTGGATGCTGGAGATAATCGTGAGGGTGCAATGCGAGGGGCGTCTGTGACAGTTACTCTAATATCGTAAAATGTGTCAGTGTTTTATAGCTGATCCCTGTGTCGACAACAACCCAGCAAGTGCAATCGTGCCGCACTTTAAATGCTTCAGGAATGCAAGGACTGTAAATCAGACTTAATTAGGGATCTTACTGGCAGGTGAGTATGCGTAACGCGGAAGGGCCTAAGGTCTGTGTAGGTCGTAAAGATATCCCTGTAGACGTCAGCCAAATCCTGGTGCACCGAATCCATTTCTATTTGCATGTGTGATTAACGTAACAGCAGAGCCAAATGTTTATTCATAACAGTGCTTTGAGAAGAATGTCTACCCTGTTCTGAACAGAACACATATTTTACGCTGCATACGAAAATAATATTACACGTTGTAGACGTTGTAGGCCTGTTTGAGGATAAAGTTCACTATGTTGTCTCATCAATTTTGCCTTCAGATAGTAAAATGGTAAAAACACCCTGATCTCCTTTAAAGGATGCAGACTGAAATTATTGGGGGAAAACTACACCAGGATTTATTCAGCAGCTACTGTACCACAAAACTATTTGCAATGGAGATCAGACTTTTCAGAAAGACCTAGAAGGATGGAGTGATATGACTTTAATAAAAAAACTATGAGCATTTTTAGGCTTTGGAAGTTTATGTACGAGATTAGATTTGGTTTAAATCAGAACAGTTAATTGTGCATGCGTACAGGTACGAGTTACCCCCCCTATTCCGTTTATAGAGAATACTATCCAGTTGTATGAGGCACATATCCAGTATTTTTTAATTATATGTCCACGTGATGTTCTTCCCTTGTGCTTCACCTTGAAAGAAGGACATGTACTGTAGAGACACAATGTCACAGCATATACCGGGAATGTACATATTCAACAATGAGTTACTTTATAATAACCGGAAAGGTTATGATTATGATGCTGACATCATTTTGGGCAAGTTGGTGAGTAATGCCCAAGCACAGCTGCAAACGCATTGCAGTGAAAAGGCGGCAACGTGTCAGAAAAATCGCAAAGCAATAACTTGGCCTGCAGACACCAAAAGACATAAACGTTACAAAAGCGGAAGGTTTGGTTTTTTTGACATTGCGGTGAGTGAGAGAAAGTTGACTCCCGTATAAGATAAACCGATACATGAACTATAGTTGTTGACTGATTACCACTGTATCTTGAAAATACATATTTGTATATATACTTGCGCCAGGCTATTCAATAACAGAAAGTAAATCACATGCCAGAATATATGAACACAGATATGGTAGGAGCTCTGGAGTCGATAAACATTGTTTTTTCCACCTTACTGCACACTCAGATGTATTAAAAAGGCTGATTATTATGAAGCTAACCATAACATTAAATTTATCCTAAATGAACGACAGTGATTAGAAGAAAACAAACATTCCTCTTATACATTTGTTTTTTAGCCATACTGGATATTTTATAGATTTTGTATCCCAAAATCAGCAGCCATCTGTTTTGCCACGAGGGCCTTGAGTTCATTTTAAGTAGAAGCAGGTGCAGTTTGTAGTACAAACTATGCATAATTAAGCACAATCAAACGTTCAACAGCGATTTCTTGCAGTAATAAATAAAGAATGACACCTGTTCTATGAAAAACAATGTCGGTTTCTTCGGAATAGCACAGCGATATAAAATGTCTTTGTGTTATTTTACAACTACAAGGATTCATATCACAACACATTAGGTCTAATTCAGCAACAGCAGGGAGTTTGGGATTTAACCTGAATTTAGCTTCATGATTGGAAGAGGGGAGACTGAAAATAGTCTATTAAAGGGATCAGTCGTGAACCAAGTACTGTACTTAAATAAAAGCGGATGAAAGATGATGAAAGATTCATAAAATCAGGGCCCAAAAGACCCACGTAAACGTCAACTGTACATCTGAGATCCACAGGACAAACGTCAACTACAGTACGTTAATGAAACAGCACTTCCTAATTATATATTTAGTTATTTTACTTTCAAAGCTGTATGCTGTGCAACTTTTTGTATACACAGTTGCTATGACACATTCACAACAATCCATAAAGTTTCACAAACTGGCCAAACTACATTGCAAACACGCTGTGAGATTCTGTTACTGCTGAAGTTCGCAGAAATCATTAATAGCTCCCGAGGAAAAAAAACTCTATTCTTAAGACAGAGGAGACCAATAGGCAGGATTACCTAATATTGCCAAATGAGCAAGTATGATTTTAGCAATGATGAATAGTTAGAAGAGCTCTCTGACTGTTTTGGCAGGTGGTGGTAAACCTGTAGGACAGCGTTTCCCAGTCTGGTCCTTGCGAACCCACAGACAGTCTATGTTTGTGCATGTGGACTGTCTGGCAGAGAGCTCGGAAGGAGCAAAAATGTGGTCCGGCTGTGGGTCCCCGCGGACTGGACTGAGAGACACTGCTATAGGGCGATACATACAGTAGATATATTAAACTGCTTGTGACACAGATAATCGAATGAAGGAACTGGTCTAATCAAAGAAGACAGTAACCCAGTTTGCTTTAAACCTTGTCCTCACTGCATGAACAGTTAGTACATAAATTCCAAGGAAAAAATAACTTACACTTTCCCCGATGCACTGGTTAAGAAAATCAGTTAACTGGAAACTGTCTAAATTTAATCACCTAAGTAAAATAAATCAGGGCTTACTATGAGTAAACTGTGGTTATACTTGGTCAAGCCCAAAGAAAAAAATAAAATTCCTGGAGTCATTTCACAAGAAACAGTTTTAGTTACATGTCATTGGCTAAGAGCACCAACCCCCCCCACACCCCCCACGGTTAGGAACGCACTGTGCTCAGACACCACCTGAGGACAATTAATCTAATGTTTCAAGACTCTGGGTTCAACAGATGACTTCTCGGTGATAGAGGAAATCGGAATATCTGGGGGAATATTCAAAAGGCCAGCCCAACAACACACATGCAAACCAAGAGAGCTGAGCAATTTTCATGATATAATTACATGAACAGCCACATTTTTGAAATGACTTGAAAGAAATTAATTGTTTAAATCCTCTAATCAGTGCAAAGAAAAAAAGGTATATTTGCGGTTACGCTGTTATCATAATCATAACCTTGTATTCCTGCAATTACTATACATTCTTTGGTCAGCCTACTTACATCTCTGCACACATTTATACAGGGCAATAATAACACAACGAAATAGTTTACAAATGTCACTAATAACTACACCACAGAACTTTGAGAATGCTGAATTACAGTATTCGCATAATTAGACTTACTGTAGAAATGGTGTCTCACTGGGTGGGATTCCTTCCATAGTCCAAAGACATGCAGTTAGACTCACTGGTGTCCCTAAATTGTCCAAAGTGCATGATTGTGCTTGTGCCCCGACATAGACTGGCATACTTTACAGAAGGTGCCCTGTGTCGTTAGACATAGACTTCAGGTAACTCTGAGCAGGACGAGTTGTTAGAACACAGAGCATGACCGATACAAGATGGATGGAAATAATCACTTTTATGGGAAGTTGTATGCAATTATTCATACCCAGTTCCCTCCTGACTATTTCAATGAGCAACTCAAATTCAAAACCTTACTTCCCAATACCAGAGAAGCAACATTTGGCTTACAAATCCACGACTTCAACCACTGTGTAACCTTTGGACCAAATAATGATGAGATAATGAATTGTAATTTAAGTATAGCTCTAAATCTCATTCTCCTGTAAAAAATGGAGTGAATGAAGGGGCATGAACATGCATGCAGTGTTTTGCGCTCCCCTCTCTGGTTAAAATTCATTTATCCGTTTTCATATCTAATTATGTGCCTTATATAGATGACTATGTCGCATAGTCACCTATGTAGCATTTTCGGAAAGAATTATTCACTATGCGTTGATATCCCCAGGCATACGTCAGCTTTAATTGCTATGTGCACACTTCCGTTTCCACCGGTTTTATGAACCCCTGAGTGTTACTTTGACATCCTTATTTTAATAGAGCTATGAGCGGCTGCTCTCCTGAACAATGGAGTTGTTATGTTTCATTCTTGTTAGGGATCACATTGCTGAACTAAGCATTCCATTTGATTTAGTTACAAAGGTGAGGGCCGGTTTTTTAGCTCCATAAGTACGCAAGTCGGTGATTTCATATTGGTTATTGGATGCCTGCCACAGCACCCAGAAATGGGGAAATTGATTATTTACCTTCCTTACTGCGCCTGTTCTGCTTTGATCACACTCGGCCCGTCTTGCCTTTTGAAGTTGGTGTTTGCAAAATGGCAGCCAAGATCCCGAAATCGAATTACCCATTTCTAGGAAGATTCATTTCTAGAAATATTCACCCTTTGAAAATATATTATATATTTTAAAAGTTGGCTCCGAGCCATTTTTAGGATTCTCTACTGACATTTTTAGCTAGTGATGTCAAGAAGCTACGATGTAGCGCCTGATAAAAATCCATTCCAGCAAGGTTCATCAAATCCCTGTGTCCCAATTGTTATCCAACACCATGCAGACGTACCAAGCAGACGTCTCTATGGTAACTTTTTTCATTCACTGTTGACGTTTCAGTTTCTATGCAGCCATCCAGACAAGAAGAATGGAGCTGAATTCACTATGTTGAGAATGTAGCTTTGATGGTGACTTTATGATCCATTTTCTATTATGAATTTTGATGACCGTTCTGTTACTCTATTTAATTTTACTTGAATATCATCCAGTAAAAACGGCAAAAAAAAAAATCCTCTTTGTGTTGCCAGTTTGCTGAAGCTTTTTAGCATAAAACTAACCTTGGGAATCAAATATGCCAATTTTCTGATTCACAATTGAGGGGAAAGAAAATATGAAAATTGAAGGCTTATGGAAGCATCCAGAATATGAGGCTTGTGTTGCATAATGTTATATTTGCGTAGACAGACTGTGTTAACTGCAGAAATGAATCCCAGATGGATCTTTTGCATTTCAATCATCCTAAATCAGTAAGGCCTCCTCTATTCTTGCCTTTACGGCAGGTGCATTTGTAGTAACGTCTTTTCATGAAAGCTTCAGAGTTCCTGCCTGTGATTCTCCAGATCTGGACATGTGTTCTCGCCATCCCTCTGCGTATCTGGCTGCGGGCTGTACTACGGCAAACCTTCTCCTAGACCATGCAGGCAGCACAGGCCGGCAAAGACGTAACGGGTTCAGGGAGGCCTATATGTTATCTTATAATTGGAGACAAAAATAGAGTTCTGAAAATGTGTCCAGACTGACAAGGCACTTAATCAGGGAATGCAGTCTTTGCAGCAAAGTACTTTGATAAGTAATGTAAGAATTTAGTCTTATTCAGCCACTAACCACCCAATTAAACTGATTGCAACGTCCACTTTCAGTAAAACAATACATTTCAACCCACTGGGGAGGACCATGGAATCTGTATTGCAGAAGGAGTATCCAGAGGTCTATATTATTTGTGCAAGTTGTTTGCTAACACTTCTCAGAGTTAAGCAAAATGTAACATTCATTCGATGCTGAATTTTTTTACATCAAGTCATTTCATACCTCCTGGAGAGAAACCATATCTATATTGCCATATCGATTCATTTAAGCCTAGTACCTACCTTGATAGCTTAAACAAAAGTAACTGCAGCCTGCAATGCTAGCAATTACTGAATTAGTAACAACTATGCATCCATCATCTAACTGACCCCCATAATGAGGGTGATGGGGGGAGGGGGGCAGCCTATTCCAGGCAGTATAGCACACATGGCTAAGTTGGCTGGTAAACAGGATGACAGTATATCTCAGGGTACATGCATGCACACATATCATACTGTGTGGGCAACTTAGAGACATCACTTAGTCTAACTGCATGTATTTGTGTGCAGAATGGATGGAGTGCCTGGAGGGAACCTTCAGAACCCGGAAGGGAACAGGCAAATTCAGAGCGTAAGTGGGACTCGAACCCGGGAGGTGCCAGGCAACAGAGCAAGCCGCTGGGCCACTGACCCGGGTCAATCAGTACCCAAAGATCTAATCCATATGTGATCAATCATCCTTTAACAGTCAAAAGTAGTTTAATTGTCTGTGGAGACTTGCCTTTACCAAGCTTTATAACATTCAAATAGCAAATAATAAAAAAAAAAAATAATCAAAAGAAAAAATAATTATAGTACAAGATACATTTTCCCAGAAGGCGGGAGCAAAGCATGGAGCCAATTCTAAAATTCACACGGCAGGATTCTACACAGGATGCCAGTCCACCACCAGGATCACGAGGACACACTAATGGCAGTTTATACAAAGAAACACATGCAAAAACCATACACATACAGAGTAGGAGTGTGATTTAATGGGTTTCTGAGGCAACAATGCTAATGACTGAGCCACCAAGCTATGCTATAATCTCACAAACATTTTTAAAAGATATGACTAATTCTTAAGTATATTTATTGGCATCACTAGATATAATTCACTCATAGCTTAGATAAATGACCATGCACTGTTGCTTTCAGTTTCATAATGGCTGTGCCCTTAGATAATCATTGATCCATTTGAGACGTAGGTATATATCAGCCAAGATGCTAAAGTTTATTTACTTAATATCTTGTGGTCACAGTTACTTTTGATTAAGGGCACTGCACTATTTCATCTACATTACAATAATCTGGAGTAATGGGATATAACTTCTAAAAATTCAAATAAAATGTTACATGCATATAAGCAATGAAAACCCCTCCCAACAACGAATGTTTTCAATTTTTCCAACTTACCAGGCAATGTCTAATGATACAGTAGGTCCTCATTTACATTGTATAGACGCATCATATTTCCTCAGCACCACGGCTGCGGCGCTCGTGATGCGGATTTTTTTTTCTTCTTCTTTCGACCGTAACAGCCTCCAGGGGGCGTACGAGTGCATTATAGATCTTATCGTATTTAAACGGAAGTGTGGCTTTCTAAGTAAAATTAATCTAAAAAACAGCCAAACCATGTTATAACATGCAAATACTATTAAATTACTCTTTAGGGAAATTATATAATGCTATTGTGACGCAGAACAATAATGTACAGTATGTTTGAAATGTAGAGTATATAGAACACATTTTATTACAAAAAAGGACTGAGCGTCCTACAGGCTTTTAAAATGTCTTAAAAAATAAAAAATTATATTAGTGGAAACCTTCATTTTCCCCAATTTCGTTATGCTTGCAAATCTATTAAGTGTTTTTATGATTGTCAGGTAATCTAGCAAAGACCACCTTGTTAATGGTAATTTAGACTGGCGTTAAAAGTTTTTGGATTCTTAGAAAGATGTTTGCTTACTTGTCCAGCGTAAATATGCAGCTGTGTATATCCATCCATCCATTTTCCATAACCGCTTACGCAGAGCAGAGCTGTGGTCAGTCTGGAGCCTGTCCCAGACAGCACAGGGCACAGGCCGGGGGGGACACCAATGCACGCACACTCATTCAAAGAGCATTCTTAAAAGCCAGCAGTCCACTGAAATCTTTGGACCATGATGAAAAACCAGAGTCCACAGAGGAAAACCAAAGGAACTTGGGGAGTACATAACTCTACACACACACTCACACACAAGGAAAAAAATCTAACATGCAACTCTTGAGGAGTAGGGGTACAGTGACAGGCATTATGCCACAGGCTGTATACACTTAAAAATAAAAGCTAAACACACTTGCCAGGACTTGGTAAGTAAGGTGGTGTGTGTGTGTGTGTGTGTGTGTGTGTGTGTGTGTGTGTGTGTGTGTGTGTTTGGGGGGGTCGGCTAATTCAGGTTAGCTTTTTCTTTTTTTAAAAAAAAAAAAACTAATTCAAGACATGTTGCAAAACAAAATATCCCACACTTGTTAGTAAGCAAGTCCAAGTTGGTTACAATTCCTGACATCTAAAAGATAAATGTTTATAAGACAGTTTTATTTTTTCCCCATTATTTACAGCTACGGTTTATGATGTGTTGATTTCGTTACAGCTTTCTTCGTTGCTTGGATTCATCTCGTTATAGTACACGTGAAACTCATAAAAAGGAGCACAGGCAAACCCAAGGAGCTAATTTAGACGCTACAGGTATGAATGGGAACAGGTGTTCAGTTACAGAAAAATACACGATTTAAATATACGTCCACTAAAACAGATATATATCGGTGACCCTCGATAAATCAACCTGAAACATGGCATTTCACCAACACTTTTGATTTACTCACTTCTGACCGCGTGGAAAATAAGAACGTTCGAAAGAGCAACTTGTCGCTGCAAGTGAATCTACAATAATCCACAATGCCAATTACCGAAATGACGTACATTAAAAAGTAGGTATAAAAGTACGGGTAAACTGTTGTCTAGTTAATTTGGAATTTTTTTCCCGTAATACTCTTGACGACACTTCATAAAATGAGAACCTACAGTACGATTAGCATAAGTCCCGTATGCCCACTTGTAGTACCACAGAAGACATGGCAATCTGCACGGGTGGACAATGGGGCTACAGACCCCCCTCCAAAAAAATAGAGATTCCCCTAAACACCAACCTTATCAGGACAAATGCATATCCTGCGGCCAATGTCCGGTCGCCACATTAACACAGCATATTATGCTTTGTCATTGACATATATAAAGTAATAACAGAACGATACTCCTACTAAATTAAAAGGCATGTAATGCATGCTGCTTACTCCCATCATAAACAGAATACTAATTACTTGCATAATTTAATACACTGTTTTCATTCAAAATG
>JAABNY020000002.1:1433140-1453365 GCA_015164015.2 Brevimyrus niger | reverse complement strand
ATGCATGCTGCTTACTCCCATCATAAACAGAATACTAATTACTTGCATAATTTAATACACTGTTTTCATTCAAAATGAATATCAAAATGAATATGTAAAATGACATTTAAAAAATAATATAACTATGAAGTCCACCATTTAAAATACAAATACAAAAACGGCATGTCGCATTGGTTCGGATAGATGGGGTGTCTTTGAATTACCTCAGGGTCCACTGGAGTGTATCTGATGTCCATAAGCTGCAGCTCATGAGAAAACAGTTCATTAATGCCAGATGCACTCGATGTTAATATCTCATTTCTCTTTTTTTGCACAAGTTCGCGTTGCACTTCAGACCGCAGATCCAGGTAGCAGAAAAGAGTTACCAAATGCAAAAAAAGAGACAATACAAAGAATCCCAGGAAGATCTTACTGTTTTTACACTGACTCCTGCACATGCAGGTTGAAGGAAGCTGAGGTCTGAATGGTAACTTTTCTATCAATCCTTTAAATGCCATAGTTGTATGTATTTTCGGGTATTGCTATTTTGGCATAATCAGTTCTTTTCTATGGTCTGATCCACGACTGATCAGTAACTTTAATTCACAAACCCACATGAAAACTGCAACTCTGATCCTCTGGCAGTTCAAACTGCGCCAGGCAGCATGCAAATCGCGTCAATCACTACAAGCCCTGCCACTCCAGGTCCCGCCCCCCTCATCTCTAATTGGGGACTAGACGTGTTACGTTCATCTTACCCGGTCGTCCCCTCCCGTCGATTATCATCTATACGCGACAATCTGCGAGTTTGCAAACTGAAGCATAACGCTATTTTTAACCACCGCGGACTCTGTGCCATTTGGAAACAATAATATAGTGCGCAGGTACAGGAAATGTGAGGCCGGGGTGTGGTGAAACAAGATACATTTAGCCCAAACAACTGTGATACTTATGTTTGATTTTATTTTAAACAGCTTAACCCAAGGGGGAATAGTCTGCCTGTGATTGTGTTTATACGAGTGACAGCTGGAAGGAGTGCATGCATCGTGGTGCGTAAAACAAAAAAAAAAGGAAAGAAAAAAAACCACGATAATAGTGCCGCTTAAATTTTAAAAGCTGCTCATCATTGCTTTGTGTTGCAGCCTGCATGCTCCGTGTCTCCGGTCGGTTTGACATGAACTGTACTTTTTTTGTAAGTTGTTTTTTCCCCTTTTGCACGCCAGTATTTGAATTGGAGTTGAATAACTCCTGGGTGCACCAAAAAGTGATAACAGAAACCATTTTTATATCTCTGACACATGCCCGTGGTGAATAAGACACATGAGGGTGTGGTTGTGTCAAATGGCTTTCCAGGTAACATGCAGACAGTGGTCTGCAGCAGGGTGAGGACACTTATATTACAGACATTAGAACAGTGTTTCCAATTCTGGTGCTTGGGGACCATGTTTTTGCTCTGAAGCTGGGTGGGAGCAAAAATGTGCACTCTGACAGGGAGCAAAAGCATGGCCCAAATGTGGGTGCCAGAGGGCTGAGTTGGTTGCTATTTTGGCAAAATCCATTCCTTTCTATGATCTGATCCACACCTGATAATTAACTGCATTATTAAACAAATCTACTGTGTTTTTAAGATTTTGTTTTTCACAGTAGTTTTTCTGATTATACCAGTTGTTCATTAGGCATGTAACAGTTACTCATCATCTTAGCCTCCATGTTTACCACAGTCACATACTGTAATTATCTAGTCATTATATTTACTAGTCTAATACTGCTTTTAATAGACAGCCCACACCTTCAGAGTTTACCCTGGTCTCAGTTTATCCATCACCATTTAATCTTACCTGGGGTCACAGAGCCTACCCCAGTAACAAGGGGCACCAACCCTAGGCAGTTGCCAACACATCACAGGGCACACATACTTTAGGCTTGCCAATCAACCTGCCCTGCACACTTTTGTATTGTGGGAGGAAACCCACACAAACTGCACACAGAAAGGACGTGGGACCAAACCCAGGACCTTTTTGCTGTGAGGCAGCAGCAGTAACCACTGTGCTACCAGGTCTCAGATTAGTCTGTCTTATTGCCTGTTAATCATTCCACACTTTATATGCTTCTTGTAATGGTATAAGATCCCAGTCACCTGAATAAGTGGCTATTGAAAATTTGCATGGATGTCCAGTATATGTGTAATGCATTTGCCTCGACTACGGTTTTGTGACTGGTAATTGCAAGACTTAAAAAGCTTTGCTCATGATGGGTCCATATTGTGCTAAAAGCATTTAGGCTTACCTATCAGAGAAAAATTGCCCAGGAGCTTTAGTGCGGATGTGAGACCTTCTTTGCCTTTACACTTTTTTAACACCTCAGCCTCCAAAAGCACCACGCTTCCCTCACCGTGACATTTTTCAGTATTAACTGTTAAAATGGAAAGTTCGATTTATTTATTTATTATTGCGCGCCCAAACGGGTCTCGGAATTGCACGGAGGTGTGCAGTTCCCAGATGATTTAATCAAGCTGAATATCGAGATAATGGCCTGGCTCTAATGGAAATAATTAGGGCTTTCGGTCTGTCTGCCTGACACTAGCAGAGGTATTTACCGCGCTAGTTATTTTTACAGACCCCTCTGTGTCTTTGGCAGCCGGCGCACGTCCATGAACGTCAGTCTAATTACTACCATATTAAATATGTCGAGCATGCGCAAAATTCTCGGCATATAATTCCAGCACCTGTATTTCATGTTTAAAGCCTTATGCCACAAAGGAAGCGCCTCAGGGTTGGCTGCTAATGTCGAAATCCTCATTAAAAATACCCAGATATAACTGCAACACGGAGATGCAATGTTCCGATGTACTACAATAACATTCCTGCCAGATCGACCATTCATTTTTTTTTTACTTATTCGTTAAAAAAGCCGTGCCAGCCAGGCTTCTCGGATGATGCCACACACGCTTTTAGCAACCTGCTTCGATAACCCCTTCTTTTATATGTCGTCGTGTAATTACCGCTATGTTATCTGTATCCATATCTTATGCGTGATTTCTGGCCAGATGGAGCAGAGCGTATATTTCAAAGCGTCAGAATGAAAGGGCGCAGAGCGTAGCAATAACACATGTATAGCAATAGATTTTCATACCGTCGAGTCTGTCACTTCAAAGAAAAGAACTAGTGTCATTTACGCAGCGTATCACTTTGAATGATAATTTACAACGCTATCTGCGTGCCAGTCAGCTGCGGAGCACGTAAGCCGTGGTTGGTGGTCATGTCTCTTACTGTGATGTAGTACTTTTGAGTTTTATTTGCGATCAACTGACAAGACAATAATGTTGCTTAAAATTGTGCTGTTTAATTTATTTTGAAATACTTTTAAATGGGAAATGGATCCTCAGTAAGGGTATAGTTATAGGAATGAATGGATGGAGTTTCTCTGTATTCCCTGGATGTTCTTTATTGCACTTCTGGTCATTGAGTTGTCCTGCTAGCGTCTTGCTTTGTTGCACGGTGTCATGTAGCTCTTGCTCTGCTGTTTGCAGCTTATAACTGGGCGTTGACTGGAAGCTCAGCCTAGCTGCACTAATGCCTATTATCAGCTCCTCCGCCGCATGTACGCCTGTAATGTGCTATTTGTCTCACTCTTACGCGGAGGCGTTTCTAGATATTCTGGGCCCCCTGACAGAATGTCACCTTTGACACACCCTCCCAGTTTTACCTTGTCACTCGCGTCCCCGCAATCTGCCAGGATATCCATGCCCCTCCGATGCCCCAGCTTGTATGTTGCTTTGGACAACAGCATATGACCCAGACCAGTGACCTGTATCACCAAGCTGGATTTTTGGGTTTACGAAATATATGTCGGATTTAAGGTAGTCTAGGCTCCATTTAAACTGGGCTACCTTAAATCTGACAAGTTATCCAGTTAACCAACAAATCTAGCTTCATGATACAGGACCCCAGGTTAAACAGTTAGGACAGGGGCGCCCACCTCCAGTCCTAGGGGGCCAGAGCCCTGCACATTTTTGGGTTTCCCCTCATTTAACACCTGATTCAACTCCTTGTGCTAATTACCACACAGCTCTAGAGCTGAATCATTTGTGGTGGAACAGGGAAAGAACTAAGCTACACTGGGCTCCGGCCCCCCAGGACTGGAGTTGGGCACCCCTGAGTTAGAAAATGGTTGGGTGGACAGGAATGGAAATTAGCTATTTACACCAATTAAAGGGTAGAAATTTGACTATTAGTTCACAGTGTTCCCTTCTAGAGGGAAATACATGCAAAATCACACCAGGGACAATCGTGATTAATTGCTGGAAAAATATACATCATGCTCGTTCTGTATTAGGTCAGCAACACACATGGAGTGACTGTGCTTCTTGTTTAATTATCAAAGAGGTCTAACATAATGGGAAACTCCGCAGTACCTTTTAAAAAAGGAGAAACCATGGAAAATGAGATGTAAGGCTAGTTCACAGCCCCCTTTCTGACCCTTTTCCACAAAAAAATATGAACAGCAGAACCAAAAAAAGCACAAAAGCCTCTGAATGGATTGTAATAATAGTATTTGAAAACAATGGGATTCCCCCCTGCCCCTCCTAAAGTACTGACAGTACTCTAGAGACCCAGGGGACTATACACCGGTTAGACAGGCGGCCGCGCCTGCGCCTCTCCTCGCACGCACACAGCATCGTCTACGTCGCGGCGATCCGCCATCCTCAAAGTGTCAGGCTGCCTTTGAAACGGCAGGATCAGTCGGCTCTTGGCACGGTTCTCCCGCCCGTCTGCTGCTCGGCTCACTCCCCCGTCTGAGCATCTGTCGCGGCGCGCAAGCGAACGCGCGGCTGGGAGACTTCAATGTAATGGAATGTGTTTGGGGGATAAATTGGAAAAATATGATTAAAATAAAAATGGGAATAATACGTTCCTCATGCGCTACAACAATGCAGCTGTCCAGCCTTTCGGGAGTCCGCACCGTAGCTCGTTCCTCGAAGCGCTGAAGCTGGCGCGTGCATTCCCGCTTATTGCTGCATTAGCGTCGCTACGTGAACAAACCACATTACCGTAGGCCGTTTTAAAGGTACAGGCATGCATAGTTTTCCCGGAATCATGCCCATCTCCTCCGTCCATCTGACTGCTCATTCAGTGCAGTTTCTGCAGTCTGGAGCATATTCCAGACAGCAGAGATCACAAGTCAGGGAAACACCCTAAATGATATGCCAGTACATCACAGGGCACATGCTCACACAGCATGATTTAGAAACAGATTGACCTTATTGCAGGTCATGAGACTGTGGGAAGAACCCAGTGAACTTGGAGGAAGTCATCACACTTCCCCCAACAGAGCCACTAATGGGGTTATTTTGTATTCATTTAATTCTGTCTTTAGAATTCTATATTTTTTGATGTCTGATAGTGGATAGTACTGCAGCCTCACACTACCATGACTGGGGTTCGAATCCCACCCCGAGCTCTGTGTGAGTGTGCAGTTTACATGTTCCACTGCCATGTTCCACTTGTGTCCTGTGCTGCCAGGATGGGTTCTAGGTTTACTGTAACCAAGATGAACAGATGGATACACGGACTTTCATTCATTCATTCGTTTATTTGGTCATTTGTTTGTTTGTTTGCCATTGTGGTTCATTAGGAAGCGCAATAGCCTTGCATGTCCCAGGCTCTGTGTTTGTGGGGTTTGCATATTCTCTCCATGTCGAGTGGGTTTCCTCTGCATTCTCTGGTTTCCCCCCAAAAGCCCAAATACACGCTGTTACCCGGATCGATAACAGTCTGTTATTGTTTCCGTGAGCGTGCGGAGCCCCGTCCAAGATGCTACGTGAACCCGTGCTTCCTGGGACAGGCCCCAGGCTCACTGCGACCCTGCTATTATGAAAAATAGAGGGATATATAGCTTATGATTTGCCACATTTGTGTCAGCTTTTTTTGGCCGGTTTTGAGTCGAGTCTATTGCAAGGACTTCACACATCAGAAGTGATACAGAATTCTACTTTAGACTGTGGAGGCAAAGCAGATTCACTGAGGGGAATCCCACACAAACACGTAAACTATTACCCACCCCGCACCCCACGCCTCAAGACCATACATATCCATATGGGACATCTTCCCATTGCTTTAGCATAAGTATATTGAAAAACAGTATCACAGGCCTATCAGGTTCTCATGACAATGACAAACCCAGTTCCTCAGCGTACACTCAGTGAGTCTAGCACTTAATATTCATTTTTCAGCTTTATAAATATCTGCAGCGTCTTCACTTCAGATGCTAATGATACTGGACATTGTTCTCAGTCTGTTTGGCGCAGTTCAGAAGAAGCCGCCGACCTGTTGTGCTATTTGTAATGTGAGGGACCCAAAACCACTCCAACATATACACTTTATTGACTTAGCGAAAGCCTTCATCCAAAGCAACTCGCATTTTGAGAAAACAGGAGATGCCAGTCCTTGGGATAATCAGGGGTTAAGGACAATCACCATGCCAATGATGGGATTTGAGCCAGTAACCTTCTGCTGTCAGACACAGCAGCATAAGCTGTGGGGCAGACACTGCTCCCAATAGACACCTTCATCACATTTTCTAGAGTTGTGTTGGTACGACAAAAAAAAATAAAAAAAATCCATTAATATTTATTATAATTCAATCGACCATGTTTGCATCCACCATAAACATCTAATGACAAACTCAACCTGTTACAGGTGTCCTCAAGCTCAACCCCCTGTCTTCACTTCAAACTTAGAGTAGAACATCAGTGCCTTGCCTCACCACCGCGCCACACAAAGCAACAGGTGAAAACCATTCCCAGACCACACGCGTTCCCGGGCTGCACGTGACCAAGGCAAGCTGTCCAACAGATGTAAGCATGTGCAAGTCTTTCAGATTCAGTTTCTGCTCCTTGAGCTCGGACGGGATCCTCGGAGGTGGAACCTCCTCGGGGGTCACTGCAAAACCAGCCACGGCCTTTCATCGCTCCGCCGCACTGGGAATAGCACACAGTTGATGGCTCCTTTTATATGGCTTGCTGTTAGGAATATGGTTGGACGTGTAATGTCAACACTGCACCCATAAAGCTAATATCCCGGCATGAAAATTAAACCGGCATTTAAGTATCACACTTCCAGTACTCAATGGACAATGACAGAGTGTCTAAGAATGGTAGCTGACAGATTGACTGCATTGAAACAATCCAAGTTAATTTGTATGGTATCTCTGTAGTGGTTCATACCCAAAAATACATAAATGGGTGAACTGATTCCTTTCATAAAGGAAATCTGGGAAGGAACAGAGTAAAACATTACTTTTTCAGCAGGAGATGTTAAAAAAGCATTACGTGGCAACATTGACTTATGTAATGCTGTTTTGTGGATATCTGGAAGTTCACCGCTGCACCTCCAAGAACCAATGTAATACATTTACGTAGAATGTGTGACTTCTCATACAATTTTAGAAGGAATTCTTCTGTTAAATATGTTATTACAGTTTAAGGATTGTTCAGTGGCTCAATGAAGAAGCACTCCCTGTTAATATGACACATGATTAAAAGGTAGAAGGTCAAGAAATTGGTCCCTCAAAACCCTGCAACATCCTGTACTGCGAACAGGTCAGGTGAAGCATGGCATCATGCACGACATCAAGCATAACTTCAGGAATCCGCATTTGTCAGCATATAACACAAGTGGAACAGACAGCCAGGCTCCTTCTAATTTTATTCCTAAATCATAGTTTTTTTTTTTTCAAGCAATGGAATTAAATAGGCACGAGAACTTCAAAACATATCAAGGAAAGTGTAAAAAGCTTGTCTTCTGTTTTTCTTCAGATGACGATAGACCACGTGTGGATGGAATAAGTCTTTATTGATGTTAAACACTGAGCAGGGACTATTCTGCCCAAAACACAATAAAACAGAAAATCTTACAGTACAGATATAGACCAGAAATACAGATGTGATATATTTTTTATGCAATCAAATTAAACAGCACAGTCTTAAAACCATCTCCAAGAATAAGTGTTATTAGAACTAGTGCAAAAAAGTGCTAAACATTTAAGCACAGTGTATAAAATGGCATAAGAAGTATCCGTCTTAAAGAATACAAGCTTAGCGGAGATGTATCAATTCATTCTTTGTTCCCCTTATGTCAATATGCCCCTTAGAATTTCTTATAAATTAAGTTACTTCATGCCATGGGCAACGTCCGTTACCAGAAAGAAGAGAGTACAAGTGGCCTTTCAAAGAAAAAAAACAATCTTAGATATTACACATGCATAGGGTTACACCATGTAGTAACTAATGGACATTGTTTATTTTTTTAGGGGGAAACATGGACTATTTTCTGTTAAAGAAGGAAAACTTTCACAAACCGCATTGATCATTAAGTCAATAAATTTCTTATAGAGACGCAATAGCTTCGTCTAAAAAAAAAAAAAGCGTTTTTTTGCATTTTTAACATTATGATTTATATAATGGTTATGTATACATTAAAATAGCTTTATGAAATTATAATACAAACAGTGATATTAATTTTCATGTCATGCTTTCCTAATAAATCCAGGGTGGTGAGTTTTGAGGGGGGGGGGGGCTGCTCCCTTTAACGCATCTTTCTCTGACTCACCTGTGCACATCGCTCTGCCTGCTGGGAAGCAGATGACAGTTGCTGTGTTACTCCTCTGATTTACACACCTGTTCCCTAACAGTTCCACTTCCATTTTGTCAAGTGAAAGCAGCAGAGTTAGGCACTGAGAAGAGGAGTGACGGGACATGACTGGTGGCTGACAGTCGGCTCCGCACTGTCACCTGACGTTTCCACGGAGCCATTTTGTCACACTTGGTCACAATGCCATAACTAATTATTCCCGTCCTTGATAGAATGGTGTCAGTTTGTTTTCCTCACTTTCCCAGTCACAAAAAAATAAATAATTGGATCTGAATTGAATTGTTTCATATTTTTCAGGAAAAATAACATATGACTACAACAATGACTAAGAACAGAATTCTATTCATAGGTATGCGTTGAAATAGTAAATTCATTAAAATATAGTGATCGAACACTTTTGGTTACTTTTTCTTTCATCCAATCCATTCAACTGTTTTCCAAATACAAGGGGTCCAGTTCTTTAAGAGATTTTGTTCTAAATGAACCAACAATGAAGGAATTTTCAAAAAGACAAGGGAGAATAAAGCCTTTTTTCCTCAAAGTTCATCAATCAAACTCAAGAAGGAAAAAAAACAGTAAAGTAAAATTTAATCCCGGACAAGCAGAAACATGTGTGAATGATTTATCTTAACATATTTTAACTAGCAAAGTCTTCAAGATCGCTGTGGCACACCTTCGGAACATGTGGGCTTCATAAAGCATGGATAAATCAAGAAGGACCTTTTTTTCACTGTATTTCAACATTTTCAAGGGAATCCTGGCCACAAGGTGATCTGTACCAGCTGGTAAATGGGGCGGCTGTTTGATTTTATTCCTGCAAACATACGGAGTTTGTATATTTCTATACATTACAAAAGTCTGTCAAGAGCCCTTGTCACTTTTGCGAATGAAAACAGAAGTATGATAATCACACAAGAACCAAAGGAAAAAAAAACAGACAGCACAAAGATGCTATTTGTCTATAATGCACAATTTTATGATTTGTTTTTATAAGCGTTTTGGAGGTGAGAGAATTCTATGGTGTCAAACGCTACTGAATTGTTTTCATCTTGCTATCAGTCGTATTCACTGCAAACTCAATGAATGAAAAAAAAAAACTGTAAACAGCCTTTTTCAGGATAAGAGGCTGGATGGTGGATGAATGGAGGTAAATAACCTCAATGAGTGAAACAAACAGTTGTGTATAATTGGAAATATTCACCAGAAGCAACAGAATATGTAAAATGCTCAAGTACAAAAGGCAAAATAGGCATCATCTTAAATCCATTTTGTTACCTCTTAATCTCCAGTGTGTGTGTGTGTGTGTGTGTGTGTATATATATATATATATATATGTTATGTTATTATTTTATTATAAAAAACAAAAGTTCTGGTCTGCTATGATGTCCTGCACAGGGGGGGTGTGAAAAGTGTAAAAAAGGCCACTTGTTCCCAGACACTTCCTGGACACAGGTGAACGACATGCCTTCAGACAGACGAAAAAAATAAACGAAAATTAAGCGTGCATCCAGGAGGCTGTACCTCCCCTGATCTCTGCCCCTGCCCCACCTCACACACCATAGGCCGGCTGTCCGAGGGTAACCATACACCTCATTTAAAAATAGATCCCCTGCGAGAGTCTGACGGAGGGACCCTCTTCTGCTTTCACTCCTCTCTAGCTGCGCTCTCCTCCAGGGGCACCAGGGCCTCCAGGCTGACCCTCGTGGCGTCGCCCTGCGCACTGGAGAAGGTGACGACCGTGTGCAGCAGGATGAGGACCAGGACGCAGAACCGGAGGCGGCTGCCCCCGCAGGGCCGGGGGGCAGTGGCCGCGGACACGGGCTGCGAGGAGCGTCGCTGCCCCCTAGGGGCGCCTGGGAGCTTGGCCGACATGTTACAGGCGCCCTCCCCTACCGCGTCGCAGCTGTTCCATCTGACATCGCAGCACTCTGGCTCTTCACCGGTGGAGTCACTTTCTAATAGACCAAGACACAACAGAGGGCAGTGGGTTATGGAGGACTCAGCGGGTAAGGGAGCTGTCCACTTGTCCAGAAGGTTGTGAGTTCAAATACCCTTCCGGCAGAATAATCATAAAAGTTTCGGGCACTTAACCCTAATTGCTCCGGAGTTGTTACCTGACTCAGCTGTCATGTCCTCACAATGACGATACTGGAGGCTTTTCATAAATACGAAGAAGCTTTAGCGACGTATCGCTCCTGCCTTCAGACGCCCAATTCATGCTTTTCACAGCCGCTCTGTGACTGACTGGGGTTATAATGGAACCCATAATGTACATACAGTAATGAGTCATATTGGAGCTGACTTCTATTTTGTGATTTAAAGAAAATGAATCACTGGCGGTTTCGAAATCACCATATAATCCACCTATATTTCTAAGCGCACAGATAAATATTTTGAGATCTTAAAAAGAAAGAATTTCGCAGAGAGGATTTCCACAGCAGGAATAAATGTTTTGACTTGTGAACGTGTTCGAGTTTAACCGCTGTTGACTTATGAGAGCTGCTGTACACATGAGGATTCCAGACGGTGCATTAGTCACAAAAAGTGACATCACGGGGTCTAAAACAAACAGGCAGGTTTCTTGGTGCGTCTTCCCGCGATGGCTGGGGAACAAAGGCACAAACTGAATCATTCGTCCCGCACCCTCTATTGTTTTGGTCCCTTGAGAGAGGGACCACTGTAGGCAAACACTCCTCAAAGGGTGAGCAATAGCAGCTCTGAAACTGGTCGTCAAAGCCGACCTAAACACCCATTAAACGCTCATCGCTACGTCTTCCTTTGAAAAGCAACAAGAGCTGCGGGGCCTGCACAGGATGGACTGTTTAATAGACTCTATCTGCAACTGAGGATATCCAACCGACCAGAGCCTGGATACAAGTGATCTGTGTCTTTGGGCGCAACCCCTTGAAATTACCTACTAGTAGATAATGGGCACCATAGCCGACCAATGAATGACAAACTTTCATTCTTTCAAATGTGGATTGAGCAGGGAGAAATATGAGAGACCAAGACAAGGACATTCAGGTTTTATTAGTTCCAGCTTATACCTGGGCTAATGTGTAGCTCAGTGTCAGTTTTCAAGTACACAATACATTATTACTACGCTTTTCTTTAGAATATGTGTCTTATATATATATATATATATATATACAGTATGTGTGTGTGTGTAATGTCAGCATAAATTGAGGGGTAAACAATGCATTGTACAGAAAATACAGCAGATATTGGGTTATTGTCTGAAATGAAAATTGTCCCATACCAAAGCTTTTTTGGGTTTTTTCACCTCTATTCTCAACAGATACATCTCAGGAGATTTATGAAGAGGCGAGGGGGGGGCTTTTCTAGGGGGGGTCTGATTTTAATGAAATGAATGAAAGATGCTATGCTTTCCAAGCGGGCAGATTGTATTGTGTTTTGAGGTAGCAGTCTGTTCCCAACACTCAATACAGTATAAAACTGTGCCCATTTAAATCCCAGATTTAATGAAAATTTTAAAAGCATAACATTATGGGTGACTATATTTTACTCTGTAAATGGCAAGCTAAAACAAATTATGAATGTTTTAAACATACTTGGGTTGAAAGAGTCAATAAAATGCAGAAACCTGCGTGGTATCAGTCCAAGGCATATGACTGAAGGTTACCCCAAGGTCACGCTGAGGCTGGACAATTTATTTTGTTTCCTTGGGGCTTGGGGCTCTGAAACACGACCAGACTTTTAAAGGAATGTGAAAACAAAAATACACTCTCTCTCTACGAGTACGTGTATTCAGAGGCCTGTCAGCTGAGTATCTGAGACGCTTATTGTGGTGCTGAAAGGGGCTGGTTTTCCTGCTGTCATGCGTGATACAAAATAGCCTCTGTTGACATGCAATTACTGTTTGGGGGTTGAGACCTAACAAAGGAGAAGCGAAACAGGAAAATGACCTTCTCCTGTTAGGGGGGACAGTCACTCACAGGCCGGCACTTACCTGTACAGATGAAACTCGATAATCCCCCATAGACTAAGTCATCATTGTCTGGCAACACAAAGGGGCATCTGGTCTGGACCTCCAGACAGTATTGCTTGCAGGGAATTCTGTGGTGGCATTGTCTCTGGGTGACGTTAAAATATTCAGAGCATAACCAGGCTTTATAGACTAGCTGCAAAAAGAGAGCAGAAGAGAAACGGTCAGGCGACATCGCGTCAGGAACGACGGGGCAAAACAAACAGCAATCAGAGGACACGTGCTGAGTAGGGAGTCTTCCGGAAGGCGTTCCTGCTCCCTGCTCCACAGCACCTGTCACGTGACCCCGGAGGGCACCCTACACATCACTGCTGTGTTCCCATCCCCTGGTTCTGCTTCCCACGAGGAAGCCTGACAACGCAACTGCATGTGTTGATTAGCACGACAGACTTCGTGTTAAATAATGAAAAAAAAAAAAAAAGTCCTTTCATTTCCAGCCAACATTCCAGTCCTGAAATTCATTAAAAAGTTAAGGTTTCATTTGAAGAGTGAGGTACACTGGTTTATATTTGACTACCACTGTCTGACGATCTAGCCAGATGGCTGAAAAGTGTCTGATAGCGCTAATGTAAACCAAAAATGGGCCGCACCAAAGACACAGAGATTTTTCTTCAAATTACGTTTACAACTAAGAATATTTGCTTTGGCTATGATTCCCTACATGCATACAAAAGGCATGTTATCTATTGATAACAGGCTACATGAATAAACAAGTGCTATTGCTATAATGAAACGCTATTGCTATTTTAAATCTATCACATGTGACACGTGAGTCTTGCTATATTCTGCATGAAAAGTACTTGGAGACCCAAATACATGGCTTCTTCATCAGCTTTTTGCATGTTCCTCAAACGCTCTGTATCTGAATGAACGGTTGGCAAGTCCGTCGATAACCTATGATGCCGCCTGCAAGCTTTTAAAGGTGCAGGAATTTTAATTAATCTCAGGTGCTCCGAGTTAAAAGTACAAATTAAAGGCTTATTCAGTCCTGTTTACTGAAGTATTTGTACACAGATCAGACAACATTCATTACACCTCATACGAGTATTACAAAAAACCCATGACCAAAAGTACGACGATCATTTTATTGAATTTTAAATATTCTCCTGATAATATGTAGGGGCCACGCTACATAAAGGTAACAAAAAAAACCTCATTCTTAAATACAAAGAATCCACACAACCAGCAACACACTGAGTTATTTGGGCAATTAACGTCCCGCCAGGCTGAGATGTTAATTACGGTCATGCTTAAATATGGCCATTATTTTAGCTCCTTGGCGAGATCAAGAGATCCGTGTCACCGGGAGCTTCAGTGACAAACATCGCGTGGCTTGCTAATATTTCACAAGGAACGACGACCAAAGTAACATGGAATTGCGAGAGAGAGACGTCGTCAACATCCAGGGGGAACCAGAGCACCTCCTGTACTCCTCAACTGACGTCCAAGTCAGGCCTGATGGCGTCAACTGGAGGAACGCCGCATCGGTAGACTGCAAATGTCAGTCCGAGGCATGAACACGCAGTCATGTGAAGCACGGTCCGCTGTGAACTTCACTGGCAGGGATACTACGGTTGAGTTGCAGTGTGTAAACTGCTTTTTGCACCCAACGCACACTTTTATGAGCAAAGTGGTGGGAAGAACACAAGCAGTGGTTTACTGAGCCACTGGGGGTAAAAAGTCATGTGGTCAGATGAGTCACCCGTCATCCTGTTCAAGTGGACGAGTACATGTGTTCTGCACGCCAACGGAAGCCTACAGGGTTCAAACAGGCTCTTCCCACAGTAAAGGGCTTCTGGCAGCCCTGTTAAGATTCGGGATGCATTTCCTTGGCATGGATTAGGTCTATTCAACCCTTCGGGGGGTAAAGTAATTACCAATAAACGCGAACCCATTCCGAGCTATCTCAGAACCATCGCTCATTTTTACTCTGATAGTAATGAGGCCTTGTAAGATGATAATGCCCTTCAGTCTGCAGTGCGAGTCACCGAACGGTCTAGAAATGTAAACCCTACAGGACAGCTATATTCTGGAGCAGTTCCTTAGACGAACGCCACAGTCAACAAAACAAAAACTGAACAAAGTTGTTCTGAAATAATATTACAGAAACACCTCCAATACAGATTCACGCACAATCTAACGTACATATACACAATCTAATGTATGTGCACCGACTCTGCTCTTCTGTTCCATGGTGCCCAACCAGGATACTTTAGTCTTTCTCTTATTTCAGTAGTTGATGCTAAATGATGTGAAATGATATATTTTTTAGATTTCCATTTTTTTTTTTACTCATTTTTCAGCACGATAGGACGAAATATGAAACATGCTTGTTTTGGTTATTTTGCCAAATGTATTTTTCCATTTGTATCTGGATTTAAGTGCAGTGGCTACATAATTGGAACAAAATTTCCCCAAGGCTTCAAAAAGCCAATGCGGTATTTAGCTGTATCTAAGCTCTCATTGTTAGAAGTTGCAGCTAAAGCTCCTGTGAAAACCTGTCACATGCCTGATGACCTCATCATGAACTCTCTGCCATTTAAGTAGCCAGCAGCCCCCACAAAGCCCCCAGGGGTCATTTTTCAATGCTTTAGCTCTTTGGTGCCTTAATATGGCAAAAATTTGTCACGTCACACTAATAACAATCGAAAAACCTTACATAAATTCACTAAGCAGCGCTCGGAGCAAAATCTGATCACGGGTTTATGTGGTCAAGATGAGCCAAAGGGGGTTTGTGCTATTAATGTGAATCTAAATTTCCCAATATTAATTCAACTCACAAAATAAGGATATACTTAATGTGGCTAAATTTAGGTCTTAATTAAGCTCAAATAAACTAGCTAACAGTATATATATATATAATGTTATATTGTTATATCTCTCCCAACTACTCATCCTGGACAAGATGCTATAGGAATGGTGCCCTGTAAAAATCTAAAATGTATTCATGCATGTTTTTGTTCTGTATGAAATCAGCTATGAACTTCTGAAATAGGTTAGCATGCACAGATGTTCAGACGGCCATTCAGTCTCAGACACAAAGCGCATGTTCCCCCCCCCACATGAGTTTTTGCTTTGCATCTTCTCCTCCACGCTGACTTGTAATACTGTAAAACATTGTTTTGTCTGCCTGTGATGCTGTTCTTGATTTGTGAAGTCGTCGCTAATGGGGGAAAAAGAATGAAAATATGTCTTACAAACACATTGCATATTTAATGCTTTATAGACTGGAGAGGTTGGCGCACTCATTTTCACCATCTGCGAACTGCCCTTCCTCTTCTGCCACTGGATATGGGACATTTAACAGACACTGCCTCTGCACGTATGTCTGACCTGCCTCCCCTTAACCCCATAGCAGATCGATGTGTTTTGCAATTCCTTTTCAGAATCCCAGTTGTACTGTCCGATCCACATAAGCAAACCTGATATCGCAACGTACTTTCCCGTTTAAAGTCAGTCATAACCATGTGGGTAAATCGAAGACCCCATCTCCCACGTACACCCTCAAATCCACTGCTATAAATTGGATGGGTATAACTTTAATCACGAAGAAGCTCATAGGTATCGTACTTTGAAGACTGAACACAGAACGAAGCAGAGAATCCCATCTGTACAGATTATTGCAGCTTTTGACACAGTTTGGTTCATGTAGAACTTTCATCTCAAGAGAGGATAACAGATGAAAGGTGTAAAAGGTATGAACACTTCACTGCACTCAAATTCAATGGCCCGTTAATATTAAGCATATGCAAATGTTATCATTAACCAAATGCGGGTTAAGAATGCAGCTTTGTGGATTCATTTAGGCAGCGCAAAACCAGGAGCCACGTGCAGCCCTGTTTCTGGGTTAAGCTTTTTCACACAATATTTTTCCCGTGGCAGGTGTTTACAGGAAGGAGCACTTGATCATTCTGTAATTCTACAGAAAGCTGAGAGTAACAGACCTGAAGTTAATCCATTAACTTGACAGCTTTGTGCTTGCATGCGGGCTAAGACAAATTACAGTAGATGGTAAACATTTGTCACGAGTGGAAAATAAAAATAACCAGTAGCACAGAAATAAATGTGAATTAAGTCTCAAAATTCATACATGTGTTACAGCATTTAACATAATAAAAACCATATTTTTGCAAAATTTTTTTAGCTCCTGTAGGTTATCGTGTATGTTCTGTTATTTTTAGTTCAATGCAGAGTATGAACATACTGAAATATTACGAAAACAAGGCTACGCCACAGTACACTAAGCGAAACGTTGTTATAGCTGCTATCTCAATTATGACCAGCAGAGGTCAGGACACGCATACCTTCCCATGGCTTCCTGCTTAGAAGTTTAGATATGGAGCGCTGGATTGGAGTACAGCTTGCGGCTGTCAGGCAAATTAAACATAAGAACACATAACAAAGCATTTAAATTGTGATATGAATTACATATAACTAATTTAAATGTCCTGTACATACATATGAGTAATAAATTATCGTGTAAGCAAATATGCATAATTGTGTCCAAAATTGACCTGCTTCTGAAAATCAACCAGTAGGAAATGATGAAAAAACTTTTTGTTTTGTTTTCAAACATGAACATATTGACTTGTTAAAATTAAAACATTTAAATGTAGCTAGCAGGAACAAGACACTAATTAAATCTGGGTAGTGCTCAGCATGTGGAGAAGTTGCGTCTGGCACGGATTCCCAGTTTATTACTTTATAGATCTGACTTCAGCTAAAAACATTGAGAGTGACCAAATTAACCAAAACACGGACTACAGTTGCTGTATATACGCATTAATATGATATTTAAAAAATAAAAAAAAAGTTAATATTTTTCGATAAATGACAAAGGTATTGCTGGACAAGGCCCAGTGTTTAATTGGCCCGGATAACCAATGTGTGGAGCCCGGCTGTGACAGCGGGGGGCGCTGTGTCTGTAGCCAGCTCGGACAGGACGTGCCAGACTGGCCGCTCTCTGGCATGGCCGGCTTATAGAGATGTCTGCTGTCAGGCTCTTGGGCTTTTTTTTAATGGCCTGGTGGGAAAAGTGACCCCCCCCCCCCCATGGCAGGACTTGTGCCAAGAGAGACCCTACTTCTCACAAAGGATGAGACCGAGTGGAGAAACCAGCCTATCGTTTTAAAAATACAATTACGCTTCAGAACAAGACCCTTAATTAAAATAAATAATCCAGCTCAAAGCAGGAATGGAAACGCCAAAGTTAGTGTGGAATTGTATATGTTCCAAAATAATTCAGATGCCAGCATTCACAACTGACCTTACACATCTATGTTCCAAATTTAAAATTTTATTACCAATATAAAAGTAACGTCGCAGTGTTTTAAGTGGCTGTATAGAATGCACTTAAATCTAGTCTTTTAAGGATTTCCGTATCAATTCTTCAAGGATTATTTTTTTTCAGAGGTGACCAATGTACAGCAGTACTCATTTCCCTAAAGACAATATAATACAAAACATAATTTTACAAATTCCTTGGAGACATAAATATATTAATAAATAAAAAGATAAAAACCGGGAAACAAATTATTTTATTTTCCAGTTGGGAAACACGACCGTATATTGATATATAGATTTCACCAGCTCGTATGAAATGCAGACCGCATTAAGTAGCATCCAGGAATCGATGCTGAATATGCAGGCATCTTATTCACGTTTCCTGAAGGCCGGGGGCATCTTAACAAGCGCGTGTTTTCATTTCGCCGACACGCCTTTCGATGATTCATCGTCACCGCCGCGTTTGATAAAAGAGGCGGGGGGTAGACAGTCTTCTGGATATATCAGCCGGCGAGAAGTGATGAACAATTCCTGGAGCCTGATATGAAAATAGTCTCTTTGCTGCCCCTTGGAGCAGAGGAGGACCCGGGGCATTGCCCCCCCCCCAACCCAGCAGTGTGATTAGCATTAGCTCCGCACGCTTTGGCTAAGCTTAGCGCTGCTCAGCTATCAATCCCCCAACCACCCCCTCGTTCCCCTTCCTTTCAGCTCTAAAACTGCGTTAACCTTCCCTTGACAGGTTTATGGACTCCATGCTGAGTAGATCTCACCTCATTTCCTGTTGTGTTCTTCACGCAAGCTATTCAGACATATTAATGGGTCCTAACGGCAACCACTGTAATAAAACAAAGTTATAGGGTAGTACATTCATTGCGTGTTCTACATCTTCGCCACACCGAATATGTACTTTACTGTGGTTATTAGTCCCAGTAAATAGAAAATATAAAATAAATATAGCTATTACAAGCATTTATCAAAGTCTGGGAGATGTGACTGTGACAAGATAAGGAGGACTAAACGAAATAAGGATTTCTGTACATTATATCTTACATGTAATAAAGTGAGATTAGTCAGCAACACCTGGCATCCCTGTTGTTGATTTCTGTTAAACACAACATGGCACGGTCTTAATCGCCTTTGCCAGCATTCTGGGCCAGTACAAATGGCGTGTCTGTCAGTGGCTGGCCCCAGGAGCAGGGGGCGAATTCCTGGGAATAAGCAGAATCCGTCAGCCGTCATCCGTGAAAACGCCAGCCATCGCTTAATGTGAAGCCGCAGGTGCAGAACTGGGCCACCGTTAGTACTGCAAAATGTAGGTCACCGAGTCGCAAGATAAAATGCAATGAAATCTACTTCATGTAAATATGTTCCTATAGTTATACAATCACAATAAGTGGTTTATCCTGCAATTCATCTTTCAGTACCAATTATCTAGTATAGAGTTTGGGGTGAGCCAGGCAGAGTTGGGTAATTCAGGTACAGAGAGTAAAAGTCCAGTCCAGGATTTTGTTTCAACCAACCAATTGAATACTCTGTGACTCTTTACGCTCAACTGGATGGTTGAAACAAAATCCCGGTTTGGACTTTAAATCTCTGGACCTGAATTACCAACTCTGGAGCATGGCTCCTGTCTCAGGGAACTCAGGGCATGAGACAGGGGACACACCTATGCCACGAAGGAGCAGTTACACACACAAGTTGACTGGTTCACCTATTAGCATATTTTTGGACTGCAGAAGTCCAGTGAACCAGCATCCAACCCATACAAACCCATGGAGAACGCACAGCCCCCCCCATACGATTTGCAGTGAATGGAATTCCAACCCCCGGGTCTCTGAATGTGAGGCCATCATGCCAGCCATAATTGAATTATCTTAAACAAAAATTAACAACTGAAAAAAGGACAAAACAGTTTAACATATAAACTACAAAAGCAGACGGTTCTGCCTCAGAGCAACCAAAAAAGCCACACCATCCCTATACCGTAGCTCCTTGGTTTTGTAATACCTTAATCAAAACGATGCATTAAAGTATTTATGCATAATTAAAATTTGCATTTGAGCATTGTCCAGTCAAGGAATACACGAAGACTACACAAGGACTACACATAGACTACACAAGAGACTAAGAAGAGATGGGCCGAAGTGCATTTTCCATATTGCTAGGAATCTAAGAAACAAGAATGATGGGGTTTTAGGACCTGAGGCACCCAACGCAACTGATTCATGATTTATCTATCTATCATCTATCTATCTATCTATCTATCTATCTATCTATCTATCTATCTATCTATCTATCTATCTATC